>JBBGZY010000020.1:3572500-4077500 GCA_037952925.1 Lithobates clamitans | reverse complement strand
CATAATGTCTAGTAGCCTTTCCCAATCCTTTTCACCCGGAGGAACCCTTGAAATAATTTCAAGTCTTGGGAGACTCCTGCTAAAACCAATTCATTGGTGGTCAGTGGATGTAATGCTCCACCTACACCCAAAAATATAAGTGGCAATATGTCGTTGGCTCTTTGTGGTGTTGGCCCCAAGACTATTCAGGGACCGTCAGATAGGAGGTCAATTAGCCACAGCTCAAGGAACCCGTATTAACCTCTGGAGCAAACCCTATGGTTCTATAGAACCCTGGTTGACATATGGGTTGATTTAATAAGGTTGACATATGAGTTGATTTACTAGATCTGAGAGGAAGATCTGAAATGATGGGGAAGCTCTGCTGATTTCTATCATCCAATCATGATCCAGCAAAAATGCTGTTTCGTTTTTCCTTGCATGTTCTCCTTAGATCTACAGCAACTGCACTTCCAAGTGCACTTGTAGTGCAAAGTGGATTTGCCTTTAGTAAATAAACCCCAAAGACTGTTCTAGAGGCTCACATTCAGTTCCACTTTATACACTAATTAAAACCAATTACATTCTAATTTAATTAGTGTATAAGGTGGATAAAACATGAGTCTCTATACTCTTTGAGTTGAATCTCTCCCCCCTGGTATCTAGGCTTCAGTCCAGCCATTGTAATCCTGTACATCAAGTAATGTACAAAAAGGGTAAACCACAGTTCGGACTGTCGATAAAGTGTTTATTAAACATGGCAGAAGAGATACACGCAATTGGTGCTACAAACATTGCTTTTTCAAAATACCTAGAGTAGTCTTTTTCACCTTTTTTTGGTCCAGAGGAACCCTTGAAATAATTTCAGGTCTTGGGAAACTCCTGCTAAAAAACAATTCATTGCCAGTCAGTAGGAATAATGCCCCACTTATGATGTTCAACATCCTTACCTACAGCTAAAAAGATCATTGGCATTATGTTGCTGGCTCTTTGTGGTGTTGACCCCAAAGGACACCATCTTATAGGAGGTCAATCAACCTCAGCTCAAGGAACCCCTAGCAACCTCCGGAGGAACACTAGGGTTCCATAGAACCCTGGTTGACAATGGCTGGTCTATAGGCAATTTTTATTATATATATATATTTATATGTATATATAAATACATCTATTATAGTCCACTTTATGCACTAATTAAAACCAATTGTTTTCTAATTTATTAGTGTATAAGGTGGACAAAAACGTGAGTCTCTATACTCTTTGAGAATATGAAAGGAACACCACAAATCTAGAATGAGTGCATTAAGGGTTTATTTAGGGGGATGGGATAGTAATGATTTAGTTCACCAATCAGACCAGTGAACCAGATAATCTTTATCCCATCCTTCTACTTTGTAAATGCTTTCCAGGATTATCTCCAGTCACTGCCAAAATTAAAGCCCTGATGAAGGACGATTTGTGAGCTCTTGAAATGTGTTGTTTTTTCTTATGTCCTCTTGTCATGAAAAATGAACCATTACTGGAATGATAAAATAATGGGGGGAATTTGGGACTTTAGATGAAGCAGATGGTGTGCTTCATCCAAAGTCCCAAATTCCCCCCATTGTTTTATATGCAACAGGGATGGAGGTTTTTTGATTATTGGATCGGCATTGTTCCCCTGCCGTCCATGTGTGGGGTTACCTATGTCCTGGGTGTCAATGTACCAAATACAGGGTCCACACACCCAGGCCATTCACAGCACCATGTTCATTAGCTTTTACGGCACACTTTGCATTGCACTATTAGGTTGGGTGGGAGATGTGGTTGCTCACAGGGCCGCTGCACATCTTATACCCAGGAGCTGCCATGCACTCTGTGTGCTTGCCCTTTTCCCCTTCTGGGGGATGGGGCGGTTACCCACAGTGCATTGGTGCCAGGTGACGTCACCAGTGAGCAGGTTCATCTCCATCTTAGCTGACACAGCTGGGGCACATGGGCGTCGATCTTGTGCAGTTTTCACCGCCCAGGCAGGGGCCCCGCACATGCTATGCTAGCGTGACGCTGGTGTGAGCCTGCGTGCATGCTGGACGTATTTATGGCACCTCCCTAAACACAGTCTGTCTTGCCATACACTCGGAGATGCTACTTGTCACTGGAGCGGTTGCTCCTATGTTTAAACTTAAGGTAACTACTACGTTATCCCACCCTATTGTTTATTTAGCCAATCACTCTCTTGGTAAATGCTTCTTGGCAGCCTGGTACTACCTTGAATAGTTCCGCATATATCTTTTCTTTATTTACTTACACTTTCATATTTTGTTTTTTGTTCACTATCACCTCTTCACTCATAGGGATTTCACCCTTTTATAATTCTCACTTGGCTACTCTTATTCACTTTCTCTCTGAGACTATTTAATTTATGGATATTACTTTTATCCAGACAGACTCCTTGGCAGTTGTCACTTGTATCCACCATTTCCGTTTTATCATGAAGATCAGCAATCTGTGTTCAGGGGGTGCTCTGTGTGCACCTTGCCTGTACGTTGCTTCAGTACACATCAGCTCCCGGGAGAGACAATTCTCTGGTCCCGGCCCCATGTCTACTACATACCATTGCATTCCACTCTATTTAAGCAATCAGGATTGGCAACTGCTTTTTCCTGTTATGCCTAGTGCCCCACTAGATTAATCCTATTTTGTTTATTGTAGATTAAATTTGAGCATCTGCCCCCGAGGAGGTGTTTACATACATGAAACGTATTGGGATTTCAGGATACAGTCTCATGTCTGTTAATAGGAACTTATCTAGACTCATCATCTACAACCAAAAACGATCATACCGTCTTCCTTACCATTTACCACACTGCATAGTGCCAGTTATATGACATGTATATATATGAATTTGCATTTATTTTTTATTCATACAAATTTGTTGTCAATTCTATATGCCGTCAAATTGATATGTATATGCATTCATGAGGTCCACACCATGTATGTGTGTGTGTGTGTATATAAATGAAATCATTTTACTATGTGCATTATTGTTATGTATTGTTTCACCCAATATGCCAATAAAATATACTTTCAAATTACTTCACCCCCACAAATCAATAACCCCATTTAAAGTGCCATTTTTCTTTTCTCTTATTACTAGAATGATTCTCGAGTTGTGGTGTTCTCTTCCTTTACTACTTCGCAGGCATCAATACCCTGGTTGACAGAGAGCTGCCTCTTAGAGCTGGATTTTTGGTTTGATTTTGTCTACTCTTGGGTTCAGCGTCTTCCAACATGTCCTCTGTCTATATCTTTATTAAAGTGGTTCCAAAGGCTCAAGGTTTTTTACCTTCATGCATTCTATACATGAAGTCAGGGGCAGTGGCGGCTGGTGCTCAAAATTTTTGGGGGGGCGCAAAAAAATTTTGAAACAAAATCATCAATTGCAGTCACTGTGCCCATCAAACGCTGCCACTGTGCCATCAAATGCTGCCACTGTGCCCTCAAATGCTGCCACTGTGCCATCAATTGCAGCCACTGTGCCATCAAATGCTTTTGCTGTGCCATTGAACGCTGCCACTGTGCCATCAAATGCTGCCACTGTGCCATCAATTGCAGCCACTGTGGCCATTAAACGCTGCCACTGTGCCCATTAAGTGCTGCCACTGTGCCCATTAAACGCTGCCATTGTGCCATCAAATGCTGGCACTGTGCCCATCAAACGCAGCCACTGTGCCAAATGCTGCCACTGTGCCCTCAAATGCTGCCACTGTGCCCTCAAATGCTGCCACTGTGCCATCAATTGCAGCCACTGTGCCAAATGCTGCCACTGTGCCATCAATTGCAGCCACTGTGCCAAATGCTGCCACTGTGCCATCAATTGCAGCCATTGTGCCAAATAAATGCTGCCACTGTGCCATCAAACACTGCCACTGTGCTCATCAAACATTGCCAGTGTGCCCATCATATGCTGTGCCAGTGTGCCCATCATATGCTGCCAGTGTACCCTTGAATGCCCCCAGTGTGACCCCTGCCCACTCACTGTCTGCCTGGCACTTACCCTGTCTTGGTGGGGCAGCGGGTGACGGCAATGAGCGGGGTTCTCCATGCGTCTCCTGACGTTCTATCCTCCTGATAAGGGTCCAATAGCGGCGCCTGTCGTTTCAGCCAATCAGGTGACAGGTAACAGACCCGAGCACCTGATTGGCAGAGAGGCGGTTTAGTGTTAGGAAAGCGAATGGACATTCGCTTTTCTAACACAGCTAAGTGACCTGCGAGCGCCCAGCACGTCGCTCGCAGGTCACTTTTTTTTTAAGCCTATTAGAGTCTATGGCTCTAATCAGGTGCTTCAAAAACGCCCCCCGCCGCTGTAATTCAGGCGCCCTTCGCCCGAAAAGGGGCCGGGCACCTGAATAGGGGGTGGAAGCGGCGGCCATAGATGGATTCATGCAATGCATGAATCTATCTATTGGTGATAGAGGGGGTGGCTGGAGAGAGGGGGCGGCGCCCGTGCGCCCTTAATACACTGGCCACTCCTGGGGGGGGGGGGCAGGGCCGAGCCACAGCTATGTGTGTGAATGGAAGAAGGAGCCTGCTTGGGTGCCCCCATTGCAAGCTGCTTGCTCTGGGGGTACTCAACAGTAGGCACCAGTGAGGGACCCCAGAAGAGGGGGATGTGGGCTGCTCTGTGCAAAAACACTGCACAGAGTAGGTGAGTATACCATGTTTGTTTTTTAAAAAGAAAAAAACAGAAGAAAGCCTTTAATATAACGTTAAGGTTAAGTATTACAATTGTCACCTCCCAGCCTGTGTTTGGATAGTAAATAAGTAGCTACAGACTGATGAGTTCTCGCCTCCCATTAGTATATTCCTTGTGAGCACATGTACTGTGTGTACACATTAATTAAGATTGAGACTTCTTTAAGGCTCAACGTACACTAGCGTTTTTTTTTTTAAGCTAAAAAAAAACAACGCTGGATAAAAAACACTGGTCATAGCTTTTTGTAGTAGCGTTTTAGCAGTGTTTTAAGAGCGTTCAGGAGCGTTTAGGAGTGTTAGTGCCGGTTCACACAGGGGCGGGATGACTTGCAGGTCGCCTCACGAGGCAACTTGCACACGACTTCAGCGGCGACTTGCAAAACGACTTCTGTATAGAAGTCAATGCAAGTCGCCTGAAGTCGCCCCAAAAATACTACAGGAACCTTTTTCTAAGTCGGAGCGACTTGCGTGGCTCCTATTAGAACGGTTCTGTAGTACAGAACGGGAGGCGACTTCTCAGGCGGCTAGGTCGCCCCTGTGTGAACCGGCACTTAGCGTTTTACTAGTGTTTTTGCAGTAAAAGTAAAAAAAAGCTAAAAAAAATGCTATTAGTAGCGTTTAGGAGCGTTTCTGCTGGAAAAACTTTCCAAGAAACTCTACAAAAAGATTTTTTTTTCTGCTCCTAGACGCTTAAGCTCAAAAAACGCTAATAGCCTAAAGTAGTGTACCACTATTTAGCTTCTATCCTGTTTCCCCGAAAATAAGACCTAGCGTGATTGTCAGTGATGGCTGCAATATAAGCTCTACCCCTCAAATAAGTCCTAGTTAAAGTCCTCGTAGGTCTTCTTTTCAGGGTAGGGCTTCTTTTCGGGGAAACAGGGAAGGGCTTATTTGAGGGGTAGGGCTTATATTGCAGCCATCACCGACATTCACGCTAGGTCTTATTTTCGGGGAAACAGGGTAGGAGTAGGAAACAAGATGCTAATAACAGCTTCCGGGAAATTAAAAAACACTAGTGTGCACGGAGCCTGAAGGGCCAGCAGAAGGACAGCCAAAAAAGGGTTAAAATATAAAAAATATATTTATAATATGCAGTGCACAGTACAAAGGAAATGTCATTGGGTTAGGGTTTATATCTACTTTAACCCTAAAGACAGTATACTTATCTATCTGGCCCCATAAGTACTGGCACTGAAACCCCACAGTTCCTGAGCTGAGATCTTGGTGCCAAAACCAAATGGCAAGGCAACACTGCTGGAAATTAAATTTCTCATTAAAAAACAGTGAAATATAATTTTCTGGGTTTATAATCAGCCCTCAAGTGATAAGTTGAGTCCAAGACGAGGAATTTAGAAGTATTTCTTCCTTTTTTACTTTTAAGTCTGCAGCCTTTATAGCCAACAGGGTATGAGGTTACTGGGGGGTGCAATCGGAGGTACTAAGCGGCACGCTGTCCGATCCAAGGCGCCGGAAACGCCACCGCTTTGTGCTCCTGGCTTCTCCCTCCAGTGGATTTATTGTCAGATAAAACACCTGAGCCCCAGGGCCGCACAGCCAACGCCGACCGCTCAGCCGTAGGTACCTCGCTTGCACTGCGCCATCTCCTGCTTTCCAGAGCACATCTTATTTCATATCGAAATGTCATCTCACCCACCAACGCCACCAATGCAAATCACAGAAACTTTTCACATCCTGACTTTTACGGCTTGTTCAGAGGATATTCCGATCCGCCGCTTCGGTAGAATGTCTGTTTGAACTCTTCAGTGGAATGAAAATTCGGGAGAATGAAAAGCAAATTTTGTCCTGATCCTTAGAAGCACGCCTGAGAAACCACTTCAATTGTTTTTAGTACGCTCATATTATGACGCATCAGATAGCTCTGAGGCCGCACAACCCAACCGCGTTCTCTGCACCGTGCGCCGCATCTCTGGGGAGCAGCTACCGCAGTGTGGTGGTGGGGGGGGGCTACAAGATTAAACAAGTTTACCTGATGTTTAAAGAGATAACAAGTGACGGCTGAGACCAAGGCGGCAAAGTGATGTGAAAGATTTTGACAAGCATATGCTGCCCATTAAGTGAGAATAATCGGAAGGTGAACAATCCTTTTAGGTAGTACAAATAGCGCAGCTCTCAGCATTCCATCCCCTCTGATGTCATTTGGGCCAAACGCTTTCTCCCAGCAAGCATTGTGGTACCCCAGCATGATGCAAAGCTCCCGCAAGGCCTCCATCCAACTCATAAACGCCTTGTAATTTGCGTGGTATTTATTCACCACGGCATTCATCTTTGTATACATCGCCAGCTTCTACAAAGTTTCCTTTTAACGGCACATCTGAACGCCGCGAGGACACCACCGGCAGCCGTGGATGGTGCGTGCTGCAGCGTAACACAAAAGACACAATTATAAACAGCACACCTTAGATAAACACGCCGTATCTTTGTCTTGCCGCGCTTTGTTTCACAACCGGTATCTCTCCCTGCGACGCATTAGACAAAAACGGACAAAGGGGCCCTGTCTCTCCGATGTATGGGTGTGCAAGAAAAGAGCTTGGCGATCAAACGCAGATATACTAATTTAAAGCCACATCAGGGGAGCTAAAGTTCAGAATAGGCCTTGTGTTACCATGACAACCGTTATAAAGTAATTAGAAGGAAAATCACAACAAAAGGAGAAAGAGCGGAATAAAAGAGCCAAGAGAAAGGGAGGTAAATTAAGACGACGAGGGTTGACGCTCGTCATTGTGTCAAGGTGATGCCACTGCAATGTGACACACGGGAATTCGGTTTAATGTCGCCGCTCGGTTTTGTTGTTCCTGTGTTGACATTTAAAGAACAACTCGATGCGTCTTTCTCTTTTTAAAGAACAACGCGATGCGTCTTTCTGTTTCTATTTTATAAGGTATTGTTACTTTGTGCTGGAGTTTAATATAAAGAAATTGTCATTCTCTGTTGAGGAGGCCCTCATCTCACACTTTGTTCTTCTTTATTTTAAGATGTATTCTCCGCAAGACACAAATCAGCTTTTGTGCCGATACCATCCACAATTCTGAGCGGAGGGACGCCAACAAAGGGTGACATTTCTGGATCCACAGTGGAATAATTCGCTACACAAATGTTTTTCATAGACACATCAAGACACAAGGCTTTCGTGTCGGTGTATTACCTTGTCCTCTCTCCGGGGTCTCACTGACTCATACCCTCTTCTCCATCAACATCATTTTCCACTCTGATGTCTCCTATGTGAGATGTTTGGCAGGATGGTCCCGTCCACAGGGATGATACCAATATAAGTGTAGCACCCTCTAGGTAGGTAGGTGCTAGAGTAGGATTTTTTTGTCTTAGGGTAGGCAAATTTAGGCAGGCCTAGCTGGCAGCCAGGCCTGTTTGTTTTGATTTAGGCTGGGAGTGGATAGGATAGCAGCTGGTGACTCACAGGCAGTATCACTAGGACCTCCCTCTTCTTTCTAGAGCCTTCTGGAAGGTACTGGAAAGAGAGGAGGAGAGGTGGAGCTGACTGGGGTACTCTAAGGAGCCCTGATCAATCCCCAACTTGGATTGGCAGGGGGCAGGCCTCCTTAAGTACCCAGGATCATCCCAGCTGTGGGGGGTTGTTCAGAGCTTGACAATGGAAAGCAAGGCTGTCTGGGCCTTTGAGGGAGCTCCCCAGGCTGGGGGGTGACCTTGGGTGCAGACGGAGCCCTTCAAGAAACCATGAAGGCATCTCAGACATTAGCAGCCCCTACTGGAGTACTGTTACATAAGACATTGGTAAAAGGTGAGTCTGTGCTACAGCAAGGCTTCAGGCCTGCAAACACAGGCTAGTCAGGCAAATTTAGGATATAAACTCATGTTTATATCATCTCATCTCTCATCACTTTTTTATTTGTTTTTATCATTTAAACATTAGGAAATTAATATTTTTTTTACTATTATTTAAGTTGTAGGAAAGTATAAGTCTCCCGAGATGTGTGATCATTTGGGGCAGTGAGATACAAGTGGCTACAACAACTTTTAACCAGCCTTCAGCCTGCTACACTCCTATTTATAATGGAGATATTACAGCTGTAAAAAGTTTGGAGAACAAATGTGCAAATGATGCATATGGATGTATACACTCACCATGTTCTGCAGAGGGTCCTGGACCCCAGATTGATGTGCATGGCAGGGAGGCAGATGTCAGAAAAGCTGCGCATGAGGAACACCTATCAAGGCATTTTTGCACAGTCTGCTGCTAATAGCTGTTCTTAGTTCTTAGCTGTCCCTGGTTTGAAGGATAAGGCCACAGATTTATTAATTTGCACTGCTTATTTATTTCAACAACAATACCAAACAGATAGAAAAAGTTCAGTTGACAAAAGAAGCTATGCTGGCCACACATAAACATTGAGCACACAATATATTATGGTCTTTTCTATCCCTAAGTTCAGGACAGTCATCTAAGTTACCAAAGCCCACTGAGGACATCAGTCGGGTACCATTTTTTATTGCCAAGGTAAACCCTTGCCAATAAAGCTTTGACAACAACAATAAAAGTTAGCAGGGTTGTAGAGTCTTTGGAAGACTTCAAATAATCCATCAGCGGACTGTAGCTTCAAGTGAGTGGGACCTCTTTATAGCTCTGCAATTAGCTACTCACCTTCAGGACCTTCCCCGCTTTAGATCAGCCATTTACTCCTAACTTCCTTAAATAATTTATGGAATTACTAATCTTTATGAGATCACTACAAAAAGTTAGGAGGCCCTTTCAATAAGATTCAAGAGCACATTTGTTCCCTAAGTGTTCCTGCAAAGCCTGCCACCAATGTCTACACATGTATTCTCCAAAGAGCTTCCATACCTCTCCTGCTGCCTGCACCACCAAACACTGCAACGATGAAGAGAAATTACCGACTAAAGTCTCTTCAGAAACCAAAACTTCCAGGAGTGTGGATCTCCCAAAACTTCCAGGAGAGTGGATCTCCCAAAACTTCCAGGAGTGTGGATCTCCCAAAACTTCCAGGAGTGTGGAGCTCCCAAGACTTCCAGGAGTGTGGAGCTCCCAAGACTTCCAGGAGTGTGGAGCTCCCAAGACTTCCAGGAGTGTGGAGCTCCCAAGACTTCCAGGAGTGTGGAGCTCCCAAGATTTCCAGGAGTGTGGATCTCCACTGCACTCAATAACAACTCTAACATTACTATAGGAATCAGTAAAGGACAGTGACATAAGAGTTTGGCAGGAGAACCCACTGTGTGCAACTGAAGACATGGAAGATTGGCCCTTGCAGTAATTTCTAAAGAGACTTAAATTGGAACTTTATGACAGAAACATAAAATTGGGGAAGAAGCAGGCTTTTTAATGCAGTAGAGACATACTGGGGTTGATTTACTAAAAATGGAGAGTGCAAAATCTAGTGCAGCTCTAAATAGAAACCTTCCATAGAAGGTTTAGAAAATCAGCTTCTAGGTTTTTTGTCAAAGCTTAATTGAACAAGCTGAAGTTAGAAGCTGATTGGCTATCATGCACAGTCGCATCAGATTTGTCACTCTCCTGTTTTAGTAAATCAGCCCCACTATGTCTCTTTTGTATTAAAGTTTCTTACCTGCCTATACGCCCCTGTACACTAAGCTGTTCGTGCATAGCTCAAAGTACAATTTTGCCAGTGCCGGGATAAATTAACTCTTGCGCATGAGTAGAAGTTACATCATCTCGGCCCAGTCAATGAAAAAGGCCGGCTATAGGTACCCAGAAGCCATTTGTTCAAAGATGTCAGTGGCTGAATAGGAGCTCCAGGACACTGCACTGCTGGAGTGAAGGTAAGTATAGTTCTGATTTAGGTTGGCCATTCCTCTTCATCACGACAGTGTTAAGAAGCTGGGGTAGCAAGAGAGGTAAGTGTTTACTTTCTTCTTTGCAGAGGCATCTGTCAAAAGTTTTATTTTTCTGATAACAACTTTTTGAACCAGTGTTTCTGGTACCCAGAATGCATTTTATAGACCAGCCATTCTCAACCAGGATTCCTTCAGAGGTTGCTAATAAGTTCCTTGAGATGTTGTTAATTGAACTCCTATTAGATGGTGCCTGCCTAGTTCCAGGACCACTTGACAGAGCCAACCGCATTCTACAAATGATCTTTTTAGTTTTAGGTAAGGTTGACATTCTGACCGCCACTGTAAAGGGGGGATTCTTCCCACTGACCACCAATGTAAGGGACATTTTTCCCATTTCCTTTTCTCATTTTTGATGTTATATTTTATTCCATTTCAGATTTTGTATTTTAACTTTTTGGGTCATGTGACCGTTTGATTCACTATTTAAATGTTTGTAATGTTATTTTACTACAGCCATGACTAAGGCCTGATGGCTGAAACCCATTGGCTGTTTTACAACTGTTACACGGTACATGTTTTTGCAATAAAGGATAACTATTATTGGATGCCATTTCAAGTGCCGACCTCTCCTCTTGTATATTTTCCTGTTGACCTCCAATGAATTTGTTTTAGTAAGGGTTCCCCGAGACCTGAACATTATTTTAGTTGAAAAAAAGTTGAGAAAGGCTGATAAAAACAGAAAAGATATAACGAAAAAAAAGATAAAACATAAAGTAGAACTATCGGCAAAACCTTTTTCTTTTACATTTTGAATAGCGTAAAGCCTCGTACACATAATCAGATTGTTGGCCAACCAAGCGCCCGATTTTTGTCCAAAGGGCAGGTGCCAGGAACTTGTCTTGCATACTAATGGTACACAATTGTCGGCCAACAAACACGAACGTAGTGACATACTACGAGGAATTTCAGCTCTTGAGCGCCACCCTTTGGCCACTTTCTGCTAATTTTGTGTTTGGTGAGCATTGATTCCGAACATGCGTGTTTGTACTAGTCTTTACTACCCTGCCATCCGACATTTGTTGGCCGAAAGTTGGACAACAATTGTCTGAAGGAGCGTACTAACGATCTGATTTTAGGACAACAGTCTGTCAACAGACAATCCCCTGCCAACAATCGGATCGTGTGTATGAGGCTTAAGAGAGGGTTATAACAACTGCCAGATTTCTTTTCACCATCTGTGTCCCGTTGCGGAGATTTCCCTTCACTTCCTGCCCCATAGTCAAACAAGAAGTGAGAGGAAATCCCTGCAAATTAAGAGAATTCCTTCGGGACCCCAGGTCACCATTGGCAGATTTCCCCTCTATTACTTTTTGGGGATAACCCAAAATTAGATATTTTCTTTTACTTTCCTTTTCAATAATAAGAGAAAACGGGACAAATAGAGAGGGTAAATCTCCTTAAGGGCTTGTGTACACTGCATCTCAAAGAAGCGGCTCCTACTGGCTTTTGAGCTTTTTTGAGTTCTCATTTTTTTCTGCCTGGAAACTCCCCTCCATGTTAGCCAATGTGTCCATGCACACCACAGCTTTTTCAGGAGTTTACAGACATATGCTCTTACAGGCCGAAAAAACCCCATCAAACTTGTCTGTTTGAGAGGAGCTTTTGAGCACAAAAGACGCCTAAGTGCAAAAAAAAAAAAATAAGTGCGAGAAAGCTCAAAGAAGTTAGAAAATGCAGAAAAAAAGATAAAATGAGCCGAGGGGAATGTTTGTGAAAAACAATATGCTTATTCTCAAAGAAACTCGAAGAAGCTTGAAGAAGCTCAATAAAAACACACAAAAGAACACAAAAAAGCACAAGCTTCTGAGAAATAAAAGCCCAAATGCTTGTAAAAGCAGATTTTTTTTTGATCTGCAGTGTGCATGAGCCCTTAAGGAGGAACTGCAGTCTGCTCAATTTGTAATAAAAACATCTTTGCCATTCTGAAGCTTCCCTCTGACCAGTTGCATATTATTTTATATATACTGTGATTCTGTACTTGCCAAATATTCTGTACTTGCCAAATATGCTGCAGAAATCTCCTTCCACTAAGTCTGGCTGCATCCATTTTAACTGTGGGCAGCTGAAGCTGCTGCCTGTTCACTTCCTGGATTTATAAAGACACACAGAGGCACACCACCAGCTCTGCAGCCCAGCAGCTCTCATTGGCCCTCTTATGACTCCCCCCCCCCCTCTTGGCAAACTCTCAGGAGCGTGAGAGAGAGCTGTGCATGATTTCATAAGCCTAGGATAATGACCAGACAAGAAGCAGGAAGTGGGCTGTATAAGGTATTTGCTGGCAGAAAAAAAATGTTTTACTTTCCAAAGTTACAACAACAAGAAGATTTAATAGATGGAAAGTTGAAAAAATGACTGCAGGTCCGCTT
The DNA here is from genome assembly GCA_037952925.1 of Lithobates clamitans. Classification (NCBI taxonomy): domain Eukaryota; kingdom Metazoa; phylum Chordata; class Amphibia; order Anura; family Ranidae; genus Lithobates; species Lithobates clamitans. The sequence goes on along the minus strand of JBBGZY010000020.1, from coordinate 4,064,559 downwards.
TAAAGAGGAAGTAAACCCTGATGGGTTTACTTCCTCTTTGTTTCCCTGCAAAGGAAAAGCATAATGGGCTACTATGCATCACATAGTAGCCCATTATGTGTCACTTACCTGACACAGGAGCCTGCGATGTCACCGCTGTCCCCTCTGCTACGGAGCGTCCATCTTCTTTCCAGGTATTGTGGCTCCGGCGCTGTGATTGGCCGGAGCCGCAATGACGTAATTCCTGCGCATGCGCACGGAAGCCGCCACTAACGGCATATCGTCGTTAGCAGCGGCATGCTCAGTGCACCTGCGCGCCGCTGTCTACGGCGCATGCGCCGTAGACAGCGGTGCCTGTCTTTTGGCAAATATCTCCTAAACCGTGTAGGTTTAGGACATATTTCTTGGACCTACAGGTAAGCCTTAATCTAGGCTTACCTGTAGGTCAAAGTGGTCTGTAAGTGTTTACAACCACTTTAAGTGTTACTAAACCCAGGAGCCTGCATTCACTATATCTGGTCTCCCACAGTAATTATTTTAGTAAATAAAGTGCTGAATACTTTTTCTCATCAGCAGTATATAGCAGTCTTGTTACTTCTATCAGTGTCCGGCCAAGCACTGGTTAAAACTTGCAGGAGGAGTTTTTATTCTCCTCTGACTGTCCTATGAGGCTGCATGACCCCTGACCCTCTGTCTGAACAGTGCTGATTGGCCCTGTGCTGATCACATGCACCCTCCCAGAAAAAAATGAAAGAATAAACTCTTTAGCAATAAACACTTAACTGAGCATGTGCAGAGTGCTCCCAAGGCTCTGTTCTATCCGCAGATTGATTGGGGACAGTAAAAGAAGGGGAGGATCAGAGAAGACAGGATCAAACAGCTTTTTTACACAACGCGGAGGATTAACCCCTTAGGTTCCACGGTGAGTATAACAAGCATGCTTTACTGCATATATAGACTGATTTTACTGTTGTGGGTTTAGTAAAACTTTAACAGGGACACAGACAGCAATAAAATGTGTTCAGATCCCTCTTGACTCTATCCAAAACTGCAAAAAAAAAAAAGTTTTGCCTTTAGTTATACTTTACCGACCAATAGGATAATGTAATGAAAATGGTAAAATGTTATTACCTTTGTTACACCAATGTCTGTATTTGATGACAATCTTTGTAACTGTGTTAAAATCTGTGATAAAAGAATGACACTCTCATCTCATTTAAAGAATGTGCGATGACCTGGGTGTCATTAATGGAGCAGGCCAGTTATTCTGCTTTTCAAGGTTCTCTTCCATCAAATGGTATCTTTCAGTGGAAATCATTTCTGTCATCTTAGAAGCAGTGTGCACCTTATTTAATGTGGAAAAAAGCGATTTTTTTTTTCTACACCAGATGATATTATCTGAAAAAAGAAAAAAACGGTCATATATTCGATGTGGAAAATGAGGTGAGAGAGCAGATTCCTCCGTCCCCGCCGCGGTCTGATGTCTGGAGGCCTCTGAGGTTGTAATCTCGGCCTAAACATTGACTCTGTGTCCCCGATGATTCCGGGAGCATTTCAGGAGAAAAGCAGATGGCAAAACATTTAGTGAAGAGGGCGATTTAAACTGAATAGTACTTTAGTGGAGAAATTAAGTGCATCCTCGTTTTACAGGGACAGGAAATTTCAACAAGAGACGCAGCACTCATGTCATGCGGGAAGGCAGCAAAGCAGCCAGTCTGCTGTCACAGGAACGTGTCGGAAGAACGTTTGTTCTAAAAGACTGTCACCAGCATGAGAGACGGTGTACGATGTTACCAAATGTGAACCTTCCGGGACCTGTCACATGGAACGTGTAATGCAATTCAGAGACGAGCTGTGGCGGGGCTTGCAAGGAATGACAATAGAGATATTATTGTTATTGTAGCACCCTTTACTTAGGTAGGTGCTAGAGAGTTTCTTTTTGGTTAGAGCAAGGAAATTTAGGCAGGCCTAGCTTGGAGCTAGGCCTGCTTGTTTTGATCTGTGTGGGCTGGCAGTGGCTCAGTGTAGTCTGGTGACTCACAGACAGTATTGCTTCACTGTCACCTCCCTTTTCCTTCTAGAGGATTCTAGAAGAGAGGCAGGGGAAATATGGAGGAGCTGTCTGGGGGTGTCTCAGGGAGCGCTGACCAATCCCCAACTAGGATTGGCAGGGGGCAGGCCTGCTTGAAATACCTGGAGTCAGCCCAGCTGGGGAGGAGTTGTCAGGTGGAAGAACTGAGGATGGAGTACTAGACTGTCGGGGCCTTTGAGGGAGCTCCCCAGTCTGGGGGGGGGGGGGGGGCTATGATCTTGGGCCTGGGACTCAGGTGCAGCACAGATCCTTTCAAGATCGCATGAAGGATCTGAACAGGAGGCACAGAAAGGAGTCAGAGAGGACAACAGGAGCTAGTACTGCCAGGCGAGTCTTCAGGAGGTAACCACCGGTTTGTAGCCAGGAGGGCTGGTGAGTGACATGGGTAGTCGGGAGGACTGGAGTGGCATGCCAGAGAGGACTGAGAGGAAAGAGCTGGGTGTGGAGCCAGTGAGCATTGCAATGTCACGGGCTGTGAGGTCGGGCAGCTGCAGCCGGGAGGGCTGGCAAGGCCTGAAGAAGACTGACTGGGAGCAGTAGTCCACCATAGGACAGTTAGCGCTAAAAGACTTCCTATATCTATTTTTGCTAAATTAAAGGGACCCGCGGTCCCTTTCTGCAAAAAGCAGTTATTGGGGCCTGCCTAAGTTAGAATTGGGCCTAACCACATGCTAGCTGTGCCTGGAGTTGAGAGAGAGGGACAGTAACAGTCTGCAAGCAAGAGATGTGCTGGAGGAGACTGGAGTAAGCCAATTGTATATAGTTGTCCCAACTGATTGATATACAATTAACCAATTGCTTGTTCTACTGAGCATCCCATATATTCCTATCCCTATCCAAGTTCAAATACCTCAATAAAAATACAAAAACAATCACATGGACTGTTCATTGCCTCAAAAGTGACTGGGAAGTGAATGCCGGGCTGGGCAGGGTGACAGGTGGGCCCAACGCTGTATCCTGGCCTAGGGCGACAAGGCCCGGGCCTAGGGCAGCACCTTGCAGGAGGGCAGCACGGAAAGAGTCCCTACCAGCTTGTGCTACACTGTTAGTGTAGCAGCAGTCTTATGGGGCGGACTGGGCTGAGAGGCAAATTAGCCTAGCGCCCCCATAAAGCGGCCGCACTGCTTCCGGAGTACGGGCAGCCGGCATTCTGCAACTGTGGAGCCGGGGGGCAACGCTTCTAATTTTGACAATCCTATAATCTAGGGCTGGGGAGAAAATCAATTTGAATCTTGAATCGAGTTGAGAGGTCAAATCGATTCAAATTTTCAGCAAATTCATTTTTTAGATTTTTTTTTTTTTCACCAGGACCGGCGCTGACACCGCGCCGGTCCTGAGTAGCTGCGGACAGAAGTTTTTAGGTGAGGCCGCGGCTTCGACCCAGTCCGCGAGGCCGGACGCTGTGGACTAGGCCGAAGTCGCGGCCTCGCCTAAAAACTCAGGACTGGCGCGGTTTCCATAAAAAAAAAAAAAAAAAACTTGATTCGAATCGTGAATCAAGTTTTTTTTTTTTTTTAAATTGCAGATTTTTTTTGGGAGAAAGTCACCCAGCTCTTCTATCATCCATTACCCTCTCTCTGTAACCCTGGAAACCGGGAGCGTCGAGCGGCGAGGAAAGCAGCTGATCAGATCAATCTGTGTCATGCCCCATGCTGTCACAAGAGATGCTGTTCATCTCTTGTGATAGCAATAAAGTTAGTACAAAAAAAAAGTGTAGAAAAAATAATTTTGTATAAAATAAATGAATTAATACAAAAAATAAAATAAACTGTAAAGCGCCCCCCATGCCACCATGCTTACGTGCAAATGTGAACTCATATGTTACTTCCGCACGCATATGTAAATGGTGATCGCACCACACATGGGAGGTATTGTCGCAAACGTCATAACGAGAGCAATAATTCTAGCACCAGACCTCCTGTACAACTCTAAACTGGTAACCTGTAAAGGCGTTTAAGGCTTCTCCTATGGAGAATTTTACCGTAGTTTGCCGCCATTCCACGGACAAACGCAATTTTAAAGCATGACATGTTAGGTATCTATTTACTCGGTGTAACATCATCTTTTACATTATACAAAAAAATTGGGCTAACTTTAGTTTTTTTTATTGTTATTTTTAATTAATGAAAGAGTTTTTTTTTTTTTCCAAACAAATAATGTTTGGAAAACTGCTGAGCAAATACTGGGCGGTATACAAAATTGCAACACCCACCATTTTATTCTATAGGGTAATGTTCAAGAAAAAAAAAGTAGATTTTTACACGTAGGAGTGAAGTGTCAGAAATTCCCCCGGATGGCAAATGGTTAAATACAGAAGCCCCCCTAATCCAGCACTAAGGATGTGCATTTAGAAACCGGTGAACCGAGTAACGCTGTGCATGCTATGTAGTTTGTGTTTTTTTTGAGTCACTAAATGTGCAGCGGGGAGGCCGCCATGAGAATCCGCTATATCAGGATCTGTAGGATACAATAACTGGATCATTACACTGATCCTAATCAGCGGCATCTAATCTGCAGCACAATGAACCAGCTCACTGATAGCAGTTCAGGGAGAGGACCGAGTGATGTAACTAGAGAGACAGTTCACTGTGCTGGGATTTTGTCTGCAAAGAATTGCTGAATATGGGCAATAGAAAAAATCCCCCCCCCCCCCCCCCCCGAGTATTATCTAAGACCTTTAACCTTCACTCTTGTCAGCTTTATTTTATTCCATAATTGCAGCTGCCATATGAAGCAACCTAAGTTTTCCTTTTATTCTCCACCCCATTGCTGACTCTGTTTTCTTAGGATCATGTAGGTGAGATCCATGGAACCATTATGGTTCAACCATCATTTGTCGCAGTGTTCAGTCTGTGTCACCAATGCAAAGAATGGACTTCCCCAAGGCTCAGAGTCTAAGGAGTGTTCAGTCTCCACTAGGGACCCCAAAAACACATGGGCTTTGTTGATTGATGCCTGCAGGTCTCATATTTACCCCACTGGCAACAACTGCCACGCATGCATATGACTGAAAGAATATGTTAACCCAACATTTCATATACCTGATATGTGCCTGCTGTTCCAAGTACTTTCCTAATAAAAACTGACCACGCTAGGCAGGAGAGCACATCCTGGCCAGTTTTCTAGCTGTGCTGAGAACTCAGCCTTCTCTCCTCCAATGATCAGACTTATGCTAATTTGCCTCGCCCCTGCGCAGCCATTCGCTGGGCAGATCGGTGTGCTACTGCATAGCTCCTAACTGTTCCTGATTTCGAGGGATTGTCCCTAATTTGGAACATTCTCCCTATGTTCCTCTTTCCTCCTCATTTTGGTCTGATCTATATAGTTATTTAGCTTTCAAAACCTTTCATCCAATTTCTGAATTTCTGCATCTGTAAATGTCAAAAGCTGGTATAAAGGAATATTAGTTGTAAAAAAACTTGTGAGTTTAACGAATCTTTTGTTTTTGTACACCTCTCCTTTAAGGGGGCGTGACAGGGGGTGTGTTCTATGCCTACATACTTTTGCTAATAAAGTGTATTGAAAAGGGGGAGTCCCTGAATAGGGAGACTGTGGGAAAAGAGAGGGGGGTTTTAAAATGCCAAAAAAACGTATCAACTACTCCGATATACATTTAAAAAAGATACATCTAAATTTTATTTATACAAAATTTAAAAACATATATAATATCATAGGTACAGATTACACCAACATAAACAATATGGAACCATTATATGCAGACAATGCATTAAAAAAAAAGAATTTGTGGATCATGGGTCAACACGTTTCGCCCAATGCAGGAAGGGGGCTTCTTCAGGATCCAGTTTGCAACATTAATAAATCTGACAACTCATAAAAAGATCAAAAAGTCTGTACATCAGCTATTTCCCATGTCTGACGTTAAAGGATATCCAACAAGGAGATATATGTCCATGCTTGTATTGATAATTGGTAAAAACAACAGGAAAAAAAAAGAGAGTTGCCCACGTGTATTCGTCATCTAGCAATGATTTAAAGATAATGGGACTCTATTGGATGAAAAAAAATATATATTTGTGGGGAGCTGAAGAGAATCCATCCATATGGTTCAAAACAACATAAGAAAAGAAAGAAGAAAAAAGTCCAAATCCATAAGACAGGACCAAAGGAAGACCATAAGGAAAAGATCACCTCTATTCCAAAGCTTCTTTAACCACTTTTACCCCCTTAATGACCAGGCCATTTTTTGCGGTACGACACTGCGTTGTTTTAACTGACAATTGCGCGGTCGTGCGACGCTGTACCCAAATAAAATTGATATCCTTTTTTTCCCCACAAATAGAGCTTTCTCTTGGTGGTATTTGATAACCTCTGCGGCTTTTATTTTTTGCTCTATAAACAAAAAAACACTGACAATTTTGAAAGAAAAAACAAGATTGATTTTTTACTTTCTGCTATAATATATATATATATATATATATATATTAAAAATATATATATATATATATATATATATATATATATAAAACAAATGTATTCATTAGTTTAGGCCAATATGTATTCTGCTACATATTTTTGGTAAAATAAAATAAGCGTATTTTGATTGTTTTGCGCAAAAGTTATAGTGTCTACAAAATAGGGGACTTATTTATGGACTTTTCTTTTTTTTAATATTTTTATTGGTAATGGCGGCGATCTGTGATTTTTAGCAGGACTGTGACAGGCAAATCTGACCCCAAGCGATACTTTTTGGGGACCAATGATATCATTACATTGATCAGTGCTATAAAAATGCACTGATCAATGTATAAATGACACTAGGGGACGATCAAGGGGTTACCTGTGTTCCCTGGGTGTGTTCTAACTATGTGGGGGCTGGGCTGCCTGGGACAACAAAGAGATCGCTGTTCCCGATCAGTAGGAACGGCAGATCTCAGTTGTCCCCCGACAAAACGGGGATCCGTCTTATTTACATCACCATTCTGCCTCTCCTCACCGCGATTGCGGGTGGCCAGTTGACATCGAGTCCACGGGACCTGCGGGCGCGCTCCCGTGGCATGTCCGCGGTTTAACATGCACGGACCGATGTACAGGTACATCGGTTTGCGCAGGAGAGCCAACCTGCCGCCGTATATATGCAGTGGCTGGTCGGCAAGTGGTTAAAAGTGACACAAACATTAACGTAATGGCAGATCAGACGTGCAACATGTAACAAAATGGGCAAAACGTGTTGATCCATGATCCACAATTTTTCCGGTATGCATTGTCTGCACAAAATGCTTGTATATTGTTTTATGCTGGTGTAATCTGTACCTATGATATCATATAGGTTTTTCAATTTTGTATAAATAAAATTTAGATGTATCTTTTTTAAATTTATACTGTTTTTGACACTTTAAAATCCCCCTCTCTTTTCCCACAGTCTCCCTGCTCGGGAACTTTTGGGGAACCTCCCCCCTTTCAATGCACTTCATTTGTTGTAGGGGATCATGCCATTTTGTGATGATAGGCTCCCCTCTACCCAACCATAGTTTTGCTAATAGGTGTCCCTCGTTCCCAACTCAAAAAGTTGGAAGGTATGCTGCTGTTTCTCCTACCCCAGCTCTTATGCAGGGGATAATATAGATTATGTGATCACATATAAAAAATGGGGGGAAAAGATATTTATAATGTTTTTTTTATATGTACAGTGGGGACAGAAAGTATTCAGACCCCCTTAATTTTTTCACTCTTTGTTATATTGCAGCCATTTGCTAAAATCATTTAAGTTAATTTTTTGTCCTCATTAATGTACACACAGCGCAGACAGAAAAATACAGAATTGTTGACATTTTTGCAGATTTATTAAAAAATAAAAACTGAAATATCACATGGTCCTAAATATTCAGACCCTTTGCTGTGACACTCATATATTTAACTCAGGTGCTGTCCATTTCTTCTGATCATCCTTGAGATGGTTCTACACCTTCATTTGAGTCCAGCTGTGTTTGATTATACTGATTGGACTTGATTAGGAAAGCCACACACCTGTCAATATAAGACCTTACAGCTCACAGTGCATGTCAGAGCAAATGAGAATCATGAGGTCAAAGGAACTGCCTGAAGAGCTCAGAGACAGAATTGTGGCAAGGCACAGATCTGGCCAAGGTTACAAAAAAATTTCTGCTGCACTTTAGGTTCCTAAGAGCACAGTGGCCTCCATAATCCTTAAATGGAAGACGTTTGGGACAACCAGAACCCTTCCTAGAGCTGGCCGTCCGGCCAAACTGAGCTATCAGGGGAGAAGAGCCTTGGTGAGAGAAGTAAAGAAGAACCTAAAGATCACTGTGGCTGAGCTCCAGAGATGCAGTCGGGAGATGGGAGAAAGTTGTAGAAAAAAAAACATTCACATATGAATGGTTCACGTATGCTTGAAGGGAAGTGAAGGCAGGCATCCTTGTCTGCAGTCTGTGGTCAAGGCAGTCGGTGCTCAGGCAGTGTCTTTAGGGTTGCCATAGGTGCTTCAATAAATGATCAATATTTTTTCCTATTGATACCTACTGATAGGAATAATTGATCTATATCCAACAACTCATTTTATTGTTATGACTCACATGGAGGGAAAGTGGATTTCAATCAAAAGTTGGAAGATTCAATGGTAAATTATCAATTGCTTCTTTGTTGTCATCATGCAGTTTTGTAATTTGATTGATCGAAACATGATCGAATTCATGAACAAAGCATCTCAGTACTGCCGATTGATGTAACACGATCATTAATTTTCCGCCCTGGCCAACTGACTGAGTTTAATGGAATCCAACCTAAGATGAGTCTAAATTGATCAGAAAGGTATGCTTATTTGATTGTTTCCAGGGTTGTTTTGATTGAATCGCCTACTGATTAGATAATAAAGTCGAAATGTGTACAGATAACAAAAACGCCACTTTGAATTAGCCAAATAGGGTAAAGAGAATGTCATCTGTCCAACAGGGTCAAATCTTTATTAATGGGCAGAATCCATGGTAAAAATTGTGTAGCGCACCCCCAGAGGAGCCGCTGTAGTTTGACTGGTTCCTTCTCCAAATCTGAATGCATAGACAGCCAGGCACACGGTGTTCCCTCTCTCTGGCTCAATAAATGGTCTAGGGCAGGGGGTCTCCAAACTTTCCAAACAAAAAAAGCCAGTTTACTATCCTTCAGACTGTAGAGGGGACAAACTGTGGCCAGTGGGAGTAGAAATTGTCCTGGGGTCGATAACAATGCCCCTTTATCGGTGTCCATGGGAAGAATAGTACCCTGTTATTGGTGTCAGTAGGAGGAATATTGTCCCATTGTTGGGATCAGTTGGAGGAATAGTGCTCCACTGTCAGTATCATTGGCAGGAATTATACCCTATTGTTAATGTCAGTGGGAGGAATAGTGCCCCAAGGGCCAGATAAAGGCAAGCAAAGGGCCACATCTGGCCCCGTGGCTGCAGTTTGGAGACCACTGGTCTAGGGGATGTCTTTTTATGCAATTTATAGCTTGTAGAAACTTGGTTGGACAGAAGGAGGGAAGCATGGGATTCCCAAAGGACACTGAATAACCAGTGGACACGTCTCCGTTTTTCTAAACCGTTCCTGTGCATCATGAGGAAGGGGTAGCTGGAATGAGGTTCTCATAAGGGTCACTTAGAATTAAGGTCAGTACTAAAAATGCCACAGGCTCATTGTCTGCCTCCTTCTGATATCCACCAGACACTCTTAAAATTAGAGAGAAACAAACACAATACCACAGGACAGCTGGACACCCTCCTCCAACTTTAACCAGGCACTCTTCCAGAAGCTCTCCAGAGCAAAATCCCATATTAGAACCTTTGAAGTAGGCCCCCCAACTATGCTACAGCTGGTACCTCAATGAACATCTGGCAGCCTTCTAGCCAACTGATCTAGAGGCAGAGGCCCCTTAGGTCAGGGGTTCTTGTTTCAAGGCTAGACCCAGGGCCAGCTCTACCCTGCCCCGGGCCTATTTATGTGCTCTCCAGCCACCTACTGGGTAAACCTCACCAGGAATTGGCTCTGTCCCCATAAAAAATTCTGACTGCCCTTCTGCCTCTCCTCCCACTGTGATTCCAGAACTGTCTATAATACAGAGGCAAATATTCAGACCAGCAGCCTGTGAAACACTGAGCAGGCCAAACCCATTAACAACTGCTCCACTGGCTACAGAGGAGTCACATTCTTTTACCTAGAATCCTTTAACTAGGAGGGTGCTACAATAGATTTCACCAGGAAACTCCTACGTTTGTGGAACCATGCTGAAAACAGAGGGGAGAGGTTTTACACAGCAGCTTTATAAGTAGGCAAAACTACGGAAATCCGAATCCAAAGTGAAGATTGGAAAATTCCTTCCATTTTCCTTGTAGTTTTGTGACCCAAAAGATGAGAAAGGAAAAAGTGGATGGATTGGTAGACTAAATGTTTTTTGAAGGCCCGATCTCTCCCGAAAGCTCCATTATGTTGTGCGCAGCTGTTGGAAAAAAAAAAATAAAATTTTGATAGATGCCCTCATAAGACTGACCTGTGCTGATCTGTAAGTAAAATATTATTTCACGGTGAATGGCTGTAAATCTCTGAATGTAAACCTGTGCGAGAAATCAAGGACAGAGAACGGCAGAGAGATGATTTGTCCTCATTTCAGTCTCAACTCTCTAACATGAGATGAATGTCAGACCATAAATGCTATAATAATAGCTATAAAGCTTGGAGGCAAATTCAAGAGGGTCACATCAACCAGAATACACAGATGTAACTTCTTTTATTAGTGTCATCATAACAGAAAACAATACAGTAGAATCAAATCATGTTTTACTTTTCTATATTATACTTCTCCATACAGCAATGTAGCAATCTGCATTGCAAGAGTAACAAACACAAAATGAACAGGGAGCATGTAACCTGAGGACTGAGCATGCTCCACCTCCTCATATGCTATTGGCTGATCTCTGCCAGTGAAAGACTCCAGATTGTGTATCTTGCCCTTTCTTCCGCCTTGCTTCTGCTTACATTGTATCATTGCTGGTAGCAGAACGGGCAGGAAATGTGTACAGCTATGGGCAAGCATTGAGACTTACAGCCTATTAATGCCTATTTTAGAGACATTTATGATAAAAACACAAAGCTGCACCAATAATGTCAGTATTTAGGAATCAAATACGATTTTAATTGCCTGTAAGCAAACCTTGCACTCATTTCTATTACAGATATTGATCAAGTAAAAGAAATCATACTGATAACTGTATAATTCTCACCATAGAGCCTGCAGTTACAATGTATTACTTTGGTGAATGGCTTTGTTAATTAAAAAGGAATCCCTGTGAGTGGAAAGCGTTCATCCGGTGTGTTGTTTGCCCGCAATCTATAAATAAATATTAAGAGTAAGCAAAACACACAGGTGCAAGTAAGAGGCAGAGGCTGGCGTTGGCTGCCGCTGCAGTATGCCGGCCGGCCACTTGGTGTCATCGTCCCCTCATGTCCTGTATGTCAGGGCTCAGCAGCAGATTGATATTCACTACCACAGGGCTGCCTAATGAGTGCAGAGAGGAAGGAGCAGCTCATCCACTCAGTGAATGTGCTGCATGAAAATATTCCCTTCTGTATTGTTCTAATGGAGAGTCCTGGGCTCACAAAGTCAGCTGCATCTGGCGGCCTGTCGCTGCTGTGTCAGTGCCGAATAGGCAGCTGAGTGATTGTTAAAGTCAATTTTATCACAATTCCCTACCTTAGATGGAGAGAGAATAAGAGAAAGAGGGAAAGAGAAGGAGAGAGAGGAGAGAGAGGGAGAGAGAGAATAGAAGAAAGGGGGTGGGGGAGAGGGAGAGAATGGGGAGAGAGGAAGAAAGGGGAGGGAGAGAATGAGAAAGACAGAAGGAGAGAGGGAGAGGAAAAAAAAAGAGAAAGAGGGAAAGAAAATGAGAGAGGAAGTGAGAGAATAAGGAGATGGAGAGAATGAGAAAGACAGAAAGGGAGAAAGAAAATGAGATAAAGATAGGGAGAGAGAAAGAGAATATGAGAGAATGATAGGAAGAGAGAAAGGAGAGAGCAAGAAAGATGGAGAGAGAAAAAGTGAGAGATGGAAAGAGAATGAGAGAGAGAGGAGGAAAGAGGGGGGAGAGAGAGGAAGAAAGGGGCTGGGGAGAGGGAGAGAGATGGAGAGAGAGAGGAAGAAAGAAGGGGAGAGAGAGCGAGAGAGAGAAAGAAAGAGGGGGAGAGAGGAAGAGAGAGGGGGGGAAGAAAGAGGGTAAGGGGGGGAGAGAGAGGGGGGGAAGAGAGAGGGGGAGAGAGAGAACAAGAGTAAGAAAGAGGGGGGGAGAGAGAAAGAAAGAGGGGGAGAGAGGAAGAGAGAGGGGGGGAAGAAAGAGGGTAAGGGGTGGGGAGAGAGAGGGGGGGGAGAGAGAGGGGGAGAGAGAGAACAAGAGTAAGAAAGAGGGGGGGAGAGAGAAAGAAAGAGGGGCAGGGAGAGAGGAAGAAAGAGGGGGTGGGAGAGAGAGGGGGAGAGAGAGGGAATAAGAGAGAGGGGGAAAGAGAGAGGAAGAAAGAGGGGGGAGAGAGACAGAATGAGAAAGTCAGAAGGCGAGAGGGAGTGAGAAAATAAGAAAGGGGGAGAGAGAGGGGAAAAGAATGAGAAAGACGGAAAGGAAGAAAGAAAATGAGAGAATGATAGGGAGAGAAAAAGGAGAGAGAGATAGAGAAAGACGGAAAGAGAATGAGAGAGAGAAGAGAGAGAGAGGAAAAAAGAGGGGGAGAGAATAAGAAAGACAGAAGGAGAGAGGGAGAGAAAAGAGACAAAGCAGGAAAGAGAATGAGAGAGAGAGGAAGAAAGAGGGGGAAGAGCGAAAGAAAGAGGGGGAGAGAGAAAGAAACGGGGGGAGAGAGGAAGAAAGAGGGGGAGAGAGAGGAAGAAAGAGGGGCAGAGAGAGGAACAAAGAGGGGGGGAGAGAGAGAGGAAGAAAGAAGAGAGAGAGAGAGGAAGAAAGAGGAGGAGAGGGAGGGAGAGTAAGAGGAAGAAAGAGGGGGGGAGAGAGAGGAAGAAAGAGGAGAGAGAGGGAGAGCGAGAGGAAGATAGAGGGGGAGAGAGAGAGGAAGAAAGAGGGGGAGGGAGAGAGAGAGGAAGAAAGAGGGGGGAGAGAGAGAGAGATAAAGAAAGAGGGGGGAGAGAGGAAGAAAGAGGGATGAAGAGAGGGGGAGCGAGAGGGAGAAAGAGAGAGGGGGGAGAGAGAGAGAGGAAAAAGGGGGGGTGAGAGAATGAGAAAGTCAGAAGGACAGAGGGAGAGAAAAAAGAGAAAGAGGGAAAGAGAATGAGAGAGAGGAGAAAGAGGGAAAGAGAATGAGAGAGAGAACAAAGAAAGGCAGAAGGATAGAGGGAGAGGGAAAATAAAGAGAAAGCGAGAAAGAGAATGAGGGAGAGAGAGGAGGAAAGAGGGGGAAGAGAGAGAAAGAAAAAGTGGAAGAGAGAGAAAGAAAGAGGGGGGAGAAAGAAAGAGGGGAGAGAAAGGAAGAGGGGGGGAGAGAGAGAGAGAGGAACAAAGAGAGGGGAGAGAGAGGGAAAGAATGAGAAAGACAGAAGGAGAGAGGGAGAGAAAAAAAAGAGAAAGAGGGAAAGAGAATGAGAGACAGAGTGAGAGAACAAAAAAGGAGGAGCGAATAAGAAAGGGAGAAAGAAAATGAGAGAATGAAAGGGAGAGAGTAAGAAGTAAAGAGCAAGAGACATGTAGAGAGAAAAAGAGAAAAAGCAAAAAAGAAAGAGAGAAGTGAGAGGGAGAGAGCAAGAAAAAAAGGGGGTGATAAAGACAGAAAGAGAGAGGGAGAGAGAAAATGAGAGATTGATAGGGAGAAAGAAAAAAAGAGAAAGAAAGGATGAGGAAAAAGCGGAAGAGATACGGAGAGAGAGAGAGAGAGAGAAGAGAGAGCAAGGAAGAAAGTGAAAGAATGATACAGATAGAAAGAGAGAGAAAATGTGAGAATGACAGAGAAAGAGAGATGGAGAGATAAAAGAAAGAGAATGACAGAGAGAAGGGAGAGAGAGAGAAGAAAGGGGGGAATAAAAAAGATAGAAAGAGAGAGAGCAAGAGAGAAAATTAGAGAATTAAAGGGAGAGAGAAAGAGAGATAGGGAGATATAAAAGAAAAAGAGGGAAAGAGAATGACAGAGAGAAGAGGGAGAGAGGAATAAAGGGGGGGGGGGGGATGATAATATGATGGGGACAGAGAAAGAAAGAAGAGAAAAAGAGAGGGTGAAAAAGAGAAAACGATGGAGAGGGAACGATTATAAGAGAAAGAGGGAGAGAGCAATGAAGAAAGGGGAGGAAGGGAGGGAGGGAGGGAGGAAAAAAGAAAGGCAGAAAGAGAGAGAGAAAATGAAAGATGGTAGAAAGAAGGAGAGAGAATAGAGGGTGAGAAAGAGACAAAGAGAGATAGAGAGAGAAAGAGAAAGTGAGGGAGAAGAGGGAGGGAGAGGATGAGAAGACAGATAGAGAGAGAGGGAGAGAGAATGAGAAAGAGGGAGAGGGAGAGAGGAGGAAGAAGGATATAATGAGATATGAGAAAGAAAGATGGAGAGAGTAATGCCCCGATCAGAAAATTACAACAGATCGTCCGACTTTTTTCGCTTACTAGTCGCAAGTAGAAATTGAATAGGTTATTAAAGTCGCAAAAATTCTCATACGACAGAAAAAAAAATCAGAAGTGATGTCATGTGTTGTAATGTATTTGTATTGTCTTTTTTCGGACGACAACTGTACTGACTAAACGAAAATCAGACGATCTGGTATCGTACGAGGAAAATTTTCATGCTTGTCCGATAGAATAATATCGGATGAACTGTTGTGATAGGCTCTCGAAAGCTCTGTACTAACGATCCGATTATCGTACGATCGCATCGAAAGCGGGATTTTTCATCCGATTTTTGGATTGTGTGTACGGGCATTAGAAAGAGGGGGGAGAGGGAGAGAATGAGAAAGACAGAAAGAAAAAGAAAGGGGGAGTTTAACAGAGAGAGAAGCAAAAAGATAGGAAGAAATACAGAGAGAGAAGGAAAAAGATAGAAAGAAATAGAGGGTGAGAAAGATGGAGAGAAAGAAGAAAATGAGAAAGACAGGTAGAGAGAAAAAATTTAGGAATAAAAGAGTGGGGAGAGAAGAGAGGGAGAGAGAGACAAGAAGTAGAAGATGGAGAGAGAGCGAGAGAGAGAAGAGATAGAAAGGAATAAGACAAATTAAGGGAGAAAGAAGAGACGGATATTGAATGAGAAAGACGCAGAAAGAGAGATGGAGAGCATAAGAAGAAGAGGAAAAGAGAGCTGGAGAAAGGAGATGGAATAAAAGAAAGAGGGTAAGAAACAGAAAGAGGAGGAGGGATGAGAGAGAGAGAGTGTGGATTGGGGGTTCTATACCTTGGCCCCTAGGGCATGTGTCTTCCACTGAGTGCCCTGGTCTCCGTTGAGATATGGAGATGATACATTATATGCATTATACAGTTTTGAAATGTTGTATAATTCATGTACTTCTCAATCCATCTATTAAATATGTTATCATCATAATGCCACTTTACAGTTTTTAGATTGTGTTAGTCCTAGATTTGATCCAATGGGCATCATGGTATTCTATCAGCCCCTCAACATTGTAGTCTGTGCCCAGAGGTGCCCCTTCTAGGACCCTAGAAATGACCCTTACGGGTCTGGTAAAATGGATTTTAAGTTCTTCACAAATTATAAAAGAATAAAGAGGGAAAAGTGTGCACTCAAAGACTTCTATTCATGCAAAAAAAAATATATATATATATATATATATATATATATATATATATATATATATATATATATATATACAGAAAATATAAACTATGATAATAAAACAAAAAAGTTATACTCATATGAAAGTGTTCTCTGTATCAGTATGTAAACCAATCAGCCATAACTTTATGATCATCCACCTTATATTGAGTAGGTCCCCTTTTGCCCTAAACTGTTGCGGCATGGACACCACTAGACCTCTGAAGGTATGCTGTGGTATCTGTCACCAAGCCATTAGTAGCAGTTCCTTTAAGTCCTGTAAGTTTGCAAGGCCGGGCCTCCATGGATTTGCCTTTTTTTCCAGCATATCCCATAGATACTCGATTTGATTAAGATCTGGAGAATTTGGAGGCCAAGTCAACACCACAAACTCGTTGTGTTCCTCAAACTATTTTTGCAGGGTGCATTATCCTGCTAAATGAGGCTACTGCCATCAGAGAATACTGTTTCCATGAAGGGGTGTACTTGGTCAGCAACAATGTTTAGGTAGGTGGTACATGTTAAAGTAACATCAACATGAATGACAGGATCCAAGGTTTCTCAGCAGAACATTGCACAAAGCATTTCGCTGCCTCAGACGGCTTGTCTTTTTCTCATAGTGCATCCTAATGCCTTCTCTTCCCCGGGTAAGTGACAGTCATTCAAACGGCCATCCACATGATGTAAAAGAAAGCATGATTCCTCAGGCCAGGCCACCTTCTTCCATTTCTCTGTGGTCCAGTTCTGATGCTCACGTGAACCTTGTAGGTGCTTCTGGCTGCAGACATGGGCAGCATTGGCACCCTGACCAGTCTGAAGCTATACAACTCCCTAACTGCAATGCCCAATTTTCTGTTTTTAACACAACTTCCGGGACAACATGTTTACTTGCTGCCTAGTATATCCCACTGACTTTCAGTTGCCATTGTAATAATCAGAGATAATCAGTATTATGCACTTAACATGTCAGTGGTCATTTGGTCTTTTTTCAAATAATCTATATATGGATGAGGTACCCCCATAGCCAAAACTATTTATACACAGTATCTCAGAAAAGTGAGTACACCCCTCACATTTTTGTAAATACCGTATATACTCGAGTATAAGTCGAATTTTTCAGCACATTTTTTTGTGCTGAAAGTGCCCCCCTCGACTTATACTCGAGTCAAGCACTTTTCTGCAGCAAAAAATTTCATTTTCCGAACCGACTTTGGGGCCCCATATCTCAGGGCCACTTGGTGCTAGGAACCCCAAATTTGGTATGCAAACACAGTGGAACTGGTACCACAACATATCCAAGGATGAAGTTCCTAGCACTAAGTGGCCCCGAGATACGGGGCCCCAAAATCGGTTCGGAAAATGTCATTCTCTGCTGAAGAAAAGTGCTTGACATTTTCTGGACCGACTTTGGGGCCCCATATCTCAGGGCCACTTGGTGCTAGGAACCCCAAATTTGGTGTGCAAACCCATTGGAAATGGTACCATAACATATCCAAAGCTGGGGTTCCTAGCACTAAGTGGCCCTGAGATATGGGGCCCCAAAACCGATTCGGAAAATGTCATTTTCTGCTGCAGAAAAGTGCTTGACATTTTCTGAACTGATTTTTGGGGCCCTGTATCTCGGGGCCACTTGGTGCTAGAAACCCCAGCTTTGGAAATGTTATGGTGCTAGTTCCACTGGGTTTGCACACCAAATTTGGGGTTCCTAGCACTAAGTGGCCCTGAGATACAGGGCCCCAGATTTGGTCAACTGTGTCCATCTGCAGCAATGTCATTTCAGGACCCTTTGGGTTCAGAGACCCCAAATTTTGGCTGCAGCTAGGGGGCATCTAGGAACCCTTAACTACCGAGTTTGAAGTTCAGGGGACCTATGGCTGCAAATGGGCACAGTGAGGCATGCAAATGGGCACAGTGATACTGCAAATGGGCATTGTTGACCCTCTTTTCCACTTACAGTAGCTGTGCATTTCTCACCCTCGTCTTATACTCGGGTCAATAAGTTTTTCCCATTTTTTTGTAGTAAATTAGGGCCTCGACTTATACTCGGAACGACTTATACTCGAGTATATACGGTATTTTATTATATCTTTTCATGTGACAACACTGAAGAAATGACACTTTTCTACAATGTAAAGTAGTGAGTGTACAGCTTGTATAACAGTGTAAATTTGCTGTCCCCTCAAAATAACTCAACCCACAGCCATTAATGTCTAAACCGCTGGCAACAAAAGTGAGTACACCCCTAAGTGAAAATGTCAACATTGGGCCCAAAGTGTCCAAATATTTTGTGTGGCCACCATTATTTTCCAGCACTGCCTTAACCTTCTTGGGCATGGAGTTCACCAGAGCTTCACAGGTTGCCACTGGAGTCCTCTTCCACTCCTCCATGACGACATCACAGAGCTGGTGGATGTTAGAGACCTTGCGTTCCTCCAATAGGGTTTAGGTCTGGAGACATGCTTGGCCAGTCCATTACCTTTACCCTCAGCTTCTTTAGCAAGGCAGGGGACATCTTGAAAGTGTGTTTGGGGTCATTATCATGTTGGAATACTGTCTTGTGGCCCAGTCTCCAAAGGGGGGGGGGGTCATGCTGTACTTCAGTATGTCACAGTACATGTTGGCATTCATGGTTCCCTCAATGACCTGTAGCTCTGCAGTGCCGGCAGCACTCATGCAGCCCCAGACCATGACACTCCCACCACCATGCTTGACTGTAGGCAAGACACACTTGTCTTTGTACTCCTCAACTGGTTTCCGCCACACACGCTTGACACTATTTGAACCAAATAAGTTTATCTAGGTCTCATCAAACCACGGGGCATGGTTCCAGTAATCCATGTCCTTAGTCTGCTTGTCTTTAACAAACTGTTTTCAGGCTTTCTTGTGCATCATCTTTAGAAAAGGGTTCCTTCTTGGACAACAGCGATATAGACCAATGTAATGCAGTGTGCGGCGTATGGTCTGGGCACTGACAGGCTGACCCCCCACCCCTTTTACCTCTGCAGCAATGCTGGCAGCACTCATACGTCTATTTCCCAAAGACAACCTCTGGATATGATGCTGAGCACCTGCACTCAACTTCTTTGGTTGACCATGGCGAGGTTTGTTCTGAGTGGAACCTGTCCTGTTAAACCCCTGTATGGTTTTGGCCACCGTGCTGCAGCTCAGTTTCAGGGTCTCGGCAATCTTTATTGCCTAGGCCATCTTTATGTAGATCAACAATTCTTTTCTGCAGATCCTCAGAGAGCTCTTTTCCATGAGGTGCCACATTGAACTTCCAGTGACCAGTATGAGAGAGTGAGAGCGATAACACCAAATTTAACACACCTGCTCCCTATTTACACCTGAGACCTTGTAACACTAACGAGTCACATGACACCGGGTAGGAAAAATGGCTAATTGGGCCCAATTTGGACATTTTCACTTAGGGGTGTACTGACTTTTGTTGCCAGCGGTTTAGACATTAATGGCTGTGTGTTGAGTTATTTTGAGGGTACAGCAAATTTACACTGTTATACAAGCTGTACACTCACTACTTGTAGCAAAGTGTCATTTCTTCAGTGTTGTCACATGAAAAGGTATAATAAAATATTTACAAAAATGTGAGGGGTGTACGCACTTTTGTGAGATACTGTATATATATTAGGGCTGCGGAAATTAACGATTAATTCCTCTATTAATCTTTAATTTTTTTGATCAATCAAAATTCTTTTGATCCATACTCACCTCTCCGGCTTCCGGTGACCTGTCAAAAATAGTCCCCCATCGCATATTGTCCGCCCTGTACTGCGCAGGCGCAGTACAGAGGACTTAGGAGACTCCGAAAATCTCCGAACATCAACAGCTGATCATGAGCTCTACACGGCGCATGCGCAGTTAATGCCACATTCTGTCACACGCTCCTGATGCTCGTACAACTTTGCAAGGGGTGGTGTGCCTACAGAAAGCACACAGCTGGGGCAGTGATAAGGGCGGGTACTTCAATGTTGCAATATATCTTACCCCTTCACAACGTGTGCCTACAGAATCAAACCCGCCCATCAACACTGCTAAACTCACCCTTCAGTTCAGTAAACACCTCCCACAAATATCCGCCCATTTCAGAAATCCACCCTCTCGAGCATCGGGAGCGTGTGACAGAATGTACTATTCATTGCGCAGGCGCTGTGTATACCTCACGATCAGCTGTTCTTCTTCTGAGACTTATGGCCTCTCCTTTGTCCTCCGTACTGCGCAAGCGCTGCGCCTGCGCAGTAAGGGGCGGACACTATCCGATGGGGGGACACTTCTAGTTAGAACACTGGGTCTTTAGGGAGTTCCGTCGGAGATCCGGTGACATCGACGTCACCGGACTCCTCCCCCCTTCCCCAAGTGCCTCTGTCTGCTAACGAAGGGAAGGCGGGAGGAGTCCGGTGACGTTGATGTCCGTGACGTCACCGGACAGCCTGGACAGTGATGGTAAATATGGATATGGTTAACTGGGATTCTTCAGTGAGCTAAGTGTAGGCAAATTTGATAACCTCAGTTTTTATAAGTTTTATAATTAAAGTTAAACTTTCTACATTTTTCTTAAAGTTTAATAAAAAAAATGACTTACGTCAGTGCTACAGTTTGAATTTAAAACGTATTTGTGTGTACTGTGAAGTTAAGTCCTGGATTGTGGAAACTAACTAGTGTCGGGTGATTGTATATAGTGTATATCACATTTACAACTGACTAATGCAGAGTTGCAATGCAAGGAGATTAGCTAAAAGTAGTTGGATCTGTATGTGCATTATAATTAATCGAAACTAGTCGATTAATCGATTAAAAAAATAATCGAACACGAAAATTTTAATCAGTAACAGCCCTAATATATATATATATGTCAGTGGTCATAAAGTTATGGCTGTTCAATGTATATGTCTGTGTGTTCAAAAAGAGTTCTCCTCAGACCCAGACCACAGAAGATGTATGATACATAACTTGTCTGTTCTTGACTTCAGTGTCTATCAGAAAACAGGGAAGGGATTGCCTGCCTTATACTACAATGCAAAATGTAATTTATACTTTCAACACCTTCTTATAAAACATTTTTTGAATCAAATAATAAAATAAATGCCAATATAGTTATACAAAATGTATTATGCTTACATATAATCATGCCCTAATAAGGAAATAGTATAGTAAAAAGTTAGCTAGAATGCATAACTTAACAATAAGCAGGAATCTTCATTTTTATATATTCCTAATCTTGAGAAGGAGACAAAGAAGGATAGAGATATAGAAAGCATAGAAAATAAGAAAGATACAGAGAAAGAAAGGAGTGAAGGAGAGAGAGGAAATAGTGAAAAAAAGGAAAAGAAGAGAAAAAATTTGAGCCACAGATGTTGGATGAAGCATGAAATGAATATTACCCTGCAATCATTCAATTGTAAAAAAGCAGAATGTTGGATTTGCATCATTAACAAATACTTCTTCTGTCTAATTAAGAGATCAGCAAACTGGCACCGCAACTATATATCAAAGCCACCAATAACATTTGCTATATTCAACAGAGCCACAGATAACAATAACTATCAGTATATACACCAGAGCCACTGATCACAATACACCAGAGCCACCAATAATGTTTAGTTATACACTGGTGTTTATATATCTACCATATAAAATCTGTAGTCTGGCCGCCTTATAGCAGCGAACAGGTGTGAAAATTAAATATCACATGAGATCTGACAGGTTTTGTACAAATATAATAACGTTACCTGACAATCCTTCTTAAATATTTACTGGTCTATTCATAGCAGAACGCCATCAAAGCTAAAGATCTGATGGACAAATTTGGTTTCCATTTTGCTCAATCTTGTAGACCACGTTTTCTTTGTTTGGATATTTTTTTGCTGATTTTTCAATCAAATGTTTTAAAGCTCAACAAAAAGTTTAAGGGAAACTTGTGTGAATGTGGATTGCGATGTTGCTGAGGCCCTGCAATGCGTCGCAGTGGCAGAAAGCCGTTCGCTGTCTGTCTCCTGGCATGATTGTGTTATTGAGATATTAGGCCGAACATATTCAAGATAAAGAGGTTAAAACTTAATTCTTTATTGATCCGTTGTTAAAACTTCAGCCACAATTCTTGTGAATTTTTTCAGCTCTGCTCCGTCTCAGGGGAATGGTAGTTTATGGAGCAAGTGTTGAGGAACACAGATGAAATTTTAAGTCTAGATCAATAAGGCGCTGCAGTTTTTAGAGCTGTGACTTTCGGCTTGGTGTGCTTTCTGGAAAAGCAGAGTGCAACAGCCACATGTGAACCTGCAATGTGTTATATACAGTGGAGAATCTGCACCACCAATAACTGGAGGGCATCAGAGACCTGCACATCCCATGACTAGAGGGCAACAGAGACCTGCAAAACCCATGACTAGAAGGCAACAGAGACCTGCAAAACCCATAACTGGAGGGTATCAGAGACTTGCACTGCCCATGACTAGAGGGCATCAGAGACCTGAAAAATGTATGACTGGAGGACATCAGAGACCTGCACATTCCATGACTAGAGGGCATCTGAGACCTGCACATCCCATGACTGGAAGGCAACAGAGACCTGCAAAACCCATAACTGGAGGGTATCAGAGACTTGCACTGCTTATCACTGGAGGGCATCAGAGACCTGAAAAATGCATGACTGGAGGGCATCAGAGGCCTGCACAATCCATGACTGGGGGGCAACTCAGGACTACAGAGCATCAGAGACCTGTAAAATCCACACCTGGAGGGTGTCAGAGACCTGCCCAACCCACGACTGAAGGACATCAGAAACCTGCACAACCCCTGACTGGAGGGCATTAGAGACCTGCACAACTTATGACTGGAGGGCATTAGAGACCTGCACAATCCCTGACTGGAGGGCATTAGAGACCTACACAGCCCATGACTGGAGGGCATCAGAGACCTGCACAACCCATGACTGGAAGGCAACAGAGACCTGCAAATCCCATAACTGGAGGGTATCAAAAACTTGCACAGCCCATGACTGGAGGGCATCAGAGACCTGAAAAATGCATGACTGGGGGGCATCAGAGACCTGCATAATCTATGACTGGGGGGCAAATCAGGACTACAGAGCATCAGAGACCTGTAAAATCCACAACTAGAGAGTGTCAGAGACCTGCCCAACCCATGACTGAAGGACATCAGAAACCTGCACGACCCCTGACTGGAGGGCATCAGAGACCTGCACAAACCAGGACTATAAAATAATGCCTCTCCACCCTCAATAATACCCCCCCTTCCTGCCCCTCCACCCTCAATAATAACACTCCTTTCTGCAGAAACAGCAGTGCACTGATGGTTAATGAGTGACAATGTAGTATGGAGGGGGGACTGTGTAATGAAGGGGGTAGTATGGGGGAGCAGTCCTGTGTAATAATGGGGGTAGTATGGGGAGGGGACTTGTGTAGTGATGGGGGTAGTATGGGGAAGGGAGTCCTGTGGAATGATGTGGGGAGGTGTCCGGTAATTATGGCGGTAGTATAGGGAATGGGGGTCCTATGTAGTGATTTGGGTAGTATGGGGGAGGGAGTCCTGTGTAATGATGAGGGGGTGAAATAGCATGGGGGAGGGGGCCCCAAGAAAATGTTTGCCCAGGGTCCAATCAATATTAAAGACAACCCTGAGCCTTTGCTTTCCCCCTGCCCCATCAGCAACTGTGCACAGTCTACGCTCCCCCACCCCCCCCCAACAGTAGGGAGAGACTCTGATGAGAACTCTGATGTAAGGAGGACTCTGATGGGGACCCTGATGTTAGGGTTATTCTGAAGGACACGTTGATGTAAGAATGGACTGTGATGGGGACCCCAATAAAAGGGAGGACTCCAGTAGGGACTCTGATGAGAAAGATGCAGACTGAATTTATTATGTTTGACCCATATTGATGGCTCACATTTATTTAGAATTTCTTTGCGTTGTTTTACTGAAGTTCTTTCTCTGTTGTTTTGAGTTATATCATGCTGAATATATATAAAAAAAAGGCTGCAGTCAAAACTTATTCACCCGTAAACTGTTTTGTAAAATGTGCGATGTGGCCTTCCTAATGAAAAGTTTGGAGACTTCTGGTCTAGATGCTTACTCAGGGACAGAGAAGGTAAATATTCATTTTTCTAGTTTCTGCTATCAAATGATTTGGTTTATTTCTTCCACTTTCTTACTTTTGTCCATTCTTGTTTCTCTTTTTTCCTAGACCTTTTTATAATTTAAGGGTCCATTCACACCAGAGGACGTGCACTATGCTCACCTATGGGCTTGCGTTATGTAGGGACAGTACTTTGTTTTTCTTTGTGTTTCTTTTTTTTTTTTACTTTATTGAAATGTTAACAAAATGGCATTTCTTTCAACGCTATGCACTGTTGCGTGTTGGGATACATTGTAGCACCTTACAGTGCATTGTGAGAAAATGCAACCTGTCCTTTTTCAGCACTGACATACATTATATTGTCAAAAGTATTGGGATGTCTGCCTTTACATGCAAATGAACTTTTATGGCATCCCAGTCTTAGTTCATAGGGTTTAATATTGCACAGTACACAAAGCAAGGCCCATAAAGACATGGATGAGCGAGTTTGGGGTGGAGGAACTTGACTGGCCTGCACAGAGTCCTGACCTCAACCCAATAGAACACCTTTGGGCTGAATTAGAGCAGGGACTGCGAGCCAGGCCTTTTCATCCAAATCAGTGCCTGACCTCATAAATGCGCTTCTGGAAGAATGGTCAAACATTCCCATAGACACACTTCCCAGAGGAGTTGTTATAGCTGCAAAGGGTGGGCCAACTCAATATTTAACCCTACAGACTAAGACTGAGAACATTAAAGTTCATGTGCGTGTAAAGGCAGGCGTCTCAATACTTTTGGTAATATAGTGTATGACATAAGGCTTTGTCTATGTGTTGGGGCTGAGCTGGGAAATGTTGCTGCATTTCCCAGGGACTGGTGTGAATGAGCCCTAAGTGGAAAGTAAATGATATATGCTCCAGAACAAGGGTCTCCAAACTAGAGCCCGCTGTCCATATCCAGCCCACTCTAAGATTTATAGTCCATTATTTGCATCATGCATTTCTATGGTGCAGGTGGGTCATCTGCCAGCAGTATAAAAACCAATTACACTGAGTGGCCAGGACACAAGCTGTCATTCGTTGCTTTAGCGCTGGTGGCTTACCCGACCACACCATGGAAATGTATGAAGATGATCCAGGGTGGTGAAATCCAGGGCCACCCCAGTATTCAGAGGAACACTGTGCCCTGCATCCTACCCTCCATCCAGAACTGATCTGCCTCCGGCCCTGTGCCATGCACACTATGATTGTAAGGTAGGCCAGGAGGACTGAGGACTCTGATGTAAAGGAGTGCTCTGATGAGCAAGGGGGGCTCTGATTTGAAAGGGGGGACTCTGTATACCCTTGTATTTTCCAACTATATAGTTAAACTGTACAGAACGACAAACAGCTAAAGCCCAAGAAAGAGTCATAAAGACAAAAATGCATTATTTCCATCTGTGTCCCATTTTCTTGTTTACTGACTTGACGTTAGGAATATTGCTTATTCTACTCCAGGGACATTGCACAAGACCCATTTTGGCAGAGATTTGACCAGGCAGTAACGCAGCCTAAGGGTACCCATAGAAATCAGACAAACTAGCGAAGGGGACAAAGCCAGCCAGGGGTGGACGATGCCAAAGGACTGGATTAAAGAGGTTGTTGCTCCACCAGAAGTTATTGCCAGGGGCAGCCAGACCCCAACATTAAAAATGGGGCAAACCAGAGGTCTCTGTGAAGTCAAGGGTTAATCTAAGAACAAAGTGGCACCTAACAAAATGTGGGTCGATCTGCTCTTTAATAGGAGATCAGACCAGTTGTTGACACCCTCTGAAGTGACAGTACACTCAACCCTGCCCCACCAGATGGACAGCATGACTTGAGAGCATAAAGGGAACGCTAATGCATGCACCCTTATGGGGAGCAGCAGCATGTTGCAGCGGCAATAAACACTCAGAATCCAGATGCAGTAAGAAAACTGTATTGTAAATATAGTTTAAAGCAGTACAACTACCCGGTGGGAAGTCCACCAACCGGGTGCACTCACAGTATGCTGCAGCAAACAGTGTAGCACCAGGTCTTGGATGCACTGACAGCATCTGCCTCGGTGGATGGAATGCGACCTTGCCAATCTGTGCCCAAAAGAGGAGGTTTCCAGGAAGGATAGTGTGTCCCTGCTCTTTCCCTACTCCTCTGGAACCTCTGCCTACTATTACTACTGTCCCTGACAGACAGGTAACCTGTCCTTATACTATCCACTTGTGAAATGCGTGCAAAGTTCGGGTGCCAGAGTCTTAAATAGATTCTGCCTGACCCAAGATGGCCACCAGAGTCACATGGGGTGGCAGTATCCAACAGGATAGCTTCCCTAGTGACCCAGAAAACCATAGATGAACCATGTTCCTCTTGACTTCCTCTTCAATGCCGATTCAGTTGAGCGCCACCTGCAGTGGAGAAAGTAGACTGCACCTGCCTAAACCCGAGCACAGGGGGAAACCACAATGGTGACAACCTATGACTAAATGAAGCAGAATTGCCCCTAGTACATGTTATATAATAAAAAAGAACGCTAAACTATAGGAAAATATGTTGCATAAGACCTGTAGAGGTGTAAATATATCTCTCTTAATAATTAGCATTTCTTCTCCTCTGTGTTTTCGCTTATCTGGATTCACACTCAGTGGTGATACGGCTCCATTTTTTCATTTTTCATTTCTTCTGTGCTTGAAATAAAAATGGAAAAACGAAAAGTTACCAAGAAAACATGTCAGGCAACCGAAGGAAGCTCCTGCAATGACTGATTATATTGGAATAGTCAACGTATGGATAATAAATGGTGATGTAGTGGAATGATGTAATGTTCTGGGAAGGGGGGGATAGTTATAATAACAAGTTCCTCATTGCGTTACCCCTCTATGGATGACCTTAAATCCCGTTGGCTTTTGCAGCACGATGCTAAGCGCCCACTCTGGGAATTCCTAGGAGAAGTCTTTAGCGGATGTACTTAGAAGGTGTTTAATTGCAGCTGCCAAATCAGAGAGAGAAGCTTTAGATTGTATCAACTCCTCCGAGGATTGGTACCCGCTTCAAGGTCGCGTCCCTCTCCAACATAAATAGCAGTGTGTGTGTTGTATGAACACTTTGCTTCTGTATACGGCGTACACTCAGTAGGCCTCACACCTTCACATGTCCCCAACGTCTCATGTCATTTCATAGGTGTCCATGTGGTAACAGCCGAATCAGTCTCCCAAAGCCAAATCCATAAAATATAACTTGTGTTTGGTTGATTCTCACAATGTGCATGAGTATCATCTAGTCCTGTGGTTGTCAACTTTTGGGCTATAGGGGGCCTCAACTGCGGGCCCCAACATCACCAGTGGGCTGTACACAATGTTCAATATATGTAATGCCTAAGAAGACTGCCAGACTGCAGACCTAATAGAGGAAATGAGGTTCAGAGCATGTGGAAGCCAAAACCTGAACTATATTACATGAAACTAGCAGAAATCAGCACTATTACATCCAATTCAGTGGTGTATTTTGGTTTTGTGCTGCCCTAGGCAAGACTAAAATCGGGCGCCACCAACCCCCCATTTAAAAATGCCGCTGATGGTTTCTGAGTAAACCGGAAGTGACACCATGTCATCGCTTCTGGTTTACTGTTATGAACAGTCAATCAAAGCCGATTCCCATCTTTGCTTGACTGTCCAGCCAGCTGGCGGACGCGCCGGTTGGACTCTTGGGTCTCCAGGTGGGACAGGAGAGCCTGAGACAACAGTGGAAGGTGGGGCAACGTCCCCTCCTGCTGTTTGTAATAGCAATTGGTAGCTAGTAAGCTGCTCAGATTGCTACTACAAGAGAGCTGACCGCCGGCTCTAAAAAAGGATACTGATGTGGTGCCTGCAGGAACCATCCCAGTACAATCACTGCCACCCTGAAAAATGCCACCCAAGGCAAACGCCTTAATTGCCTCATGGTAGATATGCCATTGCCCTAATCATTGTTCCCAATACAAACTGTTGAGGTCCAAGAGCCGCATACAGTGCCTTAAAAAAATATTCATACCCCTTGAAATTTTCCACATTTTGTCATGTTACAACCAAAAACGTAAATGTAATTTATTGGGATTTTATGTGATAGACCAACACAAAATGGCACATAATTGTGAAGTGGCAGGAAAATGATAAATGGTTTTCAACATTTTTTTACAAATAAATATCTGAAACGTATGGCATGCATTTATATTCAGCCCCTTTTACTTTGATACCCCAAAGTAAAATCTAGTGGAACCAATTGCCTTCAGAAGCCACCTAATTAGTAAATTGAGGCCACCTTTGTGTAATTTAATCTCAGTAAAAATACAGCTGTTCGGTGAAGCCCTCAGAGGTTTGTTAGAGAACCTTAATGAAAAAGCAGCATCGTGAAGGCCAAGGAACACACCAGACAGGTCAGGGATAAAGTTGTGGAGAAGTTTAAAGCAGGGTTAGGTTATAAAAAAACATCCCAAGCTTTGAACATCTCATGGAGCTCTGTTCAATCCATCATTCAAAAATGGAAAGAGTATGGCACAACTGAAAACCTACCAGGACATGGCCGTCCACCTAAACTGACAGGCCGGGCAATGAGAGCATTAATCAGAGAAGCAGCCAAGAGGCCCATGGTAACTCTGGATGAGCTGCAGAGATCCACAGCTCAGGTGGAAGAATCTGTCCACAGGACAACTATTAGTCGTGTTCTCCACAAATCTGGCCTTTATGGAAGAGTTGGTAGAAGAAAGCCATTGTTAAAAGAAAGCCATAAGAAGTCCCATTTGCAGTTTGTGAGAAGCCATGTGGGGGACACAGCAAACATGTGGAAGAAGGTGCTCTGGTCAGATGAGACCAAAATTGAACTTTTTGGCCTAAAAGCAAATCGCTATGTGTGGCGGAAAACTAACACTGCGCATCACCCTGAACACACCATTCCCACCATGAAACATGGTGGAGGCATCATGTGGTGGAGATGCCTTTCTTCAGCAGGGACAGGGAAGCAAGTCAAAGTTGATGGAAAGATGGATGGAGCCAAATACAGGGCAATATTAGAAGAAAACCTGTTATGCTGCGTACACACGAGCAGACTTTCCGACAGAAAGAGTCCGATGGGAGCTTTTCATCGTATATTCCGACCGTGTGTATGCCCCATCGGACTTTTTCTGTTGAAAATTCAGACGGACTTAGAATTCCGATCGGAACTCCGTCGTAAAAACCTTCAGAGTTTATTCCGACGGCAAAACCGGTCCTGTGTACAGGGCATACAAAAGATTTGAGAATGGGGTGGAGGCTCACCTTCCAGCAGGACAACGACCCTAAACATACATCCAGAGCTACAATGGATAGGTTAAGATCAAAGCATATTCATGCGTTAGAATGGCTCTGTCAAAGTCCAGACCTAAATTCAATTGAGAAACTGTGGCAAGACTTGAAAATTGCTTTTCAGACGCTCTCTATCCAGTCTGACAGAGTTTGAGCTATTTTGCGAGGGCAAAAATGTCACTCTCTAGATCAGGGTTTCTCAACTCCAGTCCTCAAGGCGCCCCAACAGGTCATGTTTTCAGGATTTCCATTATTTTGCACAGGTGATTTGATCAGTTTCACTGCCTTAGTAATTACCACAGCTGTTTCATCTGAGGGAAATCCTGAAAACATGACCTGTTGGGGCGCCTTGAGGACTGGAGTTGAGAAACACTGCTCTAGATGTGCAAAGCTGGTAGAGACATCCCTAAAAAGACTTGCAGCTGTAATTGCAGTGAAAGGAGGTTCTACAAAGTATTGACTCAGGGGAGCTGAATACAAATGCTAATGCAAATGCAAATTTCACATATTTATTTGTAAAAAAATTTGAAAACCATTTATCATTTTCCTTCCACTTAACAATTTTGTGCCACTTTGTGTTGGTCTATCACATAAAATCCCAATAAAATATATTTACATTTTTAGTTGTAACATGACAAAATGTGGAAAATGTCAAGGGGTATGAATACTTTTTCAAGGCACTGTATCATATATCAAAGGGCTGCATGTGGACCTGGGGCCATAGGTTGGGCACCTGGGATTTAGCCCTGACCTCCTCAGCCTGACTGTCCCTGGCCAACCCCTTTAATTCATTTAACTTCAATTCTTCCGCTCATGGAGGCTCAGCTTCACATGTGGGTGTTACCTATGGCGGGCTCCCTGCAAATGTCCCCTCCAGACTGACACCCACCCATTAATGCAGTTTGATATTTCCATAACTCCTTTCAAGAGCCAGCCCACTTCTTGCGTCAGTGTTGAGGGATCTTGAGAGGAGTAGTTATGAAGGGTGTTGTGATGTTTTCAGGAAGCTACACTATATTATCAAAAGTATTGGGACACCTGCCTTTACACGCACAGGAACTTTAATGGCATCCCAGTCTTAGTCCGTAGGGTTCAATATTGAGTTGGCCCTCCCTTTGCAGATATAACAGCTTCAACTCTTCTGGGAAGGCTGTCCACAAGGTATAGGAGTATGGGAATGTTTGATCATTCTTCCAGAAGTGCATTTGTGAGGTCAGGCACTGCTGTTGGAGAGAAGGTCTGGCTTGCAGTCTCAGCTTTAATTTGTCCCAAAGGTGTCCTATCGAGTTGAGGTCAGGACTCTGTGCAGGACAGTCAAGTTCCTCCACCCCAAACTCGCTCATCCATGTCTTTATGGACCTTGCTTTGTGCACTGGTGTGCAGTCATGTTGGAACAAGAAGTGGCCATCCCCAAACTGTTCCCACAAAGTTGGGAGCATGAAATTGTCCAAAATGTCTTGGTATGCTGACGCCTTCCCTTCACTGGAACTAAGGGGCCATGCCCAATCCCTGAAAAACAACCCCACATCATGAGCCCCCCTCCACCCAATGATATGGACCAGTGCACAAAGCAAGATCCATAAAGACATGGATGAGCCAGTTTGGGGTGGAGGATCGTGACTTAAATTGACCTCAACCCGACAGAACACCTTTGGGATGAATTAGAGCGCAGACTGTGAGCCAGGCCTTCTCATCCAACATCAGTGCCTCACCTCACATATATGCTTCTGGAAGAATGGTCAAACATTCCCATAGACACACTCCTAAACCTTGTGGAAAGCCTTCCCAGAAGAGTTGAAGCTGTTATAGCTGCAAAGGGTGGGCCAGCTCAATATTGAACCCTACGGACTAAGACTGGGATGCCACTAAAGGTTATCTGCGTGTAAAGGCAGGCGTCCCAATACTTTTGGAAATATAATGTATGTACAGCCCCCTGCCAGGCCCCTTCCACCAGCCATGATCTGCCTGCATTACCCAGAGAAGCGCAGAGACCCAGGTCTAAAATAAAATATGTAATGAAAACGAAAAGGGTTTTAGAAGTAAATGGCATTTGCATGTTAAGGAATGAATTGAGTAACCAGGAAAGTCAAAATATAAGCAGATTAAACATTAGCTTTAATGAGTCCCCTTTTGTTGCTTCATCCTTTGGTCACATCAGTCAAAAAGGATTTGGATTTACTACTCATCACGCAATATGTGGTTCCTAGAACGCATATAATAATGAAAAAAGAAATAAAGACAGAAATAGTCTAAAAGTGAGAGGAGGAAGGGAAGGGTTAAGGTGGCGGTGGTGGGGGTATTGGGATGAAACTTCCCCATTGCATAGTATATGGCTGTATGTACTGTATATATAGTTACATTCATATAATTTTGTACTTTATACAATGGTTTGTACATAGCCCAGGGAGGATTGTATAATCTATTATCTAAAGCAGTCATGCAAGCCATGTTTAATTCTGTTGAAAAACAGCAGCATGATACATTTTCCATCTCAGTGATATCAGACAATCTTAGTGGGTTGGCTGCATTCTAATCCACAGAATGGTGTTTTGTATTGTGTTCAGGTGACAGGTACACTTAATACTGTATTATCATTTGTAGCTGCAATTCATCTGAATTCTTCTAGTCTCTGGCCGCAAAGACTCTTGAGGAGACTAATATTTTTACAGCAATCTGTATGAACATTGTCTCCCCGCAGCACAACAGCACATCTGAGAGGTTGACTGAGGACGGAGAAGCATACAAAGTGCAGTGTGAGCAACACAGAGACAGAGGGAACAGCAGCCATCTGCATACTGACACATACAACAGGAGTCTTACACAAGAAAAGCAGGGTGAGCTGAGCTGCTGAATCACTGCTGGGAGGAGGGAGCAGGAGAAGATGAGCTGCTGGGTCAGTGCTGGGAGGAGGGAGGAAAGGAAGATGTGCTGCTGGGTCAGTGCTGGCAGGAGGGAGCAGGGGAAGATGTGCTGCTGGGTCAGTGCTGGCAGGAGGGAGCAGAGGAAGATGTGCTGCTGGGTCAGTGCTGGCAGGAGGGAGCAGAGGAAGATGTGCTGCTGGGTCAGTGCTGGGAGGAGGGAGCAGGGGAAGATGTGCTGCTGGGTCAGTGCTGGGAGGAGGGAGCAGGGGACAATGTGCTGCTGGGTCAGTGCCGGGAGGAGGGAGCAGGGGACGATGTGCTGCTGGGTCAGTGCTGGCAGGAGGGAGCAGAGGAAGATGTGCTGCTGGGTCAGTGCTGGGAGGAGGGAGCAGGGGACGATGTGCTGCTGGGTCAGTGCTGGCAGGAGGGGGCAGAGGAAGATGTGCTGCTGGGTCAGTGCTGGCAGGAGGGAGCAGGGGAAGATGTGCTGCTGGGTCAGTGCTAGGAGGAGGGAGCAGGGGAAGATGTGCTGCTGGGTCAGTGCTGGGAGGAGGGAGCAGGGGACAATGTGCTGCTGGGTCAGTGCCGGGAGGAGGGAGCAGGGGACGATGTGCTGCTGGGTCAGTGCTGGCAGGAGGGAGCAGAGGAAGATGTGCTGCTGGGTCAGTGCTGGCAGGAGGGAGCAGGGGAAGATGTGCTGCTGGGTCAGTGCTGGGAGGAGGGAGCAGGGGAAGATGTGCTGCTGGGTCAGTGCTAGGAGGAGGGAGCAGGGGAAGATGTGCTGCTGGGTCAGTGCTGGCAGGAGGGAGCAGAGGAAGATGTGCTGCTGGGTCAGTGCTGGGAGGAGGGAGCAGGGGACGATCTGCTGCTGGGTCAGTGCTGGCAGGAGGGGGCAGAGGAAGATGTGCTGCTGGGTCAGTGCTGGCAGGAGGGAGCAGAGGAAGATGTGCTGCTGGGTCAGTGCTAGGAGGAGGGAGCAGGGGAAGATGTGCTGCTGGGTCAGTGCTGGGAGGAGGGAGCAGGGGACAATGTGCTGCTGGGTCAGTGCCGGGAGGAGGGAGCAGGGGACGATGTGCTGCTGGGTCAGTGCTGGCAGGAGGGAGCAGAGGAAGATGTGCTGCTGGGTCAGTGCTGGCAGGAGGGAGCAGGGGAAGATGTGCTGCTGGGTCAGTGCTGGGAGGAGGGAGCAGGGGAAGATGTGCTGCTGGGTCAGTGCTAGGAGGAGGGAGCAGGGGAAGATGTGCTGCTGGGTCAGTGCCAGGAGGAGGGAGCAGGGGACAATGTGCTTCTGGGTCAGTACCGGGAGGAGGGAGCAGGGGACGATGTGCTGCTGGGTCAGTGCTGGGAGGAGGGAGCAGGGGAAGATGTGCTGCTAGGTCAGTGCTGGGAGGAGGGAGCAGGGGACGATGTGCTGCTGGGTCAGTGCGGGGAGGAGGGAGCAGGGGACAATGTGCTTCTGGGTCAGTGCTGGGAGGAGGGAGCAGGGGAAGATGTGCTGCTAGGTCAGTGCTGGGAGGAGGGAGCAGGGGACAATGTGCTGCTGGGTCGGTGCTGGGAGGAGAGAGCAGGGGACGATGTGCTGCTGGGTCAGTGCTGGCAGGAGGGAGCAGAGGAAGATGTGCTGCTGGGTCAGTGCTGGGAGGAGGGAGCAGGGGACGATGTGCTGCTGGGTCAGTGCTGGCAGGAGGGAGCAGAGGAAGATGTGCTGCTGGGTCAGTGCTGGCAGGAGGGAGCAGGGGAAGATGTGCTGCTGGGTCAGTGCTAGGAGAAGGGAGCAGGGGAAGATGTGCTTCTGGGTCAGTGCTGGGAGGAGGGAGCAGGGGACAATGTGCTGCTGGGTCAGTGCCGGGAGGAGGGAGCAGGGGACGATGTGCTGCTGGGTCAGTGCTGGCAGGAGAGAGCAGAGGAAGATGTGCTGCTGGGTCAGTGCTGGCAGGAGGGAGCAGGGGAAGATGTGCTGCTGGGTCAGTGCTGGGAGGAGGGAGCAGGGGAAGATGTGCTGCTGGGTCAGTGCTAGGAGGAGGGAGCAGGGGAAGATGTGCTGCTGGGTCAGTGCCAGGAGGAGGGAGCAGGGGACAATGTGCTTCTGGGTCAGTACTGGGAGGAGGGAGCAGGGGACGATGTGCTGCTGGGTCAGTGCTGGGAGGAGGGAGCAGGGGAAGATGTGCTGCTAGGTCAGTGCTGGGAGGAGGGAGCAGGGGACGATGTGCTGCTGTGTCAGTGCAGGGAGGAGGGAGCAGGGGACAATGTGCTGCTGGGTCAGTGCTGGGAGAAGGGAGCAGGGGACGATGTGCTGCTGGGTCAGTGCTGGGAGGAGAGAGCAGGGGACAATGTGCTGCTAGGTCAGTGCTGGGAGGAGGGAGCAGGGGAAGATGTGCTGCTAGGTCAGTGCTGGGAGGAGGGAGCAGGGGACAATGTGCTGCTGGGTCAGTGCTGGGAGGAGAGAGCAGGGGACGATGTGCTGCTGGGTCAATGGCGGGAGGAGGGAGCAGGGGACGATGTGCTGCTGGGTCAGTGCTGGCAGGAGGGAGCAGAGGAAGATGTGCTGCTGGGTCAGTGCTGGGAGGAGGGAGCAGGGGACGATGTGCTGCTGGGTCAGTGCTGGCAGGAGGGAGCAGAGGAAGATGTGTTGCTGGGTCAGTGCTGGCAGGAGGGAGCAGGGGAAGATGTGCTGCTGGGTCAGTGCTAGGAGGAGGGAGCAGGGGAAGATGTGCTGCTGGGTCAGTGCTGGGAGGAGGGAGCAGGGGACAATGTGCTGCTGGGTCAGTGCCGGGAGGAGGGAGCAGGAGACGATGTGCTGCTGGGTCAGTGCTGGCAGGAGGGAGCAGAGGAAGATGTGCTGCTGGGTCAGTGCTGGCAGGAGGGAGCAGGGGAAGATGTGCTGCTGGGTCAGTGCTGGGAGGAGGGAGCAGGGGAAGATGTGCTGCTGGGTCAGTGCTAGGAGGAGGGAGCAGGGGAAGATGTGCTGCTGGGTCAGTGCCAGGAGGAGGGAGCAGGGGACAATGTTCTTTCGGGGTCAGTACTGGGAGGAGGGAGCAAGGGACGATGTGCTGCTGGGTCAGTGCTGGGAGGAGGGAGCAGGGGAAGATGTGCTGCTAGGTCAGTGCTGGGAGGAGGGAGCAGGGGACGATGTGCTGCTGGGTCAGTGCGGGGAGGAGGGAGCAGGGGACAATGTGCTTCTGGGTCAGTGCTGGAAGGAGGGAGCAGGGGACGATGTGCTGCTGGGTCAGTGCTGGGAGGAGAGAGCAGGGGACAATGTGCTGCTAGGTCAGTGCTGGGAGGAGGGAGCAATGGAAGATGTGCTGCTAGGTAAGTGCTGGGAGGAGGGAGCAGGGGATAATGTGCTGCTGGGTCAGTGCTGGGAGGAGAGAGCAGGGGACGATGTGCTGCTGGGTCAATGCGGGGAGGAGGGAGCAGGGGACGATGTGCTGCTGGGTCAGTGCCGGGAGGAGGGAGCAGGGGACGATGTGCTGC
Organism: Lithobates clamitans; assembly: GCA_037952925.1. Lineage (NCBI taxonomy): Eukaryota > Metazoa > Chordata > Amphibia > Anura > Ranidae > Lithobates > Lithobates clamitans. The sequence goes on along the minus strand of JBBGZY010000020.1, from coordinate 4,028,996 downwards.
TGGGTCAGTGCTGGGAGGAGGGAGTAGGGAAAGATGTGCTGCTGGGTCAGTGCTCGGAGGAGGGAGCAAAGGAAGATGTGCTGCTGGGTCAGTGCTGGGAGGAGGGAGCAGGAGACGATGTGCTGCTGGGTCAGTGCCGGGAGGAGGGAGCAGGGGACGATGTGCTACTGGGTCAGTGCGGGGAGGAGGGAGTAGGGGAAGATGTGCTGCTGGGTCAGTGCTGGGAGGAGGGAGCAGGGGAAGATGTGCTGCTAGGTCAGTGCCGGGAGGAGGGAGCAGGGGAATATGTTCTCCTTGGTCCGTGCCGGGAGGAGGGAGCAGGGGAAGATGTGCTGCTGGGTCACTGCTGGGAGGAGGGAGCAGGGGACAATGTGCTGCTGGGTCAGTGTTGGGAGGAGGGAGCAGGGGAAGATGTGCTGCTAGGTCAGTGCCGGGAGGAGGGAGCAGGGGAATATGTTCTGCTGGGTCCGTGCCGGGAGGGGGGAGCAGGGGAAGATGTGCTGCTGGGTCACTGCTGGGAGGAGGGAGCAGGGGAAGATGTGCTGCTGGGTCAGTGCCAGGAGGAAGGAGCAGGGGACAATCTGCTGCTGGGTCAGTGCCGGGAGGAGAGAGCAGGGGAATATGTTCAGCTGGGTCAGTGCTGGTAGGAGGGAGCAGAGAAAGATGTGCTGCTGGGTCAGTGCTGGGAGGAGGGAGCAGAGAAAGATGTACTGCTGGGTCCATGCTGGGAGAAGGGAGCAGGGGAAGATGTGCTGCTGGGTCAGTGCCGGGAGGAGGGAGCAGGGGAAGATGTGCTGCTGGGTCAGTGCCGGGAGGAGAGAGCAGAGGAATATGTTCAGCTGGGTCAGTGCCGGGATTAGGGAGCAGGGAAAGATGTGCTGCTGGGTCAGTGCTAGGAGGAGGGAGCAGGAGAAGATGTGCTGCTGGGTCACTGCTGGGAGGAGGGAGCAGGGGAAGATGTGCTGCTGGGTCAGTGCCAGGAGGAGGGAGCAGGGGACAATGTGCTGCTAGGTCAGTGCTGGGAGGAGAGAGCAGGGGAATATGTTCTGCTGGGTCCGTGCCGGGAGGAGGGAGCAGGGGAAGACGTGCTGCTGGGTCAGTGCCGGGAGGAGAGAGCAGAGAAATATGTTCAGCTGGGTCAGTGCCGGGAGGAGGGAGCAGGGAAAGATGTACTGCTGGCTCAGTGCTGGGAAGAGGGAGCAGGGGACAATGTGCTGCTGGGTCAGTGTTGGGAAGAGGGAGCAGTGGAAGATGTGCTGCTGGATCAGTGTTGGGAAGAGGGAGCAGGGGAAGATGTGCTGCTGGCTCAGTGCTGGGAAGAGGGAGCAGGGGACAATGTGCTGCTGGGTCAGTGTTGGGAAGAGGGAGCAGTGGAAGATGTGCTGCTGGATCAGTGTTGGGAAGAGGGAGCAGGGGAAGATGTGCTGCTTGGTCAGTGCTGGGAGGAAGGAACAGGTTAAGCAGACTTGTTTAGTTACTGCTGGAAGGGGGAGCTGGACTGCTGGGTGACTGCTGGGCGGGTGAAGCAGGGTTATCTGAGCTACTGAAATGAAAGTACTCTTCACTTCAAATTTTGAGGATGAATTGCTCCACAGTTCTTACAGTTACTGAGTTCAGTGTGGGCTTGTTTAAGGCTGAACTCAAGAAATTCATCTCCTTTGGAAAATGTTCTGGGGGTTAAGTCCAACCAGGTGCATGCTACCTTGTAACACGTAACTTATAGTATACCAACACATTTTGCAAATTGGCTAAATTTTTTGAGTTCACACATTTACTGCTTGTTAAAGCGGAGTTCAGCCAAATTTTTTTTTTTTAAGTCAGCAGCTACAAATACTGCAGCTGATGACTTTTAAAATATGGACACTTACCTGTCCAGGACGCCTTCGATGTCCTCACCCGAAGCCTATCTGTTCCTCGGCTCTCGGGTGGAGGCGACACCATCTTTGGTAAGGGAATTAGGAAGCGAAGCCTTGCAGCTTCACAGCCAGGTTCCCTACTGCGCATGAGCGAGTCGCGCTGCGCGTCCTCACTGGTCCCTGCTGTCTTCTGGGACATGTGCGGGGGCGATGAAGGAGGGGCATAGATTACCGCAGAGCCTGCGGTGATCTACGCCCGGAAGTGGGAGCAAATACCTATTTGTATCAGGTATCTGCTCCCCCCACCCCCCTGAAAGGTGCCAAATGTGATCGGAGGAATCCGATCAGTGGAAGTTCCATTTTTGGGTGGAACTCTGCTTTAAGAATACAAAATTAATTGATGGCCCATATTGTGGTCACGGATCAACTTTAATGTGAAATTATTCTTCAAGTGAGTAATGGGATACACTCTTTATTTCCTATAGTTTGTATAGTGTACATTCTCTTCTAGCACCAGAACTCATTTCACAGATGTGCTTCTGATGTTTATTAGAGGTGCTCTATGGTTACTGCATACACTTTCTTTTTTAAAATCTTTTTATTATTTTTAAATCAACAAAATGAACGCAAATACAAACACAGTACAAAACACAATACACGTTGAGCAGAATATTAATGCATCATTGAAACCCTCACCGGATCACATTTTCAATCTCGTATCTAATATACAGTCAGTATACAGTATTACAGTATTACAGTACAGTATTATGACATCGACACAATTCTAATCTTTTGGGCTCTATACACCATCACAATGGATTTGAAATGAAATGAACAAGATGTGCTTTAACTGCAGACTTTTAGCTTTAATTTGAGGGTATTTATATCCAAATCAGGTGAACGGTGTAAGAATTACAACAGTTTGTACATGTGCCTCCCACTTTTTAAGGGACCAAAAGTAATAGGACAGATAAACAATCATCCATCAAACTTTCACTTTTTAAGACTTGGTTGCAAATCCTTTGCAGTCAATTACAGCCTGAAGTCTGGAACGCAAAGACATAACCAGACGCTGGGTTTCATCCCTGGTGATGCTCTGCCAGGCCTCTACTGCAACTGTCTTCAGTTCCTGCTTGTTCTTGGGGCATTTTCCCTTCAGTTTTGTCTTCAGCAAGTGAAATGCATGCTCCATCGGATTCAGGTCAGGTGATTGACTTGGTCATTGTATAACATTCCTCTTCTTTCCCTTAAAAAACTCTTTGGTTGCTTTCGCAGTATGCTTCGGGTCATTGTCCATCTGCACTGTGAAGCACAGTCCAAAGAGTTCTGAAGCATTTTGCTGAATATGAGCAGATAATATTGCCCGAAACACTTCAGAATTCATCCTGCTGCTTTTGTCAGCAGTCACATCATCAATAAATACAAGAGAACAAGTTCCATTGGCAGTCATACATGCCCACGCCATGACACTACCACCACCATGCTTTACTGATGAGGTGGTAAGCTTTGGATCATGAGCAGTTCCTTTCCTTCTCCATCCTCTTCTCTTCCCATCACTCTGGTACAAGTTGATCTTGGTCTCATCTGTCCACAGGATGTTGTTCCAGAACTGTGAAGGCTTTTTTAGATGTTGTTTGGCAAACTCTAATCTGGCCTTCCTGTTTTTGAGGCTCCCCAATGGTTTACATCTTGTGGTGAACCATCTGTATTCACTCTGGTGAAGTCTTCTCTTGATTGTTGACACACATACACCTACCTCCTGGAGAGTGTTCTTGATCTGGCCAACTGTTGTGAAGGGTGTTCTTCACCAGGGACAGAATTCTCCGGTCATCCACCACAATTGTTTTCCGTGGTCTTCCGGGTCTTTTGGTGTTGCTGAGCTCACTGGTGCGTTCTTTCTTTTTAAGGATGTTCCAAACAGTTAATTTGGCCACACCTAATTTTTTTGCTATCTCTCTGATGGGTTTGTTTTGTTTTTTCAGCCTAATGATGGCTTGCTTCACTGTGATAGTGACAGCTCTTTGGATCTCATATTGAGAGTTGACAGCAACAGATTCCAAATGCAAATAGCGCACTTGAAATGAACTCTGGACCTTTTATCTGCTCTCTGTAAAGGGGGATAATGAGGAAATAACACACACCTGGCCATGGAACAGCTGAGCAGCCAATTGTCCCATTACTTTTGGTCCCTTAAAAAGTGGGAGGCACATATACAAACTGTTGTAATTCCTACACCGTTCACCTGATTTGGATGTAAATACCCTCAAGAGAGGGTAGAGCCAAAAAGATTAGAATTGAGTCGATGTCCCAATATTTATGGACCTGACTGTATAAATCAGCAGTCAGGATAGAAGGATATCAAAGATTATAGCTAAGGCATGAGTTCTTTCAGTCACCATAATGACAACCAACTCATAAGGAGCAAACCCCCCCCCCAAAAAAAAACAACTATAGCAGCTCGTATCAGCAACCATCCATGTAATCTGTATAACAGTAGATGTAACAGTATCATATCAAAAGTTGATGTATCCAAGGCCGTAAAAGGCTCAGCCAGCCACTTACTCCAAATTTTTCATACTTGCGGGGACAACCCCTGTTCACGTAGGTATCTCTATATAATGGTAAGCTGTTATTAATAATTGTTTCCAATATGCAAGTGTGGGCGAGGAGGGCTTTTTCCAATACAGGGCAATAGCTTTTCTGGCATAGAACAATGTAATATTAGCAAATGTCCGCTCTGCCTCTGTAGGAAGAATATCCTCTACCAAACCCAACAGGCATACAGACTTAGAAACCGGCAAATGGGTGGATATAATGGAATTTAACAAGGCCTCTACCTCCACCCAAAAACCTACTATATGTTGACAGGTCCAGAAGATGTGTGAGAAGTCTCCAGGAGGCACACCACACCACCAACAATCAGAAGAGCATGTAGGATTCATCTTATGAAGTCGGTATGGCAGAAAGAAGGCTCTATGCACCAATTTAAATTGAATCAAACGTTATCTTAATGAGAACAAGGGTCGAAAGGGAAAATCCCACACATCATCCCAGTCATCATTGTCTAGATCGGGAATATCCCGCAACCATCTAGCCCTAAGGGAGAGAAACTGTGATAAAATGGGAATACAATCTGGAAGTAGGTTTCTCAGAGCAATCAAAACCGAAGTACCATTTCCAAAATAGACCGTTTAATCATTAGATTAGCTGGTGAGAACTGAACATGGAAGGCATGTGAAAGCTAGTAATATCTAAACATACATATGTACTGCATACACAGTACATATGTATGTTTAGATTTGTATGTTTAGATTTATGTTTATTTTACAACATCAGCATTGTAATAACAATACAAATATTAGTTATTATTAACAACCCAATAAAAGATTACTTGAAAAATCTCCTTTCATGTTGTGAGTTCTACCTGTCTCTTAGCCGCCTCTTTCCTCAACTTCCTGGATTCCCTGCATGCTTTGCAGCTTCTCCACTGCTATTTATTTTAAATTTCTAAGGACTACATATCCCATGATACCTTGCTGCCTGCAAGCAGTGATTCCTGTACTGACTCCACCTCCTGAAACTCCTCCTCTCAGCACCCCTGTAGCTCAGCACACAGGATATGGGAAATGTGTGACACATCAGTGCCCACTCACAAGGCAAAGTGACTACATGTTACAAAATTCAAGGAAGTAAATGTGTGGGGATCTTCACAAAGTTTACAAATTTCAAGATCATTCAGATACATAGGAGTAGGCTAGAAATACTGTAATTGAAATACAATGTGCTGATGAATGTATGATTTTACACTTTCAGCATAGATACCCTTTAATCGTGTACAATAATTGTAAAATCCTGAAGCTAATCATTATCTTCTGTGGAAGGACCACAAAGCCGTTTTTGTACAGATTTCTGCATTTAAATATGTTGTATTTCTGAATGTGGATCTGAAATTTGTGTGACCAAAACACTGACTGATGTAAAATTAGAGTCAGGAAATTAACTCTGCATGTGTATTGTGATTTCTAAATTCATATTTTTCTCTAGCTAGTAAAGTATACCCCCCGTTCATTTCTGAAAACAGATTAGGGCCCTTTCACACTGGAGCGGGGGCGGTGTCGGCGGTAAAGTGCCGCTATTGTAAGCAGCGCTTTACCGTCGGTATGCGGCCGCTAGCGGGGGCCGAGAAAGGGTTAAAAACCACCGCAAAGCGCCTCTGCAGAGGTGCTTTGCCGGCGGTATAGCCGCGCTGTCCTATTGATTTCAATGGGCAGGAGCGGTGAAGGAGCGGTATACACTCCGCTCCTTCACCGCTCCAAAGATGCTGCTAGCAGGACTATTTTTCCCGTCCTGCTAGCGCCCTCTGGGCTTTCACACTGGAGACAAAGCAGCGGCACTTTCGGGTCGGTTTGCAGGCGCTATTATTAGCTCAATAGCGCCTGCAAACCGCCCCAGTGTGAAAGGGCCCTTACTGCAAATCTTACTGTGCGTTATCCAATCAATAATCAGCTTCCAGAAACATGCAATAATATGGCTCATAAAATCTGATTTTTGATTGGTTGATGGAAGAATCACTGGGGTGCTGGTCCAGTGAGAAGCAATCTGCCATCCTGTGTGTGTGTACATTATTCAGCAGATACAGATTGGATGTAACACTATATGTGGCTATAATCGTAATATCAATGTTAATAACAGTTTGTGGGACGTCAGCTGTCATTCGCAATAATTACCCGTCTGATCGGCGTATTTTGTGTCCTGTGTGGTCGCTCTGCCAGCTCGGATCTGGCAATCATTTGAATGAGAAAGAGACAGGCGCTCCTCTGAATGCTAAATAGGTTCCTACTAGATGGAAAACTTTGAAGCAGAGAAGAGGAGTTTTGGGATTGTGCGATCAATCGGGGAGATATTGAACCTTAACTGCTTTTTCCTAAATGTTGATCCTCCGACAAGTAGTTCAGTGTAATTGGCGTTAGGGCTCTGTTTACTGTCTGATCCGCAACATGATTCACTGTGACATTATCGAGTAGATGCCTGTTTGGAAGGGATTTTCTTAATACACATTTCCTGTGAGGGTGATTACCAGGCCGACTGCTAATTACTGATGAAGAAGAACTGAGAATCCCAAATTCATAAATGGTGGATCACCCCTGTAGGTTTGAGCCTAGGACTGATGTGTCTGATTAGGTGACAGAGTCTCACACAGTAATGGAGTCTTGCAGGGTGATGGAGTCTAACATGGTAGTGGAGTTTTGCTGGGTGATGGGGTCTCAAGGGGAGAAGTAGACTCAAAGTTTGTGGAGTCACATGGGGTGGGGAAGTCTCATAGGACAGTGGAGTCTCATAGGGTGGCAAGGGAAGTGGAGTCTTACAGGGTGGTAAAGTATTATGGGGTGGTGGAATCTCGAGTCTCAGGGGGTGGCAAAATCTCAAGTGGAGGTGTAGTCTCAGGGGGTGGCAGATTCTTAAGTCGAGTTGGAGTCTTACAGAGCAGTGCAATCCATGGGGTGGTGGAGTCTCACAGGGCAATGGAGTCTTTTTGGGGACAGAGCCGCAAAGAGTAGTAAAGTCTCATTATGTTGTAGAGGCTTGCAAGGTGGTGGAGTCTCATAGGGAGTTGGAGTCCCACGGGGCAGCAAAGTCTCGTTGGGGAGGCAGAGTCTCGCAGGGCAGTAGAGTCTCATTGAGGGTGCAGATTCTCTCAGGGCATTGGAGTCTAATTTGGGGCAGTGGAGTCTCACAGGCCAGTGAAGTCTTATGGGGTAGCAGAGCCGCATGGGGTAGCACAGTTTCTCAGGTTGGTGGACTCCCATGGAATGGCAGAGTCTATCAGGGTGGTGAATTCACATGGGGTGGCTCGAGTGTCACAGGTTGGTGGAGTCTCATGACACGGAAGAGTCTCACAGGGTGGTGCAGTCCCACAGGGTTGCAAAGCCTCATAGGGTGGTTGAGACCCATGGTTTGGCAGAATCTCAAAGGATGGTCTAGTCCCATGGGCAGAGTCTGACTGGGTGATAAAGTCCAATGGAGCAGCTGAGTCTCACAGGATGGAGTCCCACAAAGTAAGAGTTTAACATGTGTTGGAAGAACAACAACATGTAATGTAAAGTTGCTTTATAAACTGATATATATATATATATATATATATATATATATATATATATATATATATATATATATATATATGCATTTTACCTTTCTATCCAGCAGATGGCACTGCAGTATTATAGTGTGTATTCTCTGTGGTAATGTAATCACAGGATGTACCTTCTGTATCTAAGTGTGTACTTGTATTGTCCTGTTTCCTGTAAGACATAATAAAGATATCCTTCATGAAAGTTAGGCATTCTCTGCATACAACAAGCTTCCAAGCGCATGATTCATTAACCTGCCAATATATGGTGGTTGAGACCGATGGGATGGCAAAGTCTCCCAGGGTGGTGGACTCCCATGGGGCGGCAAAGTCTCACAGGGTGGTAGAGTCTCAAAGGGTTGTGGAGTTCCAAGGGGGGGAGGGGGACAGAGTCTGGTGTGACAGCAGCTGCACCTTGTTCCAAGGAGAACATTATTCAGGTTAAGAATCATAGAGGCAAGCTTTGAAGAATTTGTCAAGAATTTACATCACACTGCTATTTATACCTCAACGAAGCTGGAGAAGGACCTGTTAACAGTGTTAGTGGTTTTTTTTGTTTTTTTTAGAGTTTTTCTTCTTACTAACCACTTTAAGACCGGGCCTATTTTTCAGACTTGCTGTTTACAAGTTAAAATCATTTTTTTTTTTTTGCTAGAAAATAACTTAGAACCCCAAAACATTATTATTTTTTTTGTTCCAACACCCTAGAGAATAAAATGGCTGTCTTTGCAATACCTTTTTTCACACCGTATTTGCGCAGCGGTCTTACAAGCGCACTTTTTTTGTAAACATCCCTTGTAATAGAAAAAAAGCATGACAGGACCTCTTAAATATGAGATCTGGGGTCAAAAAGACCTCAGATCTCATATTTACACTAAAATGCAATAAACAAAAAAAAGAAAAAAAAATCTCTTTAAGAGCTATGGGTGAAAGTGATGTTTTGACGTCGCTTCCGCCCTACAAAAGTATGGAGACGGGTGGGGGCCATCTTTCCCTCACTCAGCTCCATACCACAGATCGGAGAAGACACGATCGCCTTCGACGCTGCCGGTGGCCCTGGCAAGCGGTGAACAAGCCAGTGGATTCTTGCCGCGTCAGATGAAAATCCCAGATTTTTTCCATAACTGCGAATCTCAGCACGACGGGCAGCCCAGAAGATAAAGGAATCACCCAGTATCCATATTTGAGCCGGGGAATAACCTGAGATTTGAACACAAAAGGTGAAGGCGAACAAACGAGACAACTCCCAGCTCTTCCATGCTTTCGTCCGAAAAGGACCATAATCCCCTGGGGTGACGAACTCCTGAGCTCAGGCCCAACCCTTTGTCCCCTCTTGTGCCAATCCTGAGATAGCCAAATTTACTTTAACTCCTCCCTGGCTATGCCCCCATCAGTCAGGGCTCTCTTTCCCGAGGGGCTCAAGAGGCCTTCATTTCTAGGAGTCCAGAACAAACCCAATCTTAAACCACACCACCTTGCATCCTGGCCAGAAATTAACTATATACTGTATGAAACCCTGTAATGAAATTAATTAACAATAAAACCTGTATGAAATCCCCCAAAAAAGCTTTGCTTTTGCCAATCAGCTTTGCTTGTGTAAAACATGTATATAATTTATACAGTAATATCAAAAAGGCATAACCCCTAAAACCAATAAAATATCCTGCATGCAGGACTTTTGGTGCGTTTTCAGAAAATGCACCAAAACCTCAGGACATAATGAAAATCTATAGGACAGCGCAGCTAACCTGCACAAAAAAAAACATAGGTACACTGCGCTGCAGCTAAAAGCCAACGAATCGGAGTGAAGCTGCAATAACGGATTGGAAAAATAGTTAGATCCTGTGAGTCCACACCCATAAAATGCAGGAAAGAGGTATCAAGGACATCCAGAGAATAGCTTCATGCATATCATGACATAAATTCACTTTGTCACACTAAGTGGTTACATGCTACATTTGTGAAAGCTTTATTTATTTACACCCTCACCTAAACCTGAACCCTTGCTTTGATCTAAACCAGTGGTTCTCAACTCCGGTCCTCAGGACCCACTAACAGGCCAGAATTTAAGTACTACCTTGGGGAGATGCAGAGTAGAATACTGCAATCACTGAGCAGCAAATGATATCACCTGTCATGTATTTCAGTTATCCTGCAAACCTGGCCTGTTAGTGGGTCCCAAGGACAGGAGTTAAGAACCACTGATCTAAACTGTCACCCATCCTGAGACCTTACCCTGACCTGCACCCTCACCCAAACCTGAACTTACAACATGACCTAAACCCTCACCCGAATCTGAACCCTCACTTTAACCTGAACCCTTCAAACAGCCCTGCAAATACAGACCACTGCAATGTGAGGGTAGAAAGTGTGCTTTAAGACATTTCCAAGCAAACATCAGCTACAAACAATAACCTGTGGGGTACAGGACTGTACAGAGATTAAAATGTATGAGACTTCATTTGGGTTTTAATAATACTTTCTCTGGTGTCATAATAAACAAAAACGTTTTCACGCCAACACTCCATTTACAAAAACAGTCCATTTCCAGAAGACCTGTGCCTAGGGTTGCCACCTTTTCTTCAAGTCAAACCCGAACACTTTAGCGGCGCACAGCAATTTTTTTTACAGATATATTTTGCTAATAAATAATATTTCTAATCATATGAAGATAATAACAAGAGCCCCCCCCCCCCCCTTTACATCAGAGTCCACAGAGTTCCCCTTTTAAATCTGAACTTGCAGAGTTCCCTTACACTGTAAAGTGGGACTCTGCAGACTCTGATGTAAGGGAGAGCACTGGGGACTCTAACATAAGGGATGCTCTGGGAACCCTAAATTAAGGGGGAACACTGAGTACTCTGATGTACGGAGAGGACTCTGATGTAAGGGGTAACACTGTTGCCTCTGGTGTAAAGGGCAACTCTGATGTAAGGGGTGCTCTGAGAACCCTGATTTATCTTATTGTACTTACTCAAAGGCAGGAGAGAGAAAGAGGAAGGGGAGACTTCAGTTACAGACAGGGATGGATGGTGAGCTCACTCACCCCTTGGCAGTCAGCACCTCTCATCCAGGTGTACCTGAGCCTGCTGGACTTCAAATTTCCGGCCCCGACTTTCCTTTTATGAGGCACAGCGCCAGGGATTAGAGTGTGGGCAGACACAGAGAGGTGCAAGAGGAAGAGGAGCAGATCAAGCCCTCTCTCCTTTCCCATCTGTGTGTGTGTTTAGGGAGGGATTCTTAGTGCTGGCTTTGAGCAGCATGAAAGAGAGTGTAACAAACACTCTCAGCTTAGACAACTGCAGCCAGCAACCCTGCTGGGAAGCTATAGTCCAGTCTGAATAATATGTCTGGGTTTCAGTTAGTCTGAAACCCGGACGAATGATTCCAAACCCGAACTGTCCGGGTGAATCCCAGACAGGTGGCAACCCTACCTGTGCCACTGCTATAAAATCAGCATTCTATGGCTATTTTGTGGTAAGGCTCTTTCTTTCTGTGTCCACACCCTCTGCACCCAGCTTCTTCACCCAATATTGCTAACAGGCTGATAAAGGCAGCAATAATGGTGAGCAGTAGAGTCCTTGTTAAACTGACGCTCTTAGTGCATGGAAATAAATACAGTGAATGTTGACCACATTTGGTGCTCAAGAGCAATACACATTCTTGGCTCAAGAATCTATTCTTGAAACACACCGACTCCCATTATATAACTTGTATGAGGGCCGCCCAACGACACCACTACACCGAGACAATTTAGTGTATTCTTACCAGGCTCAACAGTCACTTATCCTGACCGCTGTCGCTTTCACACCTTCCGTGTTGCGTGAATAAGAGAGCTACTGAGAAATGAAAAGGACGGAAAAAGCCTTTAAAGCTGGTTGTGAATGACTGTATTAAATATTATTTGCATGCATATATGACGCATGCAAGAGTTCATTTACTCCTTCATACCTAGCAACTTTACCCCAACCTATGGCTGCAGGTGTTAGAGTTGAGATAATTATTTCGTTATTTTATTTAAATTTTTTTTAGAAGATCATTTATATTGCTTTTCATGACAATTATAACCTTCTTTTAGCACTTATTCTGTTTTTATTATAAAATAACATATGGGCCAAAATCTACAAAATGTAAATTTTTGAGAACTGATTGTGCTTCTTCAAAACAGTAAATGGAAGAAATAGGTATGTCACAGTTAAAACTGATCAGATGACAGGTGAGTGACTATAGAAACAACCTTTATTTATGTAGACGTATATATATCTATATATATAAATATATAAAGTGACGTCTCATGCGCACAAAAGTACTTGGCAAAAACACATGTAGCACTGGTAGATTTTCCAATCTACCGCTTATATGTAAATTTAGTGGGTCATCTGTGCTGTACATAGTTCAGATTTAATTTACTGTTAGATTAGCCTCTGTTCCAGTTTGGCTGTGTTGCATGCAGTTCCACATTCTGCCTGTGGGTGTCATTGTCACCATGGGTCGGCGTTGGAAAGCAACAAGCTAAAGTACCCTGTTTCCCCGAAAATAAGACCTAGCGTGATTGTCAGTGATGGCTGCAATATAAGCCCTACCCCCCAAATAAGCCCTACCCTGTTTCCCCGAAAATAAGCCCTACCCTGAAAATGAGAACTACAAGGACTTTAAGTAGGGCTTATTTGGGGGGTAGGGCTTATATTGCAGCCATCATCGACAATCACACTAGGTCTTATTTTCGGGGAAACAGGGTATATGGGTGCTCTTCTGTCCCGTAGACAACTCAATGGAGGTGGTCCTCCGGGTTGCATTCTGGGAAAGAGTATTTATGGGACAGACGCGATGTTTATGGGAGCTTTACCTCGTGGCCCTCCTGGCCTAGAGGCATGTGTTAGTGAGTTCTACCTTGCGGCCCTCCAGCCTGGAGGGTTGCGTTGCCGCAGCCGTGCGGGTAGGCCCAGAAGCCTGTCTGGGGCCTGCTATCGCTGGGGTGGTCCTGTGCTGTCTGTCCTGCAGGAAGAAGCCGGACAATCGGGAAGATCCAGGGGGGGGACCCATCTTGGAAGGGACCATGCAAGGCTGGTCTTAAGAAGGGCCTGGTGACTTGATTGGAGGACGCATCTTAAACTAATCTACCGCACAAGTACTGCCGGTCGGCTTAAAGATTCTGGTACTGTGTTTGCTGTTCATCGGAAAAACTACTACATCCTGTGGCAGAGGATCGTACAGTTTTGTTTCACTCAAGTCTGTGGCAGAGACTTTTTGTTCGTGCTGCGTTCCGGCTGCTAGGTTAGTTAGAGAGACCTATCCGGGCGAGCAAAGATTTAATCCTGAACAGAGGATACATTCATCCTTGAGATTTCAATTTATTAGTGCTACACCAAGAAAAGGTATTTGAACTTCCCTGAAACTCTTCTACTACCTCTTTCCTGCTACTTCTTCCAGTTATCGCCCATTAAAGCATTGGAAAAGTACTAAAGTGACTATTGCCTATATTATCTGATAACGAGCTCAATGGGGACCCTAGACCCGGTGTTGGTGAAACCACAGGTAAAAAGGTGATGGAAACAGCCCGCTTTAAATCAGCAGCTCCACTGTGAGTTAGTGCTACACACGTAACATAAAATCCATCCAAGGAGAGAGGCTTCTCCTCCTCTCCCTCCCGTGGCTTTCATCTGCTTCATTGAAAGCTATACAGGGAGATTGGCGCTTGTAACTGCCCCCATCGCCACACCGATCACCCCCGACTTTCCCCGTGTGCTCCTCCTCTGCCCCCCCCCCACTGCTTCCCACCTCTCCCTCCAGCTGCTGTGGGGGATGTGTCAGGATGGAGAGCGGAGGAAGGGGCCGGTAAATATGTCATTTACTGGCCCCTTCCTTTTCTGAATGAGCAGATTCAGTGATCAAGTAAGTCATCTCAGACTCTATTTAACCACACCCCTTTAAGCCACACCCAATATTTAGCACACTTTAAACCACGCCCACTCTTCACCGCAGCACACATTGGGGGCTGCATTTTTTTTACATGCTTAGGGCCCACTTTTGATCTTGTATATGGGCCCACTGATTTCATTATACGCCCTTGGATAGACCCCTCTAATTAAATAAAGATATGCACATGTGTAAATGTCTCTTTGAAATCATAAGCACTATTAGCAGATGTCCTTGGAATCATATATCCATCAACTGGAAATCAAATAATAGAGATTATCAAATACTGTTCGCTATGATGGGTATCAACAATATATTCATATTATTCCCACACAGTGCCATGGCTCATATATCAAAGAGAGATACATCCAGGGGCGGACTGACCATTCGGGCCCTCTGGCACTGCCCGAGGGCCCCATGCCACTGAGGGGCCCCATCAGGGTTGCCAGCCTCAATAAAACCAGGGACAGTATTTAAAATCTGTGTTTTTTTAAAAATCCCAAGATTATAGCTGCCCCGCCTCTCCAGTAGCTTTTCAGTGTGTGTATGTGTATTCTGTGTGTGTATACTGTGTGTGTATATTTTGTGTGTATATTGTGTGTGTATACTGTATGTGTGTGTGTGTGTATACTGTGTGGCCCCATAATCTATTGCCTGGGGTCCCCATAATCTCCTATTGCCTGGGGGCCCCATAATCTCCTATTGCCCGGGGGCTCCATAATCTCCTATTGCCCGGGGGCCCCATGAGTTGTCAGTCCGCCCCTGGATACATCATATCATGCTAACTCTCCACCACATTGTATACTGTCTCCAAATAGTAACCAGGCAGGTGTATTACTATATCTCAGCCACCTTATCAACTTTACGTTCACCTTTGCTTATGATCATGATAGTAATTTGATTACCTTGCCCGATGTTCTATTACTCAAACATGGCCTGCCAACATCTTTGGGGGCCATGTGGGATAGCAACTCCAAGAAAAGCAAACAGATACCTTGTTCCGACAAGTCTGTGGGACCAACTGGACTCCATCCACAATGCCAGTGGTGTCTATGGCAAGGTGGGTGTGTTGCTCCAGATGGAGTAGACTGAGCCCTTCCTGACGCAAGTGTGTGGAGCCAATATAATCCGACCCCAAACCAAACAGCATCCTCCAGCACTCCACTCCTCCCCAGATGACATCAGCAAGATGTCTGCAACAACAAAGGAGAAAAACACAATGTACAAATCATACACATGTAAATATGCTTCTTGTTGAGACCCACTGGGGGATCATACTGTTCAAACTATAGGTACAGTAGGTATCACCAACTTGTGTCTGTGTCCTAAATCTGCATTCCTTATTATAGTTTCAATCCCGAAATGCCAAAGGCCCCCTAGACTGTTTCCGTTCACATCTGCAAAATGTCTTGGGACTCGTAGATTAGTAACCCCTTTTATGTCCCCCAAGCTAGACTCTAATGCCCCGTACACACGACTGGACATTCCGACAACAAAACCGTGGATTTTTGTTCGAAGGATGTTGGCTCCAACTTGTCTTGCATACACACGGTCACACAAATGTTGGCCAACAATTACGAATGTGAGAACGTGGTGATGTACAAGACGTACCACAAGCTGAGAAAAAGGAAGTTCAATAGCCAGTGCGGCTCCTTCTGCTTGATTCCGAGCTTTCTTGGCGGAAAATTTGAGAACCTGCTAGCCAACATTTGTTGGCGGAAAGTCCGACAACGAATGGAGCATACACAATTCGATGGAGCATACACACAGTCGGATTTTCAGCCAACAAGCTCACATCCAACATTTGTTGTTGGAAAATCCGATCATGTGTACAGGGCGTTAGGGGACAAGAGGTACAACCTACTTAAATTAGGCAACATAAGAAAATGAACACTTACACGACAAACTGTGTCCCACAGTTCATAAACTGTATGATAGTGTGTATCCTACCATCAGATCCTGCCACAGCTATTTTTAAAGTGTCACATGTATTGGCAAGCTCCACTCCATATCTATAGCTAATCTTCTGATCAAGAAAGGAACCAAAGGCCTTATTTGTTTTACTTTATCTCCAACACTGCTAGTGGCAATCAGACACCTCGGATCCCAAGGTATCCTCTAAATGACTGAAGGTCTATCGGACAAACATTCACTCAGAACGGGCTCTTCTTTAAAAATGTTCCATTTTACTCTTTTAATATTAAAAGCACTATTGTTGAATTTAGTGCAGAAACTGATTTCCATTCTGTTCTGTGTTCCACTAAACATGTGGAATTCGTTTCGTTCCGAATTAGTTTTTTAACAAATTTCGACAAATGAGTTAATTTGGAAATATCCGAATTAACAAAAACCCGTTTAACTAATTTTTCTGAATATTCATAAATTTGAAAACTCTTAAATTCGTAAATTTGTTAATTCGAAAACCCGAAAATTCGAAAATTTGAAATAATAACTAACTAATAATGACTTAACTATTACTAACTATTATATTATAGGTATTGCACTTTCCTTTCAAACCTGGCTGTTAGTGAATGTAATGAATACGAATTTATCCAAAGTTGGGTATTATCAGAAATAATGAAAGCCGTATCTAAACGAATGGAATGTTACAAATTAATAATAATAAATAACTATAATAATAAAAAATGATTATTATTATTTATTATTAATTTGTTCCTTTCCATTTGTTTAGATGCGGCATTAGTTATTTTGGATAAGTCATAACTTTGGATAAATACGTATTCGTTACGTTCACTAACAGCCAGATTTGAAAGGAAATTCCAATACCTATAATTTAATCGTTAGTTATTATTAGTCAGTTATTCTTTTGAATTTTCGGATTTTCTTTCCTATTTTTAGATTTTAAAATTTACGAATTTACGAATTTCAACATTTACAAATTTACGAATTTTCAAATTTACTAATTTTTTAATTTACGAATCTTCGAATTTACAAATTTACCAATTGCGATCATAACAAATGACCCAAAAAACAAAAAAAAACAAAAACGAATGAAACGAAAACGAAAAAAAATTTCAGCAGTATACATGTCTATGTTCCACCATCCTCTTTGATTGTATTACTTAATCCCCCAAATCTTCATACTTATGTTTGTATTTTCTATATGATTCTTTAATCCAACATTACTTATATCATTTTCTTTGAATTATTATTTTTTTAAATTGCACATTGTTCCTCTAAATCTACTACTTTAGTGAAGTACACCTCAATTTGCTGAATTGTGCTAGAGGTACATAGTCTATGCATGGAGGGATATGTCCACTGATTGCATGAAGATAAGAGTTGCTGATGTAGACTTAAAATGTGTTCTCAAAGCAATTATCCCTTCCTCGTTAAATGACAATTCTAAATTTAAAAAGACTAATCTAGTTGCATCCTCAACATATTCCATTGCAATTTGGAAGGGATTATCTTGACAGCAATCAGAGGGTTTAGATGTATAGAGAAGCAGGTTTGTCCCACTCCCAAATGGAATATTAATCCAAATATGGAACTGCATACCCTATAAAAGGTTGGCACAACTTGGGGCAAACATTGCTTCTATAGCTAAACCCCCAATCTGTCTATAATACCCAAAAAGTGAAATAGTTACAGGACAGGGTAAATTCAATACTGTTCAAAATTGAAGTGACCAGTTCATAATGTATACTGGTGTTTTTAACAAGAAAATATTGTTAAATCAATGTCTAATAAAAGTACACAATGATGATACATCCAATGAAACCCATTTACACCCACCTATATGGTGGCACATAATGAAGCATATGGCCGAGTCTCTCACAAAAGAGGACAATTGTGCTACCAGAAAATGTGGGAAAAGGTCTATATAACATCCCAAAGTATTCATCGGGCTATCAATGCCAACTGCTATGGGCCTTCCTGGAGGGTTCTGTGCACATCGGGAATATGATAAAAATATGGTGTCAAGGGGAACAATCTAAACAGAAACGTATTACTTCCCCGTAAGTAGCTGATCCAATAGATGCTCCCCTGTTATGAAAGATAGAATCTTGTGGTAGTCTCTCATAGGTACAAACATCTACAAGGAGTCTTCTGGCTTCTATCAAATATGTTTCCCTATCTTAAATAACTACCCCCCCCCCCCCCCCAAACACACACACACACACACACACATTAGCCAGTCTGTCTTACAAAAAGCCTGCATTTTCCATGAGGCCCTACAAAGCCTCTTTTTTCTTAGGCGAAATATTGGATTTGATGTTACCCTAAGCCCCTTTGCAAATCTATATGAATTCTGAATAAATAACTTGTTAGAAGGTGGCGATAAAATTGCCCATGTGCCCAGTGCGTATAAAATATTGATTCAGGCCTTAAGTTGGTGTTCATACCTCCAATCATACATCACTGGTAACTCCCCATTGTCAATACTATATGAGACCTTTAGAAAACCTTTTTTATTTTCTCTTTTCAACTCATAGTACACCTTTAACAATACATTTACTATAAACCTATTGAAATGAAGGGACTCATATTGATGGATAGGGCCAACTCCATCTCAGTAAAACTAGGGAGGTTAGAAATCTTAATGTGAAATAGGCGTTTTGAACCTTCTTGTAACCTCTTTGTCCTCACCTTGGGATGCCTTCCCTTTATAATTTTCTGGAGGCAGTTCACCTCTAAAAAAGGTAACTTCAATGCCTGTTTTGGTCTCCCAAGGCGAAGGCTGAATGAGAAAAATCTATAGATTCCATCCTATCCATGTTAAACATTGTGAATGGAGGAATCTCCCCTGCTGGCTATTGTTATCTGACAACCGCTGTTCCTGCCGCTGTCAGAAAACCTTAAGGCCTTATGCACACTGCACATTATAAAAAAAAGTCAGTAGCTTTAGCTGTAGAAAGCTTTAGCTGTAGAATTCATTTTTCAGTGTTTTTGCAGTAGCGGTTTTCAGCGTTTTTTAGCTGTAGTGTTTTTAGTTTTTTTTTAACCAAATTATACTCCCACAAAAGCTTATGGCTGAAAAACACTGATAAACACAGAATAGCCAAGATTTTTGCCATTTTTGAGCTTTTTTTCAGAGTTAGAGCATTTTTTACAGCTGAAAAACTCCTCTTCAAACCCACTAGTTCTGGGTTTTTTTTCCAGCCAGAAAACGCCCATGTCAAAAAATGCTGATAACAGCCTATGTGTGCACACATCTGTGAACACATAGGATAACATGTTGGAGAGTTTATTGGCTGCAGAAAAAACATCTGAAGCCAAAAACAGCAGCTGTAAAAACGTCCAGTGTGCATGAGGCCTAACAATGACTGAGAATTTGCCAACCAACTCTTTTGATTTTCAGACTACCACGCCCCCTAAAACGTCACAGTCCCAGCATGCCCAGGGACTGTGACATCATATGGGGGCGGGGTCTCCGCCTATATAAGTCACAACGCAGCCCTCAGAGACCAGTCCAGCCGGAGAGAGCGTCGTGTCAACATCTGGGGGAAGAGAAGAGAAGAGAACACAAGAAGCCAAGAAGCCAAGAAGTCCGGACCTCCGCTGGCAATAGAGCTACCTGAAGACAGCGGAGGGGCCGGCCGAAGACCTGGGACACCGGGAGAAGAGGCCGGAGAGCGGAGAAGAACCAACCGGACGCCGGGAGAAGATGAACCGGAGGGACTCCCGAAGACGGAAGAAGACCCCCCCCCGGAGCTGTTTAATAAATTATTTTAAAAACCTGTGTTGTGTTTTATTATTGACACTTTTTACCTAGGTGAATGGGTAGGGGTACCATGTACCCCATACTCATTCACATAGGGTGGGGGGGCCGGGATCTGGGGGCCCTCTTATTATGGGGGGGCTCCCGGATTCCGATAAGCCCCCCGCCCGCAGACCCCGACAACCAATGGCCAGGGTTGTCGGGAAGAGGCCCTTGTCCTCATCAACATGGGGACAAGGTGCTTTGTGGTGGGGGGGCACCGCAAGGCGCCCCCTCCCCCAAAGCACCCCCCATGTTGAGGGCATGCGGCCTGGTACGGTTCAGGAGGGGGGGGGCGCTCGTTCGTCCCCACCCCCTTTCCTCACCGGCCGGGCTGCGTGCTCGGATCGGGGTCTGGTATGGATTTTGGGGGGACCCCCACGCCGGTTTTTCGGCGTAGGGGGTTCCCCTTAAAGTTCCATACCAGACCTAAGGGCCTGCGACGGGGCTCGCAAGGTTTCAATCTCGCCAAAAAAAGCGGCGAGATTGAATTCCTTTTCTAGTCCCGTCGTACCAAAGTCACGTTCAAAATGAACGGACTTGTCCGTGTGTGGGAAAGTCCGTTCGTTCTGAAAGTCCGGCAGAAGTCCGTCGGGAAGACCGGATTCCGGAAAGTCCGGCCGTGTGTAGGCAAGTCCGGCCGTTCAGAAAGTCCGGCGGTAGTCCGCCGGAAGTCTGGCGGCAAGTACGTCGGACCTAGCTTTCTAGAAAGTCCGACCGTGTGTACGCGGCATTAGAGTTTCAGTCAGTTCAGCAGGAGTCAGAATTAGAGCTGTGTATGGCCAGCATTACTGTACCTTACAACAATCTTACTGACTAGTAATGGCCGACCTACACTTGTACCTAGTTTCAATCTCTAGACCACTTGTGGGTATACATTATACGTGTTGACAAGTAGAACTTGCCACAAGCAAAGCATGACTACATATAGACACTATAGATAGACCCAATTTCTGGTCCCCCAGTCTATGTGACTCCCCTCTCTGGTAGGGAGCTCTTCAGCTTACAGTTCAGCCATCACGCTTGCCATGGATGCCTGAGGCTTGAAGAGAATTAGACACGAGTCAGTTGCAGTTTTTACTTTTACAAGAACTTCTTAGAAGCAATATGGAACATTTAATAGGATAGGCAGGCTTCAGTGCAAGTCAACCAAACAGTCCTTCAGCACCTCCTTGGTTTGTAGCAAGACAGTTCCTCCACCACTCCTGCTACTTCCCAGGGGGCAGTACCACCTCTTCAAGTATTCCCCAGCCGAGGAGAGGGGATGCCTCTTGCTAGAAAGGTCACATTTTTGCAGCTTGGCCCCAGTAAATTACCAAGGGGGCCACACAGCCAGAGGCTGTTACTTCTTGAACTATGCCACCCCACCCCAAGAATACCTACACTACTACCTATATGTCCTGCAGGGGTGCCACCTAGTTTAGAGACAAGGGAATATTCTTCACTTTCCTACATACTCACCGGGTCAAGGTCCTTATCTCTTCTTATTTGGAAAGTGCCATTATGTTCTACTCTTTTATCACTATGCATTTCTAAATTCTGAATTTCTGTTGAGTCTTTGCCCATATGCACAGCCCTCTTCTTTCCCTCATGAAAACTTTCTTGGCAAGCTCTCTGTTTATCCTGACTTCTGTCTTGTATTTTTGTACTTTCTATGTTCCAGCTAGTTTTCTCACCTCTTGTCCCTCCCTATTATCTTCTCTACTATGAATACTTTTTCTTTTTGAAATTGTCAAATTTCTCCGACTTATTCCTATTGAGATCAGTCGCAAGCATAACCATTTTCTTATTATTACTCTTATTCCATTCCTCAATTGTGGATATTTGAAAAACAGTGTAAGGGATGAGAGTGCTACAAGTCTATAAGTAGTCCAGTAAAGATTTATTAATGTAGATAAAAGATCAGAAGGTAAAGCCTCATTCTAATCCTCCATACTAGTGGTCTCCAAACTGTGGCCCGGTAGGTGGATGCAGCCCTTTGCTTGCCTTTATCTGGCCCTTTGTGCACTATTCCTCCAACGGACACCAATGATGGGGCACAATTCCCCCCACTGACACCAAAGATGGTGCACCATGCCTCCCACTGACACCATCGACGAAGCTCTATTTCTCCAACTGACATTAGTGGTTTGGCACCATTCTTTCCACTGACACCATCGATTAGGCACTATTTCTCCAACTAACACCAATGATGGGGCACTATTTCTCACACTGACACGATCAATGGGGCACTATCCCTCCAACTGACACCAGTGATGGAGCTGTATTCCTCCTTCTAAGATCAATGATGGGACATTATTTACTGACACTGACCCCGGGGATGTTTATGTTTCTACTTCCACTGGCCACAATCCCCCTAAAGCCTGAATGACAATAAACTGGCCATTTGTTTAGAAAGTTTGGAGACCCCTGCTCTAAACTTTGTTCTCATTGTCCAGTATTTCCAGGTATTACCACCAGCACAAGCCTTGGTTGTGAGCCCCAAAATGTGTTGGCTTTACCTGCTGATCCTTTTTTCTAGATTTATAAATCTACACTGGAACACATATAGACTTGTGTTGCTCTCATTTATACTTTGGATTGCTCTGGGGACTCATGGGGTTGCCCTGTATGATGAGCTGTGTCTTAGTATTGTAGATTCCAGCACTCCACCAGCACTAATTTTGCACCAAATTTGGATAAATCAGAGTATTGCACCAGAATTTTTCGAAAAACTTGCCATGTGGATACAATAATAATTTATCTCCATTTTCTTGTTAATAACTTCTATCCACTTGTATTTTCTTGTGAACAGTTAAATTATGTTTGCTGTAAATCTTGATCCGAAAAATTACAGGGTTTGGTAATTCTTAGACCCCATGGTACGCATTTAACTTCCAAATATTTACGTAACATAATTGCTTCCCACTACTGAGTCATTTCTTTCTCCAGAAGATTTTTCAACTTATAAAAAATAGATGTCATAAATTTACATCTTCCGTGTTCTTCTTGGGTATTAGTCATAGCATCAGCAGCTACATTGAAATGTTCAAAGGAATCAACACTTGTATTAAAACATTTTGACAATGAGATTCTCCTATTAATCCTTTCTTCTATAGAAAGAACCACTGATGTTTTCAATATTGTATCCAATCTCAAAGACCTGATTAATAGATTCTTTATCGTAGTGCCTCCTATACTCCACTTAGCAACCAGCAGACCCGACCATTAAATAAAATAAAATAGATAGAAAGTGTCAACACTTGAGTGGTGCCGTTAAAGTACTTCCATACAGATTTTATTCAATGTTCCCATAAGAATAGACAATAATATCCATGGCCTTGAAGCTCTAATCAGACTGGGAAATCCTTGCACAACACTACAAAACAGATACTATAGAAATCACATAAGCATTGATATCTTTAACAAAACTAATGTTGCCTATGGATTGTTAGACAACTGCACATGTGTATATCATTATTTAATAAGAGGAGAGTATCACATGGATGTTTGGTGCTTGAAAAAGTCAACGCTGGTGTCCATACATAATCCACAGAGTTTATTTACTAAACTTCAATTGACTCAGTATACACCAGAAATAACACATCTTATAAAGCCTTATATATAGCTATGAGTAAGACTTTGTAAGTCAAAACGTGTTAATTTTTAAAGTGTATTTGATCACTTGATTTTTAATAAACTTGGTGGATTATGTATGGACTCCAGCGTTGACTTTTTGGAGCATCAAGTGGATGGGGCTGACAGGAGCCCAGCTGGGAGACCGGTGTTCGCCCCATGATGATTTATTTTCTGTCTGACCCTCACAGACCTGCTGAAACCCATTCATGGACCCCAGTTTAAAAACCCTGCTTTATAAGGAGTCTTCCTAAAGCTGGCCATATACTGTTAAGAGACAGATGAAGGAGCCCACCCTGCCTGGAGATTGTATTTTGACAGTGGCTCCTGCCTATCGGAATAAACTGATCAGCAGCTGGAGCCACTGATCTATGGAAGTTTTTCCAACTTGTCCCCTTGACAGTAGTCAATTAAACAATCAACTTCTCTCCAGTGGAGGAGTCCGACTGTAGGCAGATGCAGTCTGTATTCCCTACTGTAGGTTATGCTGGACCAAAGCGGAAATGCAGGGGAGGAAATTGTGAGGAGCTTAGGAGCTTGGTCTCTCTATGACTTCCTGCAGTTACAGGGAGACAGCTGTCCGATTGGCCGCTGGCCCCCCCATGGCGGCCATCTTGGGTCGGGCAGAGTCTATTTAAGGCTCTGGCTCCCGGGTTTGGAGTGCTTTATGTGAGCAGTTATTGTAGGGACAGGTTCCCCATCTGGCAGGGAAAGCTTCCTGAGGAGTAAGGAAGGAGCAGGGACTACAATACCATGACCTCACCCCCTCGGAACGGAGAGGTACATCACGCACCAGACCCAGGAGGAAGAGGAAGAGCGCGCGTCTCTGGTCTCTTTTATGCTCTTCCCAGCATTCTCCCTGATAATAGCAAAGATCCCAGGGATATGAAGTCCGGGTGCGTAGTCATACAGAGTAATTGTCATTCTGAGGAACTACTAATCCCACAACCCCTTTGGAGCGACTCACAGATATGAGGTCAGTTAGTAATGCTGGGCACTAGAGGGACAATACAGTACATAGAAATGATGGGGAATTGCTATGCTTTGCAATTGTAGTCCACATTGCTACATCAGGAATGCTTTTTCTCGTTTATGTTGATTTAAGTTTATTTGTTAATAAAGAGGCTGCTATTCATTGTGCGTTCTCCATTAATTGTAGGTAACAGAATGGGATGGGGTGGAGTATGGGTGTTTGGCCTGGCAGCCGTTGGCTAAGGTTGGGGACATCTGTTCTACACTGGTCAAGTGGTCCTTGAGCTCCAGTCAGTGCCTTTGCCTAGGCAGGGATGATGTCATCAGTCTGCTGCAAGCAGGAGGAAGCATTCCCTCAGTCTATTCTCCACCAGTGATCAGACTGCAACATTGTAAGCAATTCAAAAAAGGTGAGAGATAGCAGCAGAGGTTGGTCTGAGTCAGACATTTGTGAACATAGCGTGTGCATAACTGCACAGGCACTAGGATTTATATGACTGTGTCATCTCTGAGTCAGCATCTCAGTTTAGGAAGTAGATGGTGACCCTAGATGATGCCTGAACAAAGATGGTTCCGTCTTTCTGAAGAGAAAAGCAGGAAAGGTTTTGTCAGAGGGAGTACTGTGATCTATGTGAAAGGTAACAATTACTTGGACGTGTTACGATGACCCATTAGTGAGCATGCTGCACTTCACGTGAATAAATATAACTGATGTCAGGTCTACGTTAATAGCATTGACCAAGTAAAGCATTAGCATGCATAATAGCAGCTAGGATAGATAATGATGACCCCGAGAGGCAATAAATATCTGGGAGTGTTACACTGACGCATTATTAAACATGCTGCACTTAACATAAAAAATATATCGGAAGACAGGTCCACTTTGACAATATAATTGATTCTTATTTTCCACTGCACCAACCAGGTTATAGATGCCGCACCACGTTTATCAGGTAATGTAGATGTTAAAATACATCTGAACAATTAACGTTTGCACTTTGTTTTGTGGTGGGGTGGAAATCTCTCGCTCAGCATATTCACATCCACCGGCCATACATGGAAGATCGGCCAGTTTAAGGTGTTCTCGTGGCTCTTTGGCACTCTGCAAATATTTGCTCTGCGATGAATAATAAATGATTTAGCGAGGAGCTCCCCCCGCTCTCCTGGCTGTATTTCCATCCTCGCTCTGCCGACCATTTCTTAATAAAGCCAATAAACCAGGAGAGGTGAGCTGCCATTCATCATATTAATGGATATACAAAAGGTCAGGAATAATGACCAGCCTGCACCGTTCTCCCAGCACGATTCACCATTGTCACGCCGCTACTATTGTAACTGGTGAAGTCATTTCAGAGCTGCTATCTCTGTACGTGGATGTATGTTATGCGATTCCTGATTAATGGCGCTGAGCCTCACATGCTGGAGAGCGTTAATTAATTGGCAATTTTCTCTCCAGCAATGAATTCTAGCCTGGTGTGTATTTAAATAACATAGTGTACAGATCAGTTAAGGGTATAAACATTGATACAAAGTAGTGGGAGATTAAATGTCCACATGTGGGAAACAGGGGGGCAGTTGTGATTTTTGGGAGGCACATGAAGTTCTCATTGAGGATCTTGCCATGGGCAGTCTGGACCATAAATACTTAGAAATCCACTCTGCTCACACTTCTCTTGCAATTTGCTAAACCTGGCCATGCGATCCATTCCATAGGGCCACATGTCCCTAGTTCAATTATTGCAATCACTAAAATCTCATATAATATTTAACATGGTAATGTAATTTCCATCATCACTTTCAATCTTTTTAAATCTGAAGATTTCATTAAATATAATCCTTGTTGATCCCACCATGAATGTCCTTGTTTATGTACTTCCTCTTACAGGATGACAATACTCTGAGGTTGATTTACTAAAGGCAAATCCACTTTGCACTACAAGTGCACTTGGAAATGCACTTGGAAGTGAAGTCGTTTTAGATCTGAGGGGAAGATCTGACATGAGGGGAAGCTCTGCTGATTTTATCATCCAATCGTGTGCAAACAAAATCGCTGTTTTTTTATTTTGCTTGCATGTCCCCCTCAGATCTAAAGCGACTGCACTTCCAAGTGCACTTGTAGTGCAAAGTGGAGTATGCCTTTAGTAAATAACCCCCTCTGTTGCTGTTTCCCATTTGTGCTCCAGCGTTGCCATCCTGTCCCACGAGCTTCCCATGAAGACTACACACACACACATTATTCTGGAATGGTTAACTGTTGTTACCATCAGGAAACCTGTCCTGAGAAATACGAGCAAGAATGCTGTTTTTTTTTCTCATTGCACCTGATTGGGTATTCTTTACAAAGTGAAGCTTTAACGTATTTATTAAGCTCTGGAGCAACTGCACTTGTAGAGTGCAACTGCACTTTGCAAAGTGCACAGTTTATTTGCCTTTAGTAAATCAACCCTTAAACATCATCCAGTTAGGGTTTACATGTACTTTAAATCTAATTTCATCCTTTAAAATCTCTGAGGTCATAAACTGAGGTATCCAGCACACCAATCCTGCACAGAGATAAATTATATGAATGTGGGAGTAATCTGACAAAGGCCCAAATTACCCTCTTACTAGTTCACTTTATGGATGAATCAAGGGTGATTTCATCCACTTAATGGATTGAGCCATTTCTGGATATTGCCAAGTCTACTTTTATTAGAATTCAGTCTGTGTTTGCAAATGTGTTTATCTCTACCGTGGACTCTCCATGTCATCACTGCTTAGCATGGGCTACGCAAAAGCACAGAGACTCAATATCATCTGCTCTTCTTTAGATATCCCACACAACAAGGTATAGGTCTCACTGTATGGCACTGACAGATCACAGCCCTGAAGTTTGCCCCACCGGTGAAAGAATCCATAAGATGGGCCCAGGTCAATTTCAGAAGAGTGACAGGATGCACAGATATTCAAGAAAGCCTGAAAGAAGCAACAGAAACCAAATTGTTCCATGGATGTCTTTCTTGCCCTAAACAGAAGTTCTAAAGCTTGATGACAGATAGCCCAGGAGGCACCTACACTCCTGGTAGAATGAGCCATTACCGGAAAAAGGCAAAGCATTTCCTTTCAAACCCTAAGCATGAGATAAAAGCCGACAAATTCAATGTAAAATAGTAGACCCTTTTTTTGGCCCTTTGTAAAGGACAAATAGAGCCTGATTGCCTGATTGCGGCCATTAACTTCACAAATATCCTGAACCACGTCTAAAGTGTGGAGAACCTTGTCCCCCGGTGATGCCTCAGGACCCACTTTTCTCAACAGGGGTCCAGTCTTAAGCCATGATGGCAGGCTGTGCCCCAGAGGTTCTTTGAGGACTCAATCCCCCAACTGGATTTCACTGCAATGGAGCTGTTTAGCACCCCACCTGGAAACTACCTTGGTAATTCGACTGCGCAGGGTTCCATATAGTCAGGTTCTTGTGCTGACCTGCAACATTACAGACCATCTCCACATCGCAGGTACCATTCTGCTGGGTGATGATAACCATAGGAAAGGATCCATATACCAAAAAATCTCTTGAATTTTGAGGAACCATTAGAGCAGGGATCCTCAAACTACGGCCCTCCAGCTGTTGCAAAACTACACGTCCCATGAGGCATTGTAAAGCTCTGACATTCACAGACATGACTAGGCGGGAATTGTAGTTTCTGAACAACTGGAGGGCCGTAGTTTGAAGACCCCTGCATTAGAGACTCTTGCATTGTTGTGCAGAGAATCACACAGCAGTGACTATGACCTTCAGACACTGGTAAAATCAGAGGAACTTCCGGTATGGGAGGAGTTATAGGAAGTGACTTACTGTCTTTTTGCCAGTGTCCATTCACTTAGGTGGTGCATAACCGTGTTAGTAAGGAATAATTAAGCTGTTCTGTGTCCCATGATGTACAATAAACATAACTCTATTTCGCTAATCTGTGAATTGTGAGGCATTGTTTTGTGTGGTGGTTGCTCTCTGAGATATCTGAGGGTTTTTATAAATAAAGACATTGGGAGCTCATGGTTCTCATGTTACTTTGTGGCCCAGTAGATCTTCAGCTCTGAAATCAGGAAGGAATATCGAGTTAGGGTGGTGTACTGATTGTGTTCTTTTCGGGGGGGGGGGGGGGGAGCGGCTAGTGCAGCCGGCATAATATTCTCCTCTCAAAATTCTCTGCAGTTCACGCTCTGAGGCTTCAGATGTAACATCAGCCTGTGTCTCCTCTCAGGTACGGAATCAGTATTCGATCGCAGTGCCACATTGACAGAGTAATTTACCGGTGCAATTGAGATTATTCCAACACACCAAACTTCTATTCCGCTGCAGCTACAGACGGCGGCCTCACCGCCTCTTCCTTCTGAAATTTTTACATAAGCCCAACTAATCCCTGGACGGAATAGAAATGTAGGAAACAGAGAACAATAGAAATTGTAGCATGTGTACACGGCGGGCCAGGAGTCGAAGTCTGCAGATAGATGGTAGATGCACTGCATGCTGACAGGGAAGAATATCACACTCCCATTTATACAGCGACCATTTACTACAGGAATAAACATTTTATATTCACCAAACGCAGGACAATTTCCTGGTTGAAACGTACAATGATCCCTAAACATAACTGTATTTTTTAGAAATAAATGTTTCTGAACTGCTAAGGCCCCATTCACAATTGAGGCTACATTCACACTACAAACTCACAAACTCACAAAAAAAAAACGTGTGGCAAATGCTGCAAAGCACACAACTAAAAAATGCACAAAGTTCATAAAGATACTTGATCTTCTTTGCCACGTTTGTTGCATGTAGGGCAGCCCATTAAAATAAATGGGCTGTTCTATGGGGGTAGTGCCTCAAAGCACAAAAAAAAAATGCACATATGCGCAACACCTGAAATCGCACAATAGTGTGAATGGAGGCTGAAAAACAAGCGAAAAATGTGTGAACATGTGCATCCTGTTTTTTTCCCCCTAGTAACTAGCTTTCCATTGGCTAAAAAAATATTTTTTAAAACCCTCAAGCCTTAGATGCCCACAAAATGCTCAAAAACACCTGTGCAAATGTTCAAAAAAGCCTGTAAAATGACAAAATACAATCAGCTCAAGTGTAAATGCAGCCTTAAACTGGTGTACAGTAAAATGTATCATGCTGGAACATAATTTTCATTAAAAGACATCGCGGCTTGTTAACTGTACATTATAAGTAGCTATACAGTTTACAAAGTTTATGCATCTAGTCTAGTAACATGTGGCAAAAAACTGAGCAGGCACTAGAAATCAACAAATAAGTCAGAATTGTTGGTTATATAGATTTTCCAGCATATCAAACTGATCAGCAAAATAATCATCTTTTGATTCAGTAGGGGAACTCTCAGCCAGGCCAGCCACAAAATCTTTTCAGATCTTTCATAGCATTTGTCAAATCTCTAATCGTTTTAGGAAATATTGGAGCTTTTCCTATCTAGGATGGCAATTTACTCAGTTAATCCTGATGGTTCAGTGTAACAACCTGCCAAAAAGAAGCAGTTTTCTGCACAGTGTTGAGTCAATGGGACCAGAAATCACAGGGGGTAGGTATGGACAGTTGAAAGTCGGGGACCCTGGAGGGTGGGTACAAGGTGGACAGTGAAAGGCTGGATATCCCAAAGGGTAGGCAGAGGGTAGACAGTGGCATAATGGAGACCCTGGATGGTGGACAGAAGGTGGTTATTGGATGGCCATAGATTCCAACCTTATGGGGAGTAGGTGAACATGTGTGGACCTATGAGGGTGTGATGAGACCCTGGGGGGGGGGGGGTGGACAAAGCATGGACAGTGGAAGGCTGAAGACCCCAAAATGCAGGCGTAGTGTAAAGGTGGAAGGCCAGAAACTTTGGAAGTTAGGCGGATAGTGGAAAGTCAGAGATCTTGTAAGCTGAACAGAATGTGCACAGTAGAAGGCAGGAGATCCCAGGGAGTTGAAAGTGCACTACAGTGGAAATCTGGAGACCTTCATGTCAGGCAGAGGATGGACAATGGAAGTCAGGAGACCCCCAAGGGCTGGAAGAAGGTGGACAGTGGCAGAATGTGCATGGTGGAAGGTAGGAGACTCCAAAGAATGGGCAGAGGATACATAGTGGAAAGCTGGAGACCTCAGAGGGGGGCCAAAGGGTAGACAGTGGAAGCCTGGGGTTTCCAGACACCAGGCAGAGGATGGACAGTGATCAAGGCTAGAGATGCCACAGGCCAGGCAAGAGTGAGAAAGTGATTAAGACCCCAAAAACTGAGTGCACAGAGAATGGTAGTGCAGAAATTAAACAAAGTTTAGCAGCAAAACAGGGGGAAAAGACAAATTACATTGGGTGGATGAGGATAGTTCTGATTAATCCATCAGGAGTAGAGTACCTCTTTCCATCCAGCACACCCAGCCAATGGGTATAAAGTCATGTGCTGACTCTCTGGAGGGGAAGTGAGCAGCACTGGTGTGATTTACAACCTTGTACTAGAAGTAAGCAAAGTGGGGATTGTTTGTTTCACTGAAATAAAATTGGGAAAATTTCAACAACCTTTGAGTTTCTGAAAAATCCATTGAAATTAATAGAGAACCTCATTTAAGATGGTATTTTCTCATATTAAAGGCTTTCAGTGACTCCTGAGGGTTACAGAAAATCCTTTCAACTATCTTGAGCCTATTCTTATGTCATAAATGTCCCCTTAATAGCCAGGAACATAAGGTCAAATATTGAAGGAGCTAACGGTCACACACAGCAAAAGTAAACGTTTTTTAAAGCGGAAGTCCGCCCAAAAAAAAAATTAAAAGCCAGCAGCTACACATACTGCAGCTGCTGGCTTTTAATAATCGGACACTTACCTGTCCTGGAGTCCAGCGATGTTGGCACCGCAGCTGATGTTTCCATCAGCTGTCGGGTGCTGCCGCTGCCATTGCGGGTAAGGGCACCTGGCATTGTAGCCTTACGGCTTCACACCAGGAAGGCCCGCTCCTCTCTCCTACTGGCCCGGCAACAGGGGGAGGAGAGAGCCACGTGGCGATGTCAGGGGTTGTGGCACAGACTCCTGGAAATGGAAACAGGATACCTGTTAATGACAGGTATCCTGTCCCCCCCCCCCCCCCCCCCCCAAAAGGTGCCAATTGTGGCAGCGGAGGGGGAGAGAAGACAAATGAGAGGAAGTTCCACTTTTGGGTGGAACTCCGCTTTAAGCTAATTTAAATGAGCAGAGCTGAATGATCAAATGAGAGACTAATTGTTTGCACAAAATTCAGGAAAGGCCAAATTGCTTTTTTTTGTGGCTAAATTAAGTTTAGAAAAATGACCCATTTATCCCTACTCAGCTATTAGGTTCCAGCATGATTTTCTTTGGCCACCATTTTGTTCCCTACATAGCCAGGGACATGACATATGGTGGTTCTGTAATCATTTGTATGAGATAGGTCAAGCAATAAATATATTTGCCCTATCAGCATGCTGTCCTCTTTTCCTGATATCTGTGAAATCTGCGCCCATGTCCCAGGCGTCAGTGACTCGGTAGTGAGTGGTGTGTCGGCAGTTATTATTACTCCCTGGGATGGCTTTACAGCTGCCGTTCCTTGTCTGGTAATCCTGTTCTATAATTGTACCTCTAAGCTGCCATTATTGGTTAAGCCCGTTAGTTACAGCCTGCAGACTCTGACACAGTGAGAAGATTGAACAGAGCGAGAACGCTGAATTAATGTGATGGGGTATTAAGTAAGTCACTGGACATCGCCCACTGCCCCTCCTCTGGTGCCCAATCCTACTGGATGGACACACCGGCCTTTATCCATAGTCAGTGATCTCGTTATTAGGGCTTTGGAGTGGGCAATGCATTTTATGTGAGCATGGCGGCCTGGATTGGATGGCTCAGCTAGCGACTCAATGTACGCGCTCTGCAGTCTGGAGAATTAGAACCACTAGGCTCTCTCTGCCGGGAGCTCAGCCTATAATAGGGTATTAATTGTTTGCGCTGGGAAGTCAGGGGTAAATAAACAGCCAGAGGAATCAATAATCAGCCAGGTCATATGAACTTATTTATCGCTCTAGCAGCTGCCGGCAGCAGCCACATAATAGATGTATATGGAGTATTAAAGAGGTTTATTACGTCCTCTGCATGCTGCAGCGAGCTTATTCTTTGTGCGCTGCAGAGCTGCCAGCGGTGGGGAGGAGGAGGAGGAGGGGGGGTAACCTCTGTCTGCAGAGCTGACAATGTGATCCCCTCACTGGGGGACGTGCAGCACATCTGATCCAGGAAGAGATACAGACACAACACATATACCAGCGCAGACAAGGCTAGCTGGAAGGGTTCCAGATTTTCCTCCATTACAAGATCTATGTGTGTGAGAGGGAAATATTCAGCTATTTATCGCAAATTCCAGGACAAGAAGCATCTGTCATTTTTTGTGCTTCTCACATCGTATGAAAGGCAGGAGATTGCTGAATAAGATCTGCTCAATTTGCTGTTTACATTAAACATTCAATTAAACTGCACAGTCCAGTACCTGACACCCTCACCATCTATGGGCCCTCAGACATCTGATCACCCTATGGTGCTGCTCTCGGCCACCTTGCACATAAACATAGCTGTTCACCTCAGATAAACATTCATAATTGTTGCGGGGGGGAACGAGCTGCACTGGCAGACACTATGAGGGGCTTATTGGTGGGGTGGGGGGTTGGCAGCTGTCTCTTGGATGGAGTGTTGGTCAGCATGGCTTCCATAGTCATGAAAGGCCAGATCAAGGAATTGTCATCATGTCTATGGGTATCTATGGCACATCAATAGTTCTGAGCACTGTGCCCTCGGCGCCAGATCTAAAGTACTGGCGTAGGATAATGGAAGGTTGCTGCAGAAAGTGTTAGGTTAGTGTTAGTGATAAGGTTAGTGGTTATTGTATGGTAGTGTTAAAAGGTTTAGTGTAGCTTTAGGGGGGGGGGTATCAGGTAAAAACCCAATGAAGAGGTTAAGTCAGAGATTATTCACACTATGGTAATTATTTATAAAAAAAATTGTTGTATGAGTATCAGAAGCATTTACATAGCCGTTACTAATAATCCCCATATTTTGTATTTTACCCTATGATTGTCAGCTCCATTTGGTGACTAATACATAATGTGGTATTTTCCTGAAATACCTCAAACAAGAAATTTGTCTATTAGATAGAGCTGACGATCATAGGAAACAATTGTAGCGCCCTTTAGCTAGTGTGCTAGTGTACGTATTTGTTAGAGAAGGTAAATTTGGCTTGGCTGGCAGCCAAGCCTGGGCTGAATCTGGGTCATGGATGAGTGACTCGGAAGGCTGGATGATGCATCTCTGGTAACTCCCCCTGCTCTCTAGAACCTTGGAGAAGCTTCCAGAAGTAGAGGGTGGAGTTTAGGAGGAGCTGCCTGGATTATTAATGAGGGCCCCAGCCAATCCCCAGTAAATGGGCTGGCAGGGGGCGAGTACCTCATAAATACTCATGGGTCTTGCCAGCAGGAGCAGTCAGGGGGAAGATGGAAAAGGACAGGAGGAGGCTGTCAGTGAGCCTTGAGGTTGCCCCCTAGTCAGCAGGGAGGTGACCTCGGGCCTGGGGCTCAGGTGGTGGAGGCACCCTCTACAAGGATATCCTTCCTGGATGCATGGGAGCAAGTGTGAGGACAGCAGGAGCAGGTCAGAATGTCCAGGAGTTATCCAGAAGAAGTCAGCTGGGTGGGCTGGTGAGCGTGCAGTCTGGGAGGACTGTGGTGTCAGTCTGGAAGGACTGAGGAGAGGTAGCCAGGAGGGCTAGTGAAAGGGGCAGTTGCAGCCAGACAGGCTGGCAGTGCCCGAAGAGGTGGTGCTGGGATCAGTAGCCGCGGGAATGTAAGCTGGACACTGGACTGTTACACAATCAAAGGGGCCCAGGGTCCCTCCCTGTTAAGGGCTTTTGCTTGATCTGGCTGGGTGCTTTGCCATATTTACTAAAAGTGTCCCTGCTGAGTCTGTGTTTGTTTTTCAAGCAAGTGAAGTGCTGAAGGAAGAGAAAAGAGTGTATATACTGTAGACTGTATATAAGGGAGTTGTCCCTGAAGAGTTCTTCGAAGTCAAGTGGGCATCTCATAATACCCCTACTCCCTTTCCAAGTTTTATCCCCTCAATAAAAATACAAAAACAAAGTACTGGACTGTTTCCTGACTCTGGGAGCCTGTGGAAATTTGGTGTTCCTGGCTGTGCCGGGTGGGGTATCCCAATTCACCAGCGGCTCCTATGTGGGGTGTGCTAGATAAACATATTAGACAAAATATTGAGGTTATTTGTGATGGCTGTGCGACTACTTCTGACATTCCTTCAACAATTTTTTTTTTTTACTAGAACCATGAAATATGATTTGTCCTAAATGCAAATCTATCTCGGAACCCATGAGAATCCCTGCTACACAGACCAATCTCTGATCTCTCCAAACAAGAAAGAATTTTATATTTGTGGCTGACAGACAGACACTTGCAAAAGCATGGAGACTATCCTCTATTAATTTTCCAAGATAAAACACAGTGTGATGGGAGTCATGGTCCACAAGGAATTTACTGCTATTCTCAATGATGTTCACGCTACATTTTTTAAAGTATGGACCCCATGGCTAAACTATGGTAGAAATCACGACTTTGACTGTTCCGCCCTTTCCTTATAGCTCTTTACTAATGGAGCAACGTTTGGTGGTGGCTTGACCCAGCCCCGTGGAGTCCCTAACTTTTCCCCCCCTTTCCCTGCCTACTCTCCCCACTTTTTTTCACCTTTCTTTTCACCTTTATACTCTTCTTCTCATTTTCTTACCTGTCCCATCATAAACATTGGGTTTGTACAGTACCTACTTCTGGCCCCTTTCAGTTGTGACTGGTATCCTATTCTCACATACCAGAACAGTTCTTATACATTGGAACACTAGTGAGTACCAGTTTGCCAAAGTATATTTGCTTTTTCTTAAGAATAAATCACCTCTAATGTTGGGTGTCTTGCTTAGACTTGTGGATGTTGCTGCATTATGTAAAACTATGAGAATCATTTTTTACATTTTAGAATGGGGTGCCTTGAGTCTGTCCATCATTTTTAAGGGGTGCCTCAAGATTGCCAGGGCAATTGTATGTACACCACTCCTATGCCTTCATCTGTAATGCTCACTAATTTCCTTAAACCAATAAACATGTTTGTAACATAAAAAAGACCCATGCATTAAAGTGTTACGAAACCCACAACAGTAAAATCAGTCTGTAGATGCAGTAAAGCATGCTTGTGATACTCACTGTGAAACCTTAGGGGTTAATCCTCCCCATTCTGTAAAAAGGCTGTTTTATCCTGTCTTCTCTGATCACCCCCTTCTTCAACTGTCCCAAATCCATCTCCTGATAGTACAGAGCCTTGGGGGGAACTCTGCACATGTTCAGTTTGGTGTGTAGTGCTAGAGAGTTTTTTTTTTCTTTGGGAGGGTGCAGGCACAGAGCCAATCAGTAGGGTTAGGAGTCCTGTAGTCTCATAGGACAGTCAGAGGAGAATGAAAACTCCTCCTAGAAGAAGTCATAAGACTGCTATATACTGCTGATGGAAAAAAGGTATTTAGCCGTTTATATTTACTAAAATAATTGCATTTACATGTTCTGTGTCATGTGGGAAACCAGATATAGTGAATGTAGGGTCCTGGGTTTACTACAGTAATACTTCAGATTGCGTGTAACGCGGTTAATGAGCGCTTCACAATATGAGCTATTATTTTTTTTAAACTCTGACTCGATTTGCGAGCGTTGTCTCGCAAAACGAGCAGGATTCAAGCCTCTGCGGTGTGCAGTACTGCATTTGACCAGAGGTGCGGGGGTGCCGGTGACATTTGGAGCCGCTCGGTTGCACTCGGATGGACTCGGAGCCACTCAGAAACACTCGGAAACACTCCGTTCCTGAGTGTTTCTGAGCTTCTCCGAGTGTTTCGGAATGCTGTGGAACTATGGAACACTGTGGAACAAATTATCTGAGTTTCCATTGACTTCTATGGAGAAACTCGCTTTGTTATACGAGTGCTTTGGATTACAAGCATGCTTCTGGAACGAATTATGCTCGTAATCCAAGATTCTACTGTAACACTTTAAGGTGCACTGTGTTGAGGTAGGATATTTATTTTGAATGAGGTGCCAGTGCTCCATACTGCACTAAAAATTTGGACCTGAGCAGACACAGACCACAGTGCAAAGATGTGAAGGGGTCCCTAAGGTTAAAGCGGAATTAAACCCTCCAACACTTTACAGCCAAGGAAGCTGCCATCTTAGCCCCTGCTGACCTGCAGTTGTTAAGGTGCTGCAGATCAGTTATGACACCAGCCTTTTGATGACTTGACAGTTTGGTTGAGGGTGAAAGCAAATGTGGAAGCAAACATTTACAACATGCCTTAAAGGTAACTGTTTTGGGAAATACCCGTATTTATTTAACACCCCAAGTTTAGGAGGGAATTTTAAGGAAAAAAAATTTTAGGAGGGAAGTTTAAGGAAAAAAACTTACATTTAAATGCCCATCAATGCAGCCTCATCAGTGTTCATCTGCAGCCTTGTCAGTGTCATTTACAGCCTTGTCATTGCAGCCTTGTCAGTATCATTTGCAGCCTTGTCATTACAGCCTTGTCAGTGTAATTTGCAGCCTTGTCAGTGTCATTTGCAGCCTTGTCAGTGTCATTTGCAGCCTTGTCATTGCAGCCTTGTCAGTGTCAGTGTAGCCTTGCCCCAGTGTCATTTGCAGACTTGTCAGTGTAGCCTTGCTCCAGTGTCATTGCAGCCTTCCAGCTTAAAAATGGCACCGCCAAGATACAGAGCTGGATGTCCTGCGTATCTCGGCGGCTCTCTGCGGCTCTCGGCTCCTCTCGCAGTCCCGCCCAGTCCCGCCCTATGGTGGACATAAGACAGTTCCAATGGCGGGACTGGGCATGACTGTGAGCGGAGCCGAGAGTAGCCGAGAGTAGCCAAGAGCTGCCGAGATCACAGTCACGCCCAGTCCCTGTGTTATGTCCATCATAGGGCAGGACTGGGTGTGACTGAGCGGAGCCGAGTCTAGCCGAGTAGACTGGGCTATGTGTATCTCGGCGGCTTGCTCCTCCGCTCACAATCAGCGGGGGATCGGCGGGAAATTGGCGTATAACACGCACCAGCGATTTTCCCCTGATTTTAAGGGGAAAAAGTGCGTGTTATACGCCAATAAGTACGGTAGTTAGATTGATGGGTTATGCATTCTTTTGCGCTTTTTCAGTTTTGCAGAAACACACTACAGTCCATTTAACATGGTTTCCTATGGATGTAGTTCACATCTGTGCATTTTATGGAAAGGGCCAGTGACTATTTTCTGGTTTTTGGTTCCATAGATTTCAATGGATCAAAAATGTGTATTGAAAAACTCAAAACGCCCCTGGAATATGCAAACTGCAACCTGCAACCTGCATAAGTGTGAACCAGGCCTAACTGTTGGAAGAGGTTACCATTGGTGATGTTTCAGGGCTGCACAAAACCCTTTTATCAAAGTGACCCTGAAAACATCAACTGTATTTGGTTATGCAGGTAATGTCTTGTCTGCTTAATATATTGCTGCTGTGCCAAAGCCTCCATTGCTGTGCACTAGCAATGGGCTGAACGACCCCCTGTTTGGGTCACACCAGAACTTTCGAACATTGTGAAAGTTCGGAACTGAATAAGGAACCCCATTGAAGTCTATGGGACCCAAACGTGAAAAATAAAAAGTTCCCATTTTTAAGGCTTATATGCAAATAAATGGGCATACAATGGTTATGGGGTCGGGGTACTGCTCTGGGGGACATGTATCAATGAAAAAAGTATGTAAAAAACATCATTTTTAAATGAGCAGTGATTTATTGATGCTTAAAGTGAAAGCATAAAAATTAAAACTTTCTTTTAATCTAGTGCCTGTGGGGTCCCCTTAGTCTACCTGTAAAGATGCACATCTGTACTGTGCATAAAAGCTGCTGCAGCAATAATTGCATTATTAAAGCCAAAAATATGAAATTTTTTCTGCAAGCTTTCTTTATTTTGTAAGCAACGGCTTGCAGAGCCAGTCTGTATGATGAGGCTACAATGTAGTGCACTGGGAACAAGATTAGAGATTTTTTGGATAAATTCTGGTGTCTCTTCCACAGACTTTGGATAGAAGTAACATGTGCGGAAAAATTGGTCTTTGGGTGTCGGTGGCGCCTTCGCACCGTAACCCTATTGGGGTACTTTTGATGAAAGCGAAATTTGGCCTTGCTGTCAAAAATTGCAATGATATGCACCTGTCAAACAGGTGTGGAAAAATTGGTCTTTGGGTGTCGGCGCGTTCACACCGTAACCCTATTAGGATACTCTTCATGAAAGCAAGAATTGGCCTTGCTGCCAAAAATTGCAATGATTTGCACCTGTCAAATAGGTGCAGAAAAATTGGTCTATGGGCGTCGTTGGTGCTTTCACACCGTAACCCTAATAACCGTAATAGAGGTGCTCTTGATGAAAGCATGAATTGGCCTTGCTGTCAAAAATTGCAATGATATGCACTTGTCAAACAGGTGCGGAAAATTTTGTCTTTCTTTGAGTGTTAATTGTGCCCATGAAACCTACACCAAACAAAAAAATCTTCCAGACGAAATCAACACCCAAAACGCTAGGCAGACTAGAAGTCCTGCAGAGATTCCACATCCCAAAAACACTTAATCAGCGACATCGGCATCAGGGACTTCATAGCTGCTGGTAATCCAGGACTGATTCATTTTGATAAATGTCAGACGGTCCACTGAGTCTTTGGACAGACACGTTCTGTTATCTGTAACAAAACCTCCAGCAGCACTAAATGCCTGGTCCGAAAGCATGCTGGATGCAGGGCAGCCCAGCAGCTAAACTGCATACTGGGCAAGTTCTGGCCAGTGGTCTATTCTCATGACAAAGTAAGCCAGTGGATCGTCGACTGGAAAGCTCTCCATCTCTGTTTTCGCCCCTAGATAATTGTCCACCATTTGATGCAGGCGCTGCCGATGGGATGTGGAAGCTGACAGCCCCGGGCGGTGAGGACCAAAAAATAGTGAAATGCATCACTTAGGGCTGCGGCTTTTTCACCGCTCCTCTTTTGACCAACAGAAGTTTCAAAACTACGTTTTCCACAACACTGTAACCTACCAGAGTCTGGAAAAGCATTAGATAAACTCCTCTTTAAGGTGTCCTGAAGAGATTTAATCTTTTGCACTCTCTGTGGGGACGAGATGAGTTCTGAGACTTTCTCCTTGTAATGGTGGTCAAGGAGTGATCCTCCTAGTGATCCTTCTCCTTTACGCCACGTATTTTTGGGTCCTTTCACAGGCTTTGAAGCTCAAGGGAGCCCATGCACCGCAAATTTGAGACATGAGGCATGAGAAGCAGATTTCTCTGGGTCACATAATTATAGTATCTGGAACTACCTCCTCCTAGCCATATACTACTCCCAAGGGTTCTGGGGATGGAAAACCATCTCTTACTGTTTGACGTATGTCTTCCTCTGTTTCAGTGCCTCCAAAACTGAAAGAATCCTCTTCCTCCTCCCTCTCTTCCTGTATGTTCTGTGGCATAGGAACAATGGTGTCTGCATAAAGTGGAACTTGAGAGGAAAGGAAATCCTCCTCTTCCTCCTGCTGCTCTGCCTCAAGTGCCCTGTCCCTAATGCCATACAGAGTCTGCTCCACCAGGAACACAACAGGGGTTGTGTCACTGATGCATGCATTGTCACGGCTCACCATCCTTGAAGCCTCCTCAAATGGTGACAGTA
This sequence comes from Lithobates clamitans, assembly GCA_037952925.1. Classification (NCBI taxonomy): domain Eukaryota; kingdom Metazoa; phylum Chordata; class Amphibia; order Anura; family Ranidae; genus Lithobates; species Lithobates clamitans. Next base: position 3,988,996 of record JBBGZY010000020.1, on the reverse strand, counting down.
CAGTGCATGCATCTTTTATGAGCAGTCAATGATGTGGGGAAAAAAACCGAGCCGGCCTGAGCTTGTCGTTGTGCCATGCTCACACAGGTACTCGTTGATGGCAGTCTGCTGCATGTGCAGCCACTGCAGCATTGCCGAAGTCAATTTCCACCCGGTGGGCATGTTACAAATCATTTACGGGCAGGTGGAATTCCCGTTAAATTTCAGCCAACCGAGCACTGTCTGTGTATGACCACCTGAAATGGCTACAGACTCTTCTGGCCTGCTTTAGCAGATCTTCCAACCCTGAGTACCCATTTAGGAAATGCTGCACCACCAAATTGAGGACATGTGCCAGGCATGGCACATGTGTCAACTTTCCCTGTCTAAGAATGGACAGGAGGTTTGTGCCATTATCACACATCACCCTTCCTGGCTCCAGCTTGAGTGGCGTGAACCACCTCTGGGCCTGCTCCTGCAGAGCTGCAAGAATCTCTGCTTCGGTGTGGTTCCTGTGCCCTAGACACACCAGCTGAAGCACTGCATGGCACCTTTTAGCCTGATTTATTGAATAGCCCCATGAATGCTTAGGGGATACTTGTGGTTCATAGGACATAGGACTTTGCTGCTGACTGCCTTGCCCAATGATGCCAAACCATTGCCTTTCACGTGATGGTACAGAGCTGGAATAGAATTACGTGAAAAGAAATAGCGACTGGGAACCTGCCATTGTGGAACAGCACATTCTGCAAATTCACGGAAGGGGGAAAATCCACCAGACGAAAAGGCAAAAGTTGTACAGCCAGCAGCTTTAACAACCTTGCATTTAGACGCTGGGCATCTGGGTGGCAGTAACTGTATTTTTTTTGCTGCAGCAGATGGGGCAGAGAAATTTGCCAGCTTTAGTCTACAGCTGGTGGTGTGCTGTTGGCAGATGTGCTGTAAGCCCCTGGCACACCCTATGCTATACCTTCATCCCTGTCAGTGGAGGCTGCTGAGAGGTCATGAGGTATAGCGGATTTGCGTCCCTTTTGTGTGGCTTTCAGGTGCTTTTAGGTGGCTTTCAGCTGCTCTTGCCAATGAACTGAGTGGTGGGAGATGAAATGCCTGGTCAAGCATGTGGTACCCAAATGGCTGGTGTTTTTGCCATACTTGATGTGCTTGAGACAAAGTTTGCAAATTGCAACAGTGCAATCAGCTGGACATGTGCTAAAAAACGCCCAGACAGCTGAGCCGTGGGAGGTGGGCCAGGAGATAACAGTTCCACAATGTTATGGAATAGGGTGGCTGCTCTCTACTCTTCCACAATGGCTTCCCCGTTGGGGTTGTGCCTCACTCTCACTTTCCTCCTCTGCTCTATTTGGCACCCAAGTTGCCTCATCATCATCTCCTCCATCCTTATTACCGCTGGAGACAACTTGACAATACGCTGCAGCTGGAGAAACATGACTGCCAATGTGTGTACCAATGTTCTCCCCTCTCGGTAGGCTCATGTTACTGCCTTCCTCAACCTCAGAACCAACATCTGAACCAAGTAATGTCTGTGCATCGTCAAGGAGCAAGTGGTTGATGCTGTGTTCAAATAACTCAGCTGACTCCTCCATGCCTGATGCTGGGGCTATGGCAGGAATAGCTGCGGACAAGGAGGCAGGTTTAGCCACTCTGGCAGCTGCAGAGGATGAGGAGGATGAGAATGGTTTAGTAAGCCAGCCCATCACCTCCTCTGCATGCTGTGGCTGGATAGAACGGGCAATATCACTAAACAGAGGAAATGATGCCCTGCCTGAGGACTGACCACGACCACCTTTGCCTGTGGACATATACGCTTCTAGCCCCCACACAGTGCCATGGGAATGTCTTCTTCTCATTGTTGTCCTCCCAGACATGATGGGGGGAGTGCTTATTAACTGATGCACTGAAAAAACATGAGGGGTTTACAACCCCTTTAAGTGCCAGCATTGTTATCTAGCATTGAGGATAATACAGAATTTCCTAACAGTCCTTTTCACTTGTTCTTCATAGCACCACACCAATAATTACCAGAGATGGAAACAAAGGTGCCAATCTAATGTGTCTGTGCTACTCCCCCGCCATTTTACACCTAAACTGTGCTAAGTGGAGTTCTAAGAAAGAGAAGACCAGAGCAAAAAAAAAAGAAAAAATAGCGCAGGGCTTGCATGACAGTGTTAACAGGGGACAGAGTGGAAGGAATAAGAGTGCTCACCTGAATGGGGCAGCTGGAGGAGGAGGGGTCATAGGCAGTGAAAAAGTAGATGGCCCCTCCCCAGCGTTCAGTGGCAGTGTGAGGAGCGAGCTTGGCTGAGGCACGGCATGTTGGTAGTGGACACACTGTTGGCCCAGCTGCAGGCGGAGGCAGCATCACAGGGTGCGGAGTGGCTGCAGGAGCGGCTAGCACCTGGAGCCAGTACGGGGGGCAGGAGTCCACAGGAGCTTGGCATCACACCAGGCATCACACCAAGTCTCGGCCGCTGGAGCACTTCTGCCCAGGCTTCTCCCCCAGAGCCCGGCATCAAACCGGGAGTCCCATACAGGCCCCTTCAGGGCCTCCTGCTAAGCGCCCGGCTGTGCCAGCGGTGGGGTGTCCTGGGAGGAATCCCCCTCAAAGACAGAGCTCAATCGGGCGAGTTTGGGGGTTCCTGCCGATACAAACACGAATGCTCCAGCTGTGGAGATGCCTATCCCTTGTCCCGTTGCTTCAAGCAGGCAAAAGGTCATGCCAGTGAGTCTGTTAGCAAAAGGGATGACACCAGTGAAGGTGGAAAGGATGCAGCCTTTCCTCGATAGGTACTCGGACAGGGAGGTGGCAAAGTTGTTAGGCCTGGGTTTCTCCGAGGGATTTTGTATACCTTCTACACTGACAAAAGTGCCGCCGGTGTCCCGGGACTTGCGATTGGCCTCACAACATGCGGAAGTGGTTTCTGAGAAACTGCGGAAGGAAGTTGCATTGGCGGCCCTTTCCTTTCATTGCCTTTAGTGGATTTGGTTATCTCGCCCTTGGGGGTCGTGCCGAAGAAGGAGCCCAATAAATTTAGGCCGATTCCCCACCTTTCCTTCTCGAAGGGAGGGTGGGTCAATGACGCGTTTGACCTGGAGATGTGCGCTGTATCGTACACTTCCTTTGATGTGGCTGTTTTCTGGGTAGGGTGTTACGGGCAAGGGGCTATGATGGCCAAATCTGATATTGAGTCTGCATTCAGATTGCTTCCTGGTTATCTTGATAGTTTCAGTTTGCTAGGTTGTCATTGGCAGAAGGAATTCTATGTGGATCGCTGCCCTCCCATGGGCTGTTCTATTTCATGTGCACTGTTTGAGAAGTTCAGTTCCTTTGTAGAGTGGGTAGTTCAAGATGTCACGGGGTGAACTCCATCATCTATTACTTGGATGATTTTCTTTGCATGGGCCTGGCCTCCTCTGGTACCTGTGTGGTACTTCTGGCTACGTTGGAACACATTGCCGCTTCTTTCAGCATTCCCTTGGCCCTGGAAAAAACAGAGGGGCCGGCTACAGTGATTCGTTTCCTGGGCATCGTCTTAGATTCGGATGCCGTGGAGTGTCGACTGCCGGGAGATAAGCTAATGGCGCTTAAGGAAGAGATTCAGGGGATCTTGGGATTACGCAAGGTGCAACTTCAAAACTACAGTCGCTGTTGGGTAAGTTGAACTTTGCGTGTCACATCCTACTAATGGGGAGGGTATTTTGCTGACGGCTGGCGGCAAGTACGGCGGGGGTCAATTCTCCCACTCATTTTGTGTGCCTGGTACGGGAGCACAGGGAACATTTGCGAGTGTGGCACTCGTTCCTGGACTCTTTTAACGGGAGGGCATTGTGGATGTCAGGGTCGGTTAGTAACTGTGACCTGGAACTTTACACGGATGCGGCCGGCTCAACTGGTTTTGGGGCCTTTTTTTCAAGGAAAGTAGAGTGCGGGGCCTTGGCCGGATTTGTGGAAAGAGGCAGGTTTTCTCCGTAACATGGTATTGCTGAAATTGTTTCCAGTGGTGCTAGCTGTGGAGCTGTGGGGAGAGTCTTTCAAGGACCTGAAAGTGTGATTTCATGAGGATAATCTGGAGGTGGTACAAGTCATCAACAAGGTGTCGGCCTCGTCTCCACCCATAGTGCGGCTGCTCCAACACTTAGTGTTGCGCTGTCTGCAGTTGAATGTTTTTATTTATGCTGTGCACCTCCCGGAAGTTGAGAACGTCATTTCTGACGCTTTGTCTTGCTTTCAGTGGGACAGGTTCCGGGAGTTGGCGCCAGTGGCAGAGCGACGCGGGGTTCCCTGTCCCGAATGGCTGTGGAAGATTGCTTTGGGTACGTACCCGGGTGGATCAGATGGTCTGTAAGTGCCGCGACGTGGGCTGCATATAGCAGGGTATGACACGAATGGTTGGCTTTTTTGCAACAGGTCGAGAGTGAGTAGAAGGGACATGAATTGCGGTTGGCGGTTCTTTATTTTGTCTCACAGAATCTGGAAAAGGGGGTGTCAGTGTCGGAGTTGGAAAAAAAATTGGCGGGGTTGACATTTTTGTTCAAGTTGCAGGGTTGCCAGGACTTCACAAAAGATTTTTGGATATGAAAAGCGATGAAGGGGTATCAGAGCTCGCAGAAGCGCAGGGACTCCAGGTGCCCTGTTTTGTTTGAGCTTAGCCCAGCATTCTTCCTGGCGTTCTTTGGGGCGTTTCAGATTGGTGAACTGGTCAACCCTTCTAAGAAGGTACAGGGGGGTATGTGGGCTATAGAGGTTACCTGTGGGGAGGATAGGTTGTCCCTGGTGTTGCGCAAATCAAAAACGGATCAGGTGGGCAGGGGCAGGAAAGTTCAGGTATTTTCGGTACCGGGTTCGCTCTGTCCGGTGGAAGCAGTAAAGGGATTCCTCGCAGTACACCCGGATTTGGCGGGGTCCTTTTTGGTGCATGCTGATGGTACCCTGTTGTCAAGATTTCAATCCATTTCTGTTTTCTGGAAATGCTTACAGCGTTGGGTTTGGGGGACAAGGAATTTTCCTCTAATTCTTTTTGAATTGGAGCGGCTACGGAGGCTGCCAGATGGGGGTTGGATGAGGAGGTGGTTAAGCGCATTGGTAGGTAGGAATTGCATCGGTTCAAGTTATATGTTCGTCCTCATCTGTTGTCAGAGTAACGGGGTAGGGAAGCTCATTGGGCATGTTGGTATGGGTATGCATGTTTATGGGGGCATATTGGTTGCTATGTGGGTTGCTTTTCTTCTCTTTCAGGTGGCCTGCAGGGCCTGGTCTGGATATTGGGCCACGCCTATGTTTTTCGGGGGCGAAAAGAGCAGATGTGAGGCCTGATGGGAGACAATTGGGCATTTCTAGACAGTAAGCCTGTGTGCGGTGGTTGGGCGCACCAGGTATGCTCTGGAGCAGGACAGTTCCAGAAGGGCATCGCTTTGCATGTCTGGATAGGACGTTTTGGTATTACATGTAGGCGGTAATGATTTGGGCTTAAGGTCCATGTTGGACATCACGCAGGATATCAAATTTCCTGCAGGCTCCGCATGGCCTTTCCAGAGCTGCTGATTGTATAGTCCGACATCATTGCTCAGACGACTTGGTGATTGGCTAGATCGGTAGAGCGGATTAATAAGGCCCGGAAAAATGTTAACAGGGATGTTAGCATATTTGTGGTTAGGGACGGGGGGTTGGTTATCAGACATCTAGAGCTGGAAGTGGATACCTGGCGATACCTTCGGGGTGATGGGATACACCCTGATGCAGTGGGAATTGACATGTGGGCTTTAGGGTTACAGGACGATATCCAGAGAGCATTGAGGGTGTGGAGGGGCACACAAGGGTAAGGTTTTCCCCATGGGTGTTGTAGTGGGTGTTGGTCTTTGCGGGTGAAGGAAGAAACCTCAGATAAGGAAGAGTTCGGGACCCATCGGTGGTATGGGTCCCGCTGGTGGTATTCCAGCTAATGGTGGTTTAGCAGGAATTTGGTTAACGGGTGTACTGCGGTCAGTGGTTTTGTCTCCGAGCTAGTATGTCAGCTGGAGGCCTATTTAGGATAAAAGGTACTGCAGTGCATTATCGTAGTTTGGGGTTTCCTGCAAAGTCCAACACGAGTATTGACTTATGGGTTTTTTTTTGGTTTAACAGATGTTTTTTATGCAGTTATGTTAATTTAAGTTGAGTTTTGTTAATAAAGAGGCTACTACGGCCAATATTTTACTCCATCTTGGTGTGGTTTCCATTAATGGGGTTAATGGTAAAGGGGGATTTGGAGTATGGGTTGGTCGGGCAGGTATGGGGAAGTATGGATCATCTGTTATACAATGGTCAGGACATTACACTTCTCAAATGTGTGCATTGTATAAACTTGTTAATTAGGGCAGTCATAAGGACTTTTTAAGGAACGTTTGGTTCAGAATTTTCCAGGCAGTAGAGAGAACTAAGTGCCCCATCATTCTCTGTAATAACTGTCACCAGTTGGAAGTACATGACTAAGGCACAACATATGTCATCAGCCCTACGTGATAGTAACCGCTATACTGTACTTAACTAAAATAAACACCATGGCACCATTTTGGAGCAAAATTGGCCATAGCAGCCATTTAATAACAAATAACCAAAATATAACATTTCCTTAAAACAAACACAATATTAATAATAAACATAAGGTTGCCTATCCTTGAAGGCACAAAGTAAGAAAAATCAATATTGTATCTGCATAACTACTAACACAGTCCCCAGCCGTACCGCATTGGCTTGGAGACAACCACAACTCTCTGCAGATACCTCTCAGTTTAACTTACCAGTTAAAGCACCATTAACTGGTATTCCACATGGAACTCCATACCTTATGCCGCGTACACACGGTCGGACTTTTCAGCTACAAAAGTCCGACAGCCTGTCCGACAGACTTTCGACGGACTTTTGGCGGACTTTCGACGGACTTGCGGCGGACTTTCTAACGAACAGACTTGCCTACACACGATCACACAAAAGTCCGTCGAATTCTTACGTGATGACGTACACCGGACTAAAATAAGGAAGTTCATAGCCAGTAGCCAATAGCTGCCCTAGCGTGGGTTTTTGTCCGTCGGACTAGCATACAGACGAGCGGATTTTTCGACCGGACTCGAGTCCGTCGGAAAGATTTGAAGCATGTTTCAAATCTAAAGTACGTCGGATTTGAGGCTAAAAAAGTCAGTTGAAAGTCCGGAGAAGCCCACACACGATCGGATTACCAGCCAGCTTTAGTCCGTCAGCGTCCGTTGGACTTTTGTAGACGAAAAGTCCGACCGTGTGTACACGGCTTTAGACGGGTCCCTAATATGATAATCACAGCAGATTTTAAAATGTCTCCAAAGACCCCAACCGCCAAGCTGCTATGACCATCCAGAGAGAATTGCTCCAGTGCAATGAAGGTGGGAACTTTCTTCTTCGTCGATTCACCTCCAACTCCCAGAACTTTACAATCTCACCTAAAAGACCCCCTGGAGCCCCTCCTCCCACTGTGGAACCACCAATAACTGTAAGTGCACGTTTCAAACTAAAGCTTGTTTAAATTATCCCTCTCTCTCCCTGATTCTCCTATTTGCCCAGATATGTTAGCCCTTCGCTTATTTTTATTTTTCTTCGAGCTGCTCTCTAATCCAGATAATCTATACAAAAGATGAAATATACTGCAAGGACAAAAAGATGTAAACCTCCAAATAATGGATTTCAGGAGTTTGCAGTGAAGGGTATTGTTAATACTATACCATACTAAGTCATTTTAGATAATTGTGCTCTTCCAACCTTGTGGTAACAGCTTGGGGAAGACATATTTCTGTTCCAGCTTGACTGTGCCCCTGTGTACAAAGCTGTTTCCATAAAGACATGATCTGGTCAGTTTGGTGTGGAGGAACTAAAATGACCTGTGCAGAACCCTAACCTTAACCCTACTTTTAGGATGAAGCAGAAGGTCTTCTCATCCAACATCAGTACCTGACCTCACAAATGGATGCAAATTCCCATAGAAACACTCCAAAATCTTGTAGTAAGCCTTCCTAGAAAAATGGTGGATGGTATAACCCCAAAGGAGGGCAACTCCATATGAATATCCATGGTTTTGGAATGGGTTGTCCAACAAGCTTGTATAGGTGTGCTAGATGTTCACAAATATTTTGCCATACAGTGTAGCTCAGAATTCTCAGCAGGCTGTAATTTACTAAATTCTTTGAGGCAAAAATCGCCTTGTTGTAAAAAAAACACAATGGGGTCGGGAGGGGGTTACTAAAACTGGAGCACACAGAATCTGGTGCAGCTCTGCATAGTAACCAATCAGCTTCTAGGTTTTATTGTTAAGGAACTCTAAGCAACCGCTTGAGGAATCCTGGTTGACAAAGGCCCCACTAGAAGTTGCAATTGTATATTTTACTTTATAAACTGTTGCTAATCTTAGAAAAGACACAATGGGGTTGATTTACTAAAACTGGACAGTGCAAAAACTGGTGCAGCTCTGCTTAGAAACCAATCAGCTTCCAGTTTTGTTTAGTTTTTTTTTGTCAAAGCTTGATTGAACAAGCTGAAGTTAGAAGCTGATTGGTTACCATGCAGGGCTGCACCCAATTTTGCACTGACCAGTTTTAGTAAATCAACCCCAATAACTCCCTCTGTCCTTTGCAGAGTTATCTTACAACATTGGTGTCACATCATCACTCACATTTGGACAGTCGGCGTATCTCCATTGTGTACCCGAAGCAGATCTGGCACTGCAGGGAGCCCCCACCACCACCCGTTCCCCCCTGCAGAGAACAAAATGTGTTTATCTCAATGCAGACACCATCAAGCCTTTTGTGTAATCACAAAACTCTTTAGCAGGCTGTAATATTCTTATAAAAGGCAGCAGGGGTTATATTACAGTTGTGGCTTCCTCTAGGTATAAACTCATGTGCTGGATAAAATGGCATTTATTTATATGAGACATCTGGATTAGCCTGATATATGGCCAGCGGTGAAATGCTGAGTGGTGGCGAAGAATGGAGGGGGGATGGTGTTATCAGCCACTTAAAGATGTGAATAAATGCCCAGATTGCCTCTTCGTCTTCTCTCTGATCTTCTCCATTATCCCCAATTTCTCTATTACAATATGTGAGATATCAGTGACAAAATATATATCTTCACATTCCATTTATCATCGAACACCATATATAATATCGTCATATTCTGATGATTATCTGGGCACCACATATAATATTGTCATACTCCATCTATCATCCAGACACCATATATAATATTTTCACATTCCATTTATCATTGAACACCATATATAATATCGTCATATTCTACTGATCGGACCCAATATATAATATTGTAGTATTCTACTGATCATCTGGACCTCATATATTTCATCTTTATTTTGCTGACTATACAGACACCATACATTATATATATTCATTATCCACTGATCATACGTGTGCCATATATAATATTCAATTCTGCTAATCATCTGGACACCATTTTTAAAATTGTCATATTACACTTATCATCTTAACAGCTTATGTAAAATTTTCATATTCTGCTGATCATAAGGAAACCATATATAATATCTACATATTTCATTTATCCTCTGGGCACCATTTATTATCCATGTGTCGACAGCCGCATATTTACTGCTACAGGGTGGCCTGCGCTGTGCAGAATCACGTATATACATAGGTGTGCACAGCCTATTGCATTAGGGTGTGCACTCCAAAGCTCAAACCCATATGCGTGTGTGCATGTGTATATATTCTGACAGTGTAGAGCAGTGGGCAGTGTCAGTAGGGCAGATTGATGTCAGTAGGGCAGTGGGCAGTGGACTGTGTTTGTATTTTTTGTTTTTTATTATTATTATTTTTTATTTTTTTACAGTTTTATTTTTTTACAATATTTTTAGGAGCTCCTTTAGGGGGCTTTGGTGAAATATCAGGGGTCTAAACAGGGTGAATGTGAATCTGCATTACATAGGGTGATTAGGGTGTGCCCAGGCACACCTGGCACACCCTGTGCGCACGCCCGCCTATGCGTATATATACACGTGATTCTGCACTTCTGGGTAGGGGGTGCGCTATGTACAGAGTGCAGGGTTCAGGAGTGTGTTACGTGCAGGTGAGAACACCGCAGCAAATGGTGGGTGTGGCCAAATTGCAGTAAGAATGGAAGGCTCTTAAGGAGGCCCAACGTACAGAGTGCAGAGTTCAGGAGTGTGCTATGTACAGGGTTCAGGAGTGCATTACGTACAGAGTGCAGGGTTCAGGAGTGCGTTATGTACAGAGTGTAGAGCACAGGAATGTGTTATGTACAGAGTGTAGAGCACAGGAATGTGTTATGTACAGAGTGCAAAGTTCAGTAGTACGTTACGTACAGAGTGCAGAGTTCAGGAGTGCCCTATGTACAGATTGCAGGGTTCAGTAGTGTGCTATGTACAGAATACAGGGTTCAGGAGTGCATTACGTACAGAGTGCAGGATTCAGGAGTGTGTTATGTACAGAGTGCAGAGCACAGGAATGCGTTACATACAGAGTGCAAGGTTCAGTAGTGCGCTACGTACAGAAGGCAGAGTTCAGGAGTACGCTATATACAGTTACGTTCAGAGTTCAGGAGTGCACTATGTACAGCATTCAGGATTGCGCTGCTCGCAGGGTGCAGAGTTCAGGAGTGTACTATTTACAAAGTTCAGGGTTCAGGAGTGCTGTAAGTACAGAGTGCAGGGTTCAGGAGTGCTGTAAGTACAGAGTGCAGGATTCAGGAGTGCACTACGTACAGAATGCAGCATTCAGGATTGCATTACGTACAGAGTACTGGGTTTAGGAGTATGCTACGTACAGAGTGCAGGGTTCAGGAGTGTGCAATGTACAGAGTTAAGGAGCATGCCATGTACAGAGTGCAGGGTTTAGGAGTGCATTACATACAGAGTGCAGAGTTCAGGAGTACGCTACGTACAGAGTGCAGGGTTCAGGAGTGTGCAGTGTACAGAGTTAGGGAGCATGCTATGTACAGAAGGCAGGGTTTAGGACTGCATATCTCACTGGCCTCTTTAATCCAAAAATGACGCCCCCTTTTTCTCCCAAATCACCCCCCTCCCCCAGTACAGAGTTCTCCTCCAAAACCAATATCCCCATCCTCGACAGGATTGACACGCCAACCAATTCTAACACACACACACCTATGCTCCCATCCTGTGCAAAGCCTCTTCCTCTGTCATCACAATTCCCCCTGCCCCCCCTCCCTAGCTACACATATGCCACTATAAAAAATGTATTCCCCCACATCAAAACACAGACCTTAGATACAGCACGACTCCATGCGGGGTGGGATATTTTTTTCCTCCCAGGCTCCTCCACGTGGTCTGTCATAAGACAGGTTAGAGTAAAGGAGGAGCCTGGCGAAAGCTTGCTGGGCTGTCAGCTCTGTTACACTGGCAGCGGGGAGAGATGCTGTGGGTGTCAGCAAACGCTGCACTAGTGATCTCATTGGCGTCCCCACTCCTCTGCCCTCCACCCTTCCTGTATATTACAGTAGCTGCGCCCAGGGATGGCAGTGAGTGTTCGGTGCAGCCGCTCAGAGAGGAGCTGTCACTTCTAAATACAGGCACCAGGCTTCTGTGTTTAGAAGTGAAGATAGTGACCGACAAGCACAGCACCGGCGCCCTGTGCACACGGGATGATTAGGGTGTGCCCAGGCACACCCAGCACACTCCATACGCATGCCTATGGTTTGATTTAAAAAAAAAAAAAATCTAGTGATTAGCTGGGGGCAGGGGAAGTGTGTAGGAAAAGTTTTTTAATTGTATATCTGAAAACACTGAAGTCTTTATCAACTGTTTAAACATTTAACTCCAGACACACTTCTAAATGCAGTTAACGAACACATATACATATTTTGTTTTCCAGCAAAAATATTTTAAATTCTGTTCAACCATTTATGTGGCTCCAAAGAGCAGGGGAGGGTCCTGGACATCCAATGAAACATGAGCACACACCCCCAACTTAATGAACAATGGAAGAGCAGCAGCCAACCTATTAGGTTGTCCTTCTGCTCCCTCTGCTGTTTCCTGCTGTCAGCAAATTGCTGACCTTGCCTGGTCCCAGTCAACGTGCTGCTATGAGCAGATTACAGGAGACAGATATCAAGACAGATTCAGCTACCTAAAATGTTTGCATTTAAAAATACTCTTAATTATTTTTAATGAACATATTACTGCTTTAATTGGTGTTTTTTTTATATCTGCCCGGAGTTCACGTTAAAGTAATAATCAGTGATGTAATTTATGTCTTATAAAACTTTGTTTCGTAAGATGCTCATTAGAAACATCTTAATCTTTCACATTTACTTTCCTTGTTTGTGATTAAAAGTTTTCCTCAAAGTTGACTTCAAGATCTTTCATTTTTATGTAACATAATTATATGTCAGTAAAATTCAACGTTATCACAAAGGCGTAATAAAATAAACAAAATTCCAGTAATGTGGCCCTCTACTTTCCGGCCCTTCCATAGGGGTATAGAATGGCTAGAATGCCTCATACTAAATATATAGAGGTGTGAACGTGACACATTGCATGGTGCATATTATAATAATCTTTAAAATATAATAATGTAAAGCATTTGAAAATATATTTTACATTATTCGAATATGTTAGTATATAACATTATTAGACGATTATATCACTAATCGTTTTTTTAATCCTGCTCACAAATAAATGTTGTACTTATGTGGAAGAAATATGTTAAAGTAGATATCGATCCCATATTTTATTTATTTTTTTTATTTACAATTTTGATTTTTTTTTTGTATTTGTATTTGTCTTGTAGCCCTGATGTTCCCCTAAAGGGGAGAGGTGTTCATTCCCCCCCCCCCCCCCCCAAACAGATTGGCTGTCTTCTAAATCATTAAAGTTGTTTTGGACTTCTTTATGAATTTGGTCTGGGGCTTCTTCTTTTGGTTTAGGCTCCTAGTAATGTTCCTGGGTGGCCATTGGAGGGTAGTCCTGGATGCACAGTAGTGTGCAAAAGTTTTAGGCAGATGTGAAGAAATTCTGTAAAGTAAGAATGCTTTCAAAAATATATATTTTAATTATTTATTACTATCAGTTTACAGAATGCACAGTGAGCTAGCAGAAGAAAAATCTAAATCAATATTTAGTGTGACTACACTTTGGCTTCAAATCAGCATCAGTTCTTACACTTGCACACTTTGTACACTTGCAAAAAATCAGGAGATTTGTAGGATTAGAGTCAGGTATATGATTAATCCATTATTCCAAGCAGATGCTAATGATCCTCAATTTCATATGTAGGCTGAAACACAGTCATTAACTGAAACAGAAACAGCTGTGTAGAAGGATTAAAACAGGGTGAGGAACAGACAAACTCTGCTACTAAGGTGGGGCTGTGGAAGACAGTTACATGTCACAGGTTATGCATACACCATGGCAAGACTGAGCGCAGCAACAAGACACAAAGTGGTTATACTGCATCAGCAAGGCCTCTTCTATTTATAGATTTCAAAGCAAACTGGAGTTTTAAGCTGTTCAAGCTCTTTTGAAGAAGCTCAAAGAAATGGGCAATTTTGAGGATCAAAGATGCAGTGGTCGGTCAAGGAAACTTAATGCAGCAGATGAAAGACATCGGAAGAGCAGTGCCATCAGCACAGAACTGGCAGAAACCAGTGGGACGCAGGTACACCCATCTATTGTCCGGAGAAGTCTGTCCAGAAATGGTCTTCATGGAAGAATTGCGGCCAAAAACCCGTACCTCCTTGGAAACAAGGCTAAGTGACTCAATTATGCATGAAAACATTGGAGATGGGATGCAGAAAAATGGCAGCAGGTGCTCTGGACTGATGAGTCAAAATGTGAAATATTTGGCTGTAGCCGGAGACAGTTTGTTCATCGAAGGGCTGGAGAGCGGTACAATAATGAGTGTCTGCTGGCAACTGTGAAGCATGGTGGAGGTTCCTTACAAGTTGCATTTCTGCAAATGGAGTTGGAGATTTAGTCAACATTAATGGTGTCCTCAATACTGAGAAATACAGGCAGATACTTATCCATCATGCCATACCATTGGCGAGGCGTGTGATCGGCCCCAAATTTATTCTGCTGCAGGACAACGACCCCAAACATACAGCCAATGTCATTAAGAACTATCTTCAGTGTAAAGAAGAATAAGGACTCCTGGAAGTGATAGTTTGGCCTCTACAGAGCCCTGATCTCAACATTATGGAGTCTGGGATTACATGAAGAGACAGAAGAATTTGAGGCAGCCTACATCCACAGAAGATCTGTGGTTAGTTCTCCAAGATGTTTGGAACAACCTACCTGCCGAGTTCCTTCAAAAACTATGTGCAAGATTACCTAGAAGAACTGATGGTGTTTTGAAGGAAAAGGGTGATCACACCAATTATTAATTTGATTTGGATTTCTCTTCTGTTCATTTACTTTCCATTAATTGATCAAAATAACTATTAACACTTCTATTTCTGAAAGCTTTCTTAATTTACAGAATTTTTTCACACCTACCTGAACAGGATGGACCTTTGTCTTTTTTCAACAAAACCAACTATGTAACTATGCCAGTACTGTATGTGAGCTGCCTAACCTGTGAGCGTTTGGAGTGATTGTCATCCTTCTCTTTACTACTCTATATCAATAATTCTTGAGGTCACAGCACCTCTTGGATGTATTCCCTTGAACCTCATTACTAACTGAGACATATGGCACACATGTAAAAAAATAAAAAAAAATAAAAATGTTTATTCATCAAGCACTACTGTTATTAAAGTTGTTCTAAAGTCAACATTTTTTTTACCTAAGGGCCTATTCACACCGCATGCAGTCCAGTGCGTTTTTGTTCTGCATCAAAAACGCATGGGAAGTAGGTTATATGGCTTCCAATGGCATAGTTCCCACCAGTGCAATCAGTTCCAGGGCTTTTCAGTTCCAGAAAAAAAAGTAGAACATGCTGCATTTTTTCTGCACTGGACTGTACTGGAACGCAGTAAAGAGCATCAAAAACTCACTGAAACGCACTAGAATTAATAAAAAATGCCTCAAAAACGCATCAAAAATGCATTGGACCCTAGTATAGTAAAAAAAAGCACCTGGAATGCATCTGGAAACGCATCAAAAACGCGTTAAAAAACGCACATGCAGAAATGCATCCAAAACGGATCTGGAGTGCGTTTTTGTGGTGTGAACTGGCCCTTAAGGCTCCATCCACACTTGTAGAACTCCAAAGTTGCACTGACTTTGGAGTGCAACTTTGATGCAACTTTGGATGGGTGCCACTTGGATACATTGTTGGCTTTGACCAGTGATAATGGACAACTGTTGCACACAAGTTGCATTGTATAACATTTAGGTACGACTTCCGAGCAACTTGTGAGGGTTAACGTTAAAGTCCATGGCCCTCAAGTTGCATGAAAGTCAGACCAAAGTAGTGCATGAACTACTTTGAAGTTGCTGCAACTTTAATGCCGCGTACACACCAACGGAATGTCCGACAGAAAAAGTCAGACAGAAGCTTTTCATCGTCTATTCCGATCGTGTATATGCCTCATCGGACTTTTTTTTTAGAAAATCCTGACGGACCTAAAAATAGAACATGTTCTAAATATTTCCGATGGAACCAATTACTATCGGGAAAAACCGCTTGTTTGTATGCTGTTCCGACAGACCAAAAACGACGCATGCTCTGAAGCATGTACGAGATGGAAGCTATTGGCTACTGGCTATTGAACATCCTCTTTCTAGTCCCGTCGTAAGTGTTGTACGTCACTGCGTTCTGGATGGTCGGACTTTGGTTTGACTGTGTGTAGGCAAGACCACTTAAATGGAATTCTGTCGGAGTTCCGCCGGAGAAACCTTCGGAGTTTATTCCGACGGCAAAACCGGACGTATGTACAGGGCATAAGTCGTTCATATATGAATGTTTATCATTGGAAAACGTGGGGAAGGACTTGTCATGCAACTTTGATGTCCAAAGTTGCATGACAAGCTGCACAGTTGCATTGTCTGCATTAAGGTTAAAAAACATGCCACTACCTGTCTTACCCACAGCCCTATACACTTACCAGGCTCCATGTTCTGCTCCAGGACTGTCCCATCTGCAGCACTGCTCCTCACACTTCTTGCTTTCACAGGATACAATAAGGGCAGAGCAACCATAGGCTCCTGCTGCTGCTGTCAATGAAACTCTTGGGAGGAGGGAGAGGGAGCATGGCTTGCTGGTGTTGTGTGAGTCTATGGATGCACACAGCCAAGCACAGGAACGTGCACATGGGTGCCTCCTTTGCTTCTTGACTTGCTAAGAAGGCACCCAGAAGTAGGAGAAGCTGACAGTGCTGGTTGGGTGGGACTACCAGAAGAGGAGGTAAGGCTCCATTCACACCTATGCAGTTTGCTTTTCCGCGTTTTTTTTTTTTTACTGCAATTTTGCTACAATTTGCGTTTTTTTAATGCTTTTTTGGGGGGGGGAGGGGTCTATTTGTCTTTAGTAAATCAACCCCATGGAGAGATCAGGATTTCGAGACGGAATTTCACAATTCAGGTGACAATAAAGGTGAAAGAACCAAAAAAAAAAATGGGAATCATTTCAGAACAAAGCTGGTCTCTTAAACGATGAAGTTGTCGGAGTAAATCCCCCGTGTACCTGTCATAGCTCCACTCCCCTCTGCCTTCATAACATTCCTCTAAAATTCAGCCGTTTTGGCCGTGCGCTCTCTTATCGCCAATCAGCGGGTAATCATTTTCTCCCTAAACATTTGTATTAATGATGGCAATACGAGCCACCCGGGCACACATCACGCATTAAACTCGTCTTTCTGATCTAATTAGAGGCTCGTATCTAATAAAAGGATCAGTAAATCCGTCAACGGCACGGCCAGGGCCTGGGATGACTCTGGATGAGTTTGGGGAGCCGGCGGTGGAGAGATGACACAGTTATAAAAGGATGATGAATAATTAATAAATATGTAAATAAAAAGAAACGAGGAATATACAGGTTTTTAATTTGTCTTTATAAGAGATGAAGTGAGGATCATTCAGGGTAAATATATTCACACAACAATCACAATATTATTAGAGCCTGTTTACTTCTTTGCAGTGAATTATGTCGCACCTTTATATACATCTTTATATGCATTGTATTAGGGCAGCCAATTTACACCAGCATCCCAAAAATTAGATATGAGCCTTTTTTGTAATGCAATGCCCTAATGTTGGGGCATGCTGCTATGTAAGTGTATTGAAAAATGAACAACACATGTTACAACCACGATGTACCAGAATTAGACATGTGCAGAAAGAAAAAAAATCGTTTAGTTTCGTTTCGTTATTTACATAAATTTGTTTCGCTAAATTCATTTAATCCGTTTAATTCATTTTTGGAATTTGTTTAGTTTATTCGTATTCGAATCGATTCAAATTTTCAAAATGAAGTTTTTGAATTCGAAAAGTTTTAAAATGTGAAAAGTTTTCGAATTCGAATAGTTTTCCAATTTCCAAAGAGAATAAAATAGAATGGAAAATAAAGGAATAGAATAGAAAAAAAAATAGAATAGAATAGAAAAGAATATAACAGAAAAAAAAAGAATAATTCATTCAAGTTTAATTCATTTTTGGAAACCTGCAGCTCAATTTCTTGCTATCTGGGTTAACATCATGGGCGATCAAAAGGTTAAATGTGTTCCTAGGGAGTTCTTGCTAACTGTGGGGGGGGTCCTTTGACTGGGGGAAGGTAAAGATCTGTGTTCCTAGCAGAAACACAGGTGCTCAAAATTTTTGGCGGGGCGCAAACAAACTGAAAAAAAAAAATCAATTGCAAATACTATGCCATCAAATGCAGCCACTGTGCCCATTAAACGCAGCCACTGTGCCATCAAAGGCAGCCACTGTGTCCATCAAATGCTGCCACTGTGCCCATCAAATGCTGCCTCTGTGCCATCAAATGCAGCCACTGTGCCATCAAACGCAGCTACTGTGCCATCAAACGCAGCTACTGTGCCCCATCAGATGCTGCCAGAGTGCCCATCAATTGCTGCTACTGTGCCCCATCAGATGCTGCCAGAGTGCCCATCAATTTCTGCTACTGTGCCCCATCAGATGCTGCCAGTGTGCCCATCAATTGCCGCTACTGTGCCCCATCAGATGCTGCCAGAGTGCCCATCAATTGCCGCTACTGTGCCCATCAATTGCCGCTACTGTGCCCCATCAGATGCTGTTAGTGTGCCCCACCAGATGGCGCCAGTGTGCCCCATCAGATGCTGCCAGTGTGCCCCATCAGATGTTGCCAGTGTGCCCATCAATTGGCGCTACTGTGCCCCATCAGATGCTGCCAGTGTGCCTATCAATTGCCGCTACTGTGCCCCATCAGATGCTGCCAGAGTGCCCATCAATTGCCGCTATTGTGCCCCATCAGATGCTGCCAGTGTGCCCATCAATTGCCGCTACTGTGCCCCATCAGATGCTGCCAGAGTGCCCATCAATTGCTGCTACTGTACCCCATCAGATGCTGTTAGTGTGCCCTACCAGATGTCACCAGTGTGCCCCATCAGATGCCGCCAGTGTGCCCCATCAGATGCTGGCCGGCACTTACCTGTCTCAGAGCGGGTCAGCAGCGGTCTCCTGCACGTCCTCAATGTCTTCTTCCGTCCTCTCTCAGGCGTCCAATCACAGCGCCTGACGTTTCAGCCAATCAGGTGACCGGTAACAGACCTGATTGGCTGAGAGGCGGATTCAGTGTTAGCAAAGCGAATTTCTTTGCTTTGCTAACACACAGCTGAGTGAACAGCGAACGCACAGCATTACGCTGTTCACATTTTTGGGTGCCTATTAGAGCCTATGGCTCTAATCAGGTGCTTCTATAAAAAAAAACACAGGTGTAATTCAGATGCCCGGCACCCAAAAATGGGCCGGGCACCTGAATAGGGGGTGTCAGCAGCAACCATAGATAGATTTATGCAATGCATGAATCTATCTATGGTGATTAGAGTGGTGCAGGAGAGAGGGGCGGCGCTCCTGTGCCCTTTATGGACACACTGCCACTGACCAGTACATTCCCTTCTCACAGAAAGGCTGTCTGCCTTGTTTACATAGGCAGACCACCTTTCTGCCTGTCTTCTTAACGATCGCTGGGTTCTGGTGGACTAGGGTGCCCACGTGTTCTGGATTGCCCGGGACAATCCCGCAATTCGCACGTCTATGCCGTGTCCCGGGCATCTTCATTCCGGGACAGTACAGTGTTCCTGAATGAAATTGACAGAGCGAGCAAAGCCCGCCATAGCGCTGGAGCTCGCTCCGCCTCCAGCTCCACCTGCAGAGCGGGCCGAAACTGCCTCCCCCTCCTCGGATGTTTACATGTACACAGGAGCCGGAGGAGGGACACTGGCACTGATCTAAGGTCTGTTGTAAGCTTATATTATTATGTATGTAGATGGACTGAGGGGGGGGGACAGGGACAGTGATCAGGAAAAAGGTAAAAAGCGCCCCCCAGTACATTTCTGACCCCCACCTCTCTACTAGCACAAGTGGAAGGGGAGGGGGTCAGTAGTGGGGTGGTCTATACTGATGGAGGGGTGTCAGTACTGTGGGGGGGTCCATACTGAGGGAGGGGGTCTGTACTTAGTGGGGGGGGTCTATACTGAGGGAGGGGGGCCTATACTGAGGGAGGGGGGTCAGTACTGAGGGAGGGGGGTCTAAATTGATGGAGGTGGGGGTCTGTATTTAGCGAGGGGGTCTATACTGAGGGAGGGTGGTCTATACTTAGTGAAGAGGGGGTCCGTACTGAGGGAGGGCGGTCTATACTTAGTGGAGAGGGGGGTCCGTACCGAGGGAGGGTGGTCTATACTTAGTGGAGAGGGGGTACGTACTGAGGGAGGGGGATCTGTACTTAATGGAGAGGGGGGTCCGTACTGAAGGAGGGTGGTCTATACTTAGTGGAGAGGGGGGTACGTACTGAGGGAGGGTGGTCTATACTTAGTGGAGAGGGGGGTCCGTACTGAGGGAGGGGGGTCTATACTTAGTCGAGAGGGGGTCCGTACTGAGGGAAGGTGGTCTATACTTAGTGGAGAGGGGGATACGTACTGAGGGAGGGTGGTCTATACTTAGCGGAGAGGGGGGTCCGTACTGAGGGAGGGTGGTCTATACTTAGTGGAGAGGGGGTATCTACTGAGGGAGGGGGGTCTATACTTAGTGGAGAGGGGGGTACGTACTGTGGGAGGGGGTCTATACTTAGTGGAGAGGGGGGTCCGTACTGAGGGAGGGGGGTCTATATTTAGTAGAGGGGGATCCGTACTGAGGGAGGGGGTCTATAGTTAGTGGAGGGGGGGGTCCGTACTGAGGGAGGGGGTCTATACATAATGGAGAGGGGGTTCCGTACTGAGGGAGGGGGTCTATACATAATAGAGAGGGGGGTCTGTACTGAGGGAGGGGGTCTATACTTAGTGGAGAGGTGGGTCTGTACTGAGGAAGGGGGTCTATACTTATTGGAGAGGGGGGTCTGTACTGAGGGAGGGGGTCTATAGTTAGTGGAGGGTGGAGCCGTACTGAGGGAGGTGGTCTATAGTTAGTGGATGGGGGTCTGTACTGAGGGAGGGGGGTCTATACATAGTGGAGAGGGGGTCCGTACTAAGGAAGGGGGTCTATAGTTAGTGGAGGGGGGTCAGTACTGAGGGAGGGGGGTCTATACATAGTGGAGAGAGGGGTCTGTACTGAGGGAGGGGGGCTATAGTTAGTGGAGGGGGGATCCATACTGAGGGATGGGGGGTCTGTACTGAGGGAGGGGGGTCTATTATTACAATGTAATAATATAAATACATTTCAAGCATGGTGTTGGGATAATGTAAGTGATGATATAAGCATGGTGTTGGGATGATATAAGTGCTAAAACCAGCCATTCACCCGACAAATCACTCTCCGCCGAAATCCTGACAACCCCGAGTCTAAATTCAAGACAACCCCCCCCAGTCCCTGGCAAAATTGTCCCTGAATGGCAGTTTGGAAATGTGGTCACCCTATGGTGGACCCGCTGATTGACTCCCGCTGTGTCAGCGTGAGCGGGTTGCCGGCAGCGCGTGCATGCGCACCAGACCCAGAAAAATCAGTTCACGTACTAGGAACGTGATCTGGCACAGAGCGGCTGCCCTGTCGCAGTGTATGTGCTTGGGGTGGTCCGCAAGCGGTTAACCTTTTTGTCTGAGAATAGATCTAAATTTGTTCCAAACATTTATAAATTCATTTACTGATGACGGACTCACTACCTCTGATGAAAGTCTGTTGCAAGCGAGTTAAGGGCAGGAAAGGGCAATGCGGGAAATGAGGCTACATAAAAATAACAAGGCAAACAATTGTGTTCAGCAAATGTTATCCTGTCCTTACTCATAACTCGCTGGTAGAAGACCTATTCTCTGTGTGGCTAGTGGTACTTAGTCCTATTCATCTGGACTCGTTATGTAATGTTGAAGATATTTCGTAGCTTATCTAAACCACTTCTTCAGTCCTAATGAGTGAGTAGAACATCCATATCTGCGTGTCAGAAATTCTGCGTTTGGCTCGGCGGTGAACAGACTGACAGCCCTGCAGAGACGAAGGCTCGGGCCCCGCTGGATCTGCCTGGTCACGGCTCCGGCAATAAGTCTCTGGGCTTCCGTCCTCTGATAATATGTTAATTGCTAATTGCTGATTCTTATCTGCTCTGCGCTCGTTAGGGCGTCAGACCCATGGCACGACTGGTACTCGGCGCACACGCAGCCACATTCATTAGCCGAGGGTTAGCCTCTGACCCGCAGGATTGCAAACAATATCTGATTAGGGGAGGAAGCGCTTATACCGGCTCGGCGGTTGCGTTCGCAGACCTTTATTTTCACTGGGAATATTTTCACTTTTTTTTTTCTCGCCGCTATCAGAGGAGTCGAGTCGTCCTTCATCGGGCCAGAGGCGGCTTTGCTGCTGCAGCAGAACTACAAGGCCCAGCGGGCTCTAATGTCTGATCTGGACTCTGGACTCAGATACACCTGAGATTTTTCATTGTTTACCAACATGAAATTAAAGTAATACTAAACACTGAAGTGTTAATTGCATAATTCTTTCATATAAATCATATATATCATGCCACTGTATTTTTTTTTTCTTTAAAAATCTTTATTCCTGTAGCACTGTGTTGTTTGGTCACATGATCTTTCTCTGTTCTTCGGCATCTGCAGGGAAGGGTCCTTGGGAGGGGCTTCTATAACTCTGCCCGTATGCTCTCTACAGTGCGAGTCTGTGTCTGCACAGCCCTGATTGGTGCTGTGCCAGTCACATGACTTAACCATTTGACCTCCAGAAGGTTTACCCCCCTTTCATGACCAGGGCGTTTTTTGCGATACGGCACTGCGTTACTTTAACTGACAATTGCGCGGTTGTGCAACGCTGTACCTAAACAAAATGCATGCCCTTTTTTCCTCCACAAAGAGAGTTTTTTTTTAGAAAGGAGAAGCCGCGCTAGTATAGTCCAATTAATGCAAATTATTTGATTGTAGAAATAAACATCATGACCAAAATGATGAAATAATAAACTAGATTCTTCTAGTATTGACACCACATTGAGTCCATTCAATGAAGTGTGCCACCACCTTTAGAAAAACTCTCTTACCAGATGGCAAGCAAAACCAGGCATGTGGCTATAGCCCAGCCAAGGCCTTTGCTTGCACAGAAGATCGTGGAAATAAGCTCTGGATGGATGGCTGCATAAGTAAATCCAAACACCGATAGCACCGCTCAATCCGGGACCATTAGTTCAGCAACAAACTCAGCATTAACCCAGAAAGAGAAAACCAACTATAGCGTAATATTAACTGGATTTTTATTAGATAAAAATAGTATTGCACTTACATTTAGACAGTTTAAAATTCACGCATAAAACAACAGAGCTGGCTGGCTACAAACAAACGCCCGTCCTCCTAACGAGACAGCGTGGTGACGTCAGCATGTATCCTCCTCAAGACGCGTTTTGTCATATGCAACATTGTTAATGGTGGTATTTGATTACCTCTGTGGTTTTTATTTTTTGCGCTATAAACAAAAAAAAGACCGACAATTTTGAAAAAAAAAAAAACAATATTCTTTACTTTCTGCTATAAAACACATCCAATAAAAAAAAAAAATTGAAAAAAAATCAATTGTCTTTATCATTAGACCAATATGTATTCTGCTACATATTTTTATTTTAAAAAATCCCAATAATCGTATATTAATTAGTTTGCACAAAAGTTAACGTGTCTACGAACTATGGGATCATTTTATTCATTTTTTATTTTTTTTAATTTTTTTTTTACTAGCAATGGCAGCGATCAGTGACTTATAGCGGGACTGTGATATTGCGGCGGTTAGTTGGGACACTAACTAACATTTTTGACACTTTTTGGGGACCAGTGACACTAATACAGTGATCAGTGATAAAAAATATGCACTGTCACTGTACTAATGACACTGGCTGGGAAGGGTTAACATCAGGGGCGAGCAAAGGGTTAAATGTGTGCCTGACCAGTGCTTTACTACTGTGGGAGAGGTGCTTGTACTAGGAGAAGGTGTGGATTGCTTAGCGGAGACACAGGATCCATGTCTTCTGTAGTGACAGAACGGCGATCTGCCTTGTGTACCGAAGCATATTAAAATCAAATAATTGTTTTACAGCTCCTTATAAATCTTTATTGAACATCAAATCTGTATATTTTTATGCATTAATATGGTGTAGGCGGAGTCAAAGATGACTGAAACTAGCTTTTATTTTGTTCAGACTGCATCTGCATCCAAGGCTCTTTTTGTACTTTACAAGTATTATCATCTACATTTGATATATTTAATACTGATTATTATTGAGTTTTTATACCTTTCTTAGTGAATGTAATAAAGCAGCAGTTGGCGGACCTCCGCTTTAAGCAGCAATATATTACATTGTTGTTTCTGAATTTTTTCAATGTATATTTTAACTCCTTGTTGGCTTTGTCTTATGCCGCGTACACACGGTTGGACTTTCTGTCCTACTTGGTCCAGCACACTTTCTGGCAGACTTAAAACGGACGGACTTGCCCACACACGACCGGACTTTGCGGCAGGCTAAGTCCGCCCGTTTTTCCGACGGACTTTCGCCGGAGTTACGGTGGACTTTCAGAATGAACGGACTTGCCCACACACGGACAAGTCCGTTCATTTTGAACGTGACTCACGTGCGACGGGACTAGAAAAGGATGTCAATCTTGCCGCTTTTATCGGCGAGATTGACACCTTGCGAGCCCCGTCGCGGGGCATACCAGGCCCTTAGGTCTGGTATGGATTATAATGGGGAACCCCCCTACGCCGAAAAAATGGCGTGGGGTCCCCCCTAAGATCCATACCAGACCCCGATCCGAGCATGCAGCCTGGCCAGTCAGGCAAGGGGGTGGGGACGAGCGAGCGCCCCCCCCGGACCGTACCAGGCTGCATGCCCTCAACATGGGGGGTGGGTGCTTTGGGGGAGGGGGGCGCCCTGCGGGGGCCCCCCCACCCCAAAGCACCTTGTCCCCATGTTGATGAGGACAAGGGCCTCTTCCCGACAACCCTGGCCGTTGGTTGTCGGGGTCTGCGGGCGGGGGGCTTATCGGAATCCGGGAGCCCCCTATAATAAGAGGGCCCCCAGATCCCAGTCCCCCACCCTATGTGAATGAGTATGGGGTACATGATACCCCTACCCATTCACCTAGGGAAAAAGTGTAAATAATAAAACACTACACAGGTTTTTAAAATATTTTATTAAACAGCTCCAGGGGGGATCTTCCTCCGACTTCGGGGGTCCCTCCGGTTCATCTTCTCCCGGCGTCCGGTTGGTTCTTCTCCGCTCTCTTCTCCCGGTGTTCCAGTTCTTCGGCCGGCTCCTCCGCTGTCTTCAGGTAGCTCTCTTGCCAGCAGAGGTCCGGACTTCTGGGCTTCTTGTCTTCTTCTTGTCTTCTTGTCTTCTTCTTCAAAGTGCGTCCCTTCACCATAAGCTGCCCGCTTTGCTCTCCTCTCCCCCCCCTCACCCCCCTCCTTCCTGCCCGTCAGCGCCCTCTCTATCTCTGTCTCTGGCCACCCCCGCCCCCCCCCCCCCCCGCCGCTATTATTGAAAATCAAAAAATGAAAATTGTCACTGCCAGTCTTTCTATTAGAGGCTGGCATACAACACTGTGTAAATCCTTTCTAAAAACAAGCATTCTATTATATAGGGCTGTCTTCAGGCCGGTCATGTGACTTGCGGCCGCTTTACAGCTCAGAGATAGGGCTTCTGCGGGAGGAGCCGGGCGGCACGTGACCTCCACAGCTGACGTCAGAGGGAGATCACGGTCCCTCCTGCAGTAGCCGTGTATCAGAGTTGAAAAGCGTCCGCAAGTCACGTGACCGGCCTGAAGACAGCTCTAAATAGCTATTTAGAATGCTCGTTTTTAGAAAGGATTTACACAGTGTGCTATGCCAGCCTCTAATAGAGCGGGTGGCAGTTTTTAAAAAAAAAGGCTTAACAAACACCTTAAGGTCACCTCCTCTAGCCTCCTTGCCTTCTCTCAGAGTCCCCCAATTCCTTATGCCGCGTACACACGAGCGGACTTTACGGCGGAGTTTGCCCGGCGGACTGGATTTCGTCGGACAATTCGATGTGTGTGGGCTCCAGCGGACTTTGTTTTCTCAAAAGTTGGACGGAATTAGATTTGAAACTTGTTTAAAATTTATCCGACGGACTCTTCTTTCTAGCGGACAAACCGATCGTCTGTGTGCTAGTCCGACGAACTCAAACTGACGCATGCTCTGAAGCAATTACAAGACGGAAGCGCTCGGTCTGGTAAAACTAGCCTTCGTCTTGAAGCTAGCACATTCCTCTTCTGTCGTCTTTTAATACAGCCTTTTTTTAGGATTGATAATGCGAGAGGAATGAAGTTGTTTTTCTGCTTTATATTCACACAGAGTTCTCACAAACTTCTTTCTTCGTGATTTATCCTCCTGCCATGACTAATATAATATTTTGTAACAGCCAGATCTCCATAAATTTTTAATTTTAAAATATAATTTATTTTTTTTTTTTTTTTTTATTTCAACACTTTAGCTATTTTACAATGTGTGTTAAATGCTAACCACATTTTTGGTGTGTATTTTCAAGTTACCACAATTCACATTCATATTTTGTGTTGTTTGAAAGAACCTTAATGAGGTTGTTGTCCCTTGTTCATTAGACATAGGGGGGTGTATTTAACAAATGCAAAATCATTTTTCACTCCAATTGCTCATTATACATATAATTCCACATAAAGAGCATTTTGAAGTGTGTTCGCTGTGGATCCGAGGGGCACATGCAAGGAAGCCCAAACCAAAACAATTAATTTTTTTTTTACATGTTTTTCCAAAAAAATCAGCAGAGCTTCCCCCGAGCTTGTTTTTGACAAAAGGCTTTAAATCATTGAAGAATATCAAGTGAAACGTTCACTTGAGAAATTGCACACCAAGTGCACTTGTTGGAAGTGCAGTCGCATAAAAACTGAGGGCAAGAGCTTAAATTCGGGGAAGCTCTGCTGATTGATTCCTAAAATCATGTAAAATCAAAATACATTCTTTTTATTTGACAAAAACACACATAGGGGTTGCTTTCCTAAAGGTAAAAAGGCTGTGCATTTTAGAAATTGCATTTGCCCTCTGCAAGAGCAGTTGCTCCCAAGCTTTATTAAATGTGAAGCAGCTCTGCTGACTTCTATCATCCAATCATGTGCAAGCAAAAAGGTTTTTTTTTTGGTTTTACTTGCACAGGATTGGGTACTCTTTGCAAAGTCAAGCTTTTAACTAATTTCTGATGCTCTGGAGCAATTGCACTTGCAGAGGGCAACTGCCCTCTGCAAAGTGCACAGACTATTTTCTTTTGTAAAATCAACCCCATAGTCTTTTCGACCTGTACCTGCCTACTCCCAAACAAAATGGCGTCTTTTAATCCAAACACATAGGCAAGAATGTAAGGTAAACACAAAATTTTTTTTCTAATAAACACAAAAATTAGGAATACAACACTGGACACACTTTGAGAATCTGGGAAGCCTTTCGTCCCCCAGGACACACATCAAGTTTCAGGACAAGAAAATAGGTATCTTGCGACTATAGGGAGCACAGGGAGCACAGTCCGAACAGACAGAAACCAGGCAATCACTTTCGACTCTTCCGTGTAGCCTTCCCTCCACGCTTCTCTGCAGCCTTCCCTCCACGCTTCTCTGCAGCCTTCCTCGGAGGTTGTGCCTCTGGTGGTGTACTTGGGGCAGGAGGAGGAGGAGGAGGAGGAGTGGCTTCATCTGCTATATATGTGTTAGCAGTAAGCTCCCCTCTCAAGCCCTTCTGGTAAGCCTGGAAAAATAGACCCTCACAGAGGAGGCGTTGGCCCTTTTCCAACTCCTGTAATCTGCCGGCTAGATAGGTGCCATACGCCTCCTCTACATTGGGAGGTTTACTCAGGATCCGGCTTGCTTCCCGTATGAGCTCTAGGGATTCCTGCTCTGTTGCAGTCATCCTCCTGGGCCTTTGGTGGAGAATGCGGAGGGGAGGCACCTGGCACTCCGTGCGGCTTCTACTTGGCCCAGCCACAGCCTCCTCCTCTCTCCCACTGGGCAAGGCCTCCTCCTCTCTCCCACTGGGCAAGGCCTCCTCCTGGCTGAGGTCATCCTGTGTAAAAAAAGGGACATAGTTGTAATTTTCTGTTATGCAATCACACACAATTTTCAGCTCCTTAACTTTCAAAGATAATTACACAAAATAGTAAAGGCTATCTATTTGACCACACCATTATTTCAGATGATCAACAAGATCTGAAGTTACGTATATATTTGGCCACTACTGTCTAGTGATATGTCTACATATTACTCTTTGTGCAGAAGTGATTTTTGATGAAGCACTTTCAAAATGAACACCTTAACATCATTAATAACATTTACACAATCCCAAAATGTTCCAAAAAAGTATACCTGGCTGAAGCTGGGCGCATCCACTTCATCTATGGTGAAAAGGCCCAGTTCATCCTGGGACTCCTCAGCTGGGGTGGAGGTGGATGGAAGGCTGGAGGGAAGGCTGGAGGGAAGGGTGGAGGGAAGGCTGGAGGGAAGGGTGGAAAGGGATTGCCTGGCTTCGGTCTGCTCATCCAGGAATCGCAGTTTGTGGTAATACCACAACTTGGGTACATAAACTTGGTCAGCTGCTGCCCCGGATCTCAGCGACTCCTGGATTTTTCTGTGTTCCCGCTTATACATATTACGCAAGATACCTATTTTCCTGTCCACAAACTTGAGGTCTGCCTGGGGGAGTCGAGTCTTCACAAACTCTAAAAGTGTGCCCAGTGTTGCCTTCCTAACATCACGATTATAATATTGGTGGTGTTTGACCTCCCAGAGGTTTTTCTTCTGCTCATAGAGATCAATGAAATGTGTCAAAAACTCTTCCTCTTTAAAGGGATTCATTATTTCTGCAAGACAAGACACAAGATCAAAACTTAAAATGTCAGTCCCAAATCTCAGGATTAGTTTGTGTTGTAATCTAGGGGACACACACGGGGAAACACACAAACACATACACACACACACACACACACACACACACACACTCTTTAATCTTACCTTCGTTTGTTCCGCTCGCTACTTCCGCACGGACATACATAGGCCATCGTACTAGCTTTATATACACTGCGCATGTGTCATGCTCCGCCTGCGTCGCCCGCCCCTGACGTTCGTAAGTACGATTTGGCCCCGCCCCTTCACTCTTCGTTGCGCAGTGGGAGTAGATAGCAAAAGATGGCGGAGCGATTAAGTGAGAGTAGCGCGGAGGAAAGCCCGGAGCCCCAAACATCCACATCCCGGAGGAGATATAAGGCCACCAACATGGCTTTTGGAGAGATGGTGGAGATGGTGTCCATATTAAGAAGGGACGACTACGATGGCAAAAAAGGACCGTACACACGACCCAATCTGAGAAAGGACAAAATAATGTCCTCAGTGGTCACCGCTCTGGAAGAGAAATTTGGGACAAAACGTTCCAAAGAACAATTGCGGAAGCGGTGGTCTGACATAAAAAGTCGTGAGCCCGAGCAATATTTCCGAATAAAGAAGCTGCTGAAAAAAAGTAAGTACTTGTGTTTTACTATTGAGATACAGAACTTGCATGCTGATCCTTATTTTTGGCGGTTTTTCTGCATCGTTCGTAAATACCGTTCTTTGGAATAGATCGTATACTTTATAAAGTGACGTTATTTTTTCGCCAAATACGATGGGACAGGGTTGGATATACATTTATGGCTTGATAATTTTGCTAATTCCCACAATGAGTTGATGTGGTGTAGATGTGTTTGAAAATATAATGCTTCATCCAAAATGATTCAGTGTAATGTAGGGACAGGACACAGCAGCTGTTTCCACATCTGGACTCACGAGCACTATAGTTGTTGGGAATGATTTAGCAGTCCCACTATTGTTCTTCGATTTTATTTTTGTCTAAATTTTTAGACTTTTCTTCCGTACGTTTTTTGGCTCTGCGTAACTTCTGCATACTTTCAGCTATTAAAACCATTCAACTATTAAAATGTTCGTCTCTTTTAGCTGATGTGTGGTCATTTTAAAATTTGTTAATAACATTTATACTTTATTAAATAATAATTTTTTATTAACTTTTTTCAACATTGAATTCAATGGGAGCATGCTTGAAATCCTCAAATTCTTCTTCCGTTCCCAAAAGTTTCCGGTCCTTCATACTTTCACCTAGAGACACCAAACAAACTTTACAATGTTCACGAAATATTCATCTATCTGGCTATATCCTTTCTGTTTGATTTTTTTTTTAATTTTTGAGAAAAACCTTTTTGTTTAGAGGTCATTTCCTGACATTTTAGACATTAATCAGAGTGTACTGTGTTTGTTTTGTTGCCATGGTTACCCAAGCTTCTGTTATACACAGGGGGGAGGTGGCTGGAGCATCTCAGCTCTGATTACAGAGCCCGGGGGAGGGGACAGACACACCATGTACTGATTTATAATATAGGAATATGATGGTGCAGTTTTGAGGGCGGTCATTTTAGCCATGTAGCTATTCTGCTTTCCCACGCATTTTGCAAAAGAAATGCATTTTCTAGTGTACTATGTGACCATAACGAAATTTTTGAGGGGTAATACACATAGGAGATCATTGAGGTGTCAGCATCTGTGAAAATTTACAAAAAAAATTAAACAACGTTCTACTTTATTTATTAAAACATAAAAGATCAGTGTTTTTTAACTATATACCTTTTTTAATAATCTCATAGGGGAGAAAAGACTCAGACAACAGTCCAAGGATCTCAGGACCCCCCCAAGTCACCAGCCTGAGGCCGAACCTACCCCAAGCCCCAGCCCAAGACCACGCCCACCCGACGACCTTGAGGAAGGAGAGGTGGAGGAAGTGTGCGAGGTTTCAAGCCCACCAAGTGAGTGACTGACACCCCAGCTTCAGTTTTACTGTATTTTGGCGTGCATATTGTAAACCTTGTTTTTATTCACTCATTTTAGGTGAGTTTCTGGTTGTGGAAGGCCAAGCGGCAGAGCACTTCACCACAGACAGTGCGCAAAGATTAATTGGCCAGATTATGCTGTGGAATGGCCACATAGATCAAATGCGTGAACAAATTCACAGCATGAAACTTCGCCTGGACTCCATGCAACAGGAAATGAAGAACATGATTGATGTTTTGGGCCGAATATAATCACGTTTGGCCTAAAAACATCAATCATGTTCTTCATTTCCTTGTGAAGTTATTTTGTTAACACAAATTTTTTGAAGTTTTTGGGGGTATACCCAAATTTAAAGTGTGTGATGCACACGGTGTGTCATCATGTGCTATCTTCGATCATGGGTTAGCAATGTACTTGTTTTGTGTTTGCAAACCCTTCATCCTGAAAATTCTTTGTTGGTGAGAGGAACCAAAAATGGGTTTGCACACACAAAACACGTACATTGCTCTCCCATGATAGGAGATAGCACATGTTGACTTGACCCTTTCTTAAAGGTCAATTTTGAGCATCTGAGAAATGAACAATTTCCAAGGGTGACCTTACATGCACCGTTCTTGAAATATTGTTGAACTTTGTAAGTTCATTTATATTCTAATTTTTGTTTCTAAAAACACTGTTGTGTATGTAAATCTTGTTAGATAAAGGTCTATATTTTAGATAAAAAATGGCTTTAATAATTTAATAAAATAGTATTTTTTTACACAACGTAAAATATTTTTGAAATAAAATTATAAAAAAAAAAAAAAAAAAAAAACATATGGTAAAAAATGCACCTTTCAATGTGCACCAAGTAAAATTTTTTACCCTATACAATGTGTGTGGCTGTTTCTTGAAGTAAAAATTTAGGGGTAGTTTTTGTGGGCCTGATTAACTAAAGCGAAACGCACTTGACACTACTACAAGTGCACTAGGAGACAGACATAACTTAAAGGTAAACAACAAGAAAAACAAGATATTTAGATAAAACAATTTTCGTTTTGATTTAGGATCTAAACTTACAGCTGTTGCTGAATAGCAATGGCCCCCCGACCATTAAAATAATTGACATAACGGTCACGCACTTGACGTGCGGTTCGGGGGGCCAAGCCAATACGCCCAATTTCTAGGCCTGTTAAAGTGCTAGTAGACTCTTCCAGTCTGGGCTCAGGCCCAACAGAGGATAGATATGTGGCTGAATGTCTCCTTAAAAAGTTATGCAAGATGCAGCAAGCAAGGATGACATGGTTGATTTTATAGTCCGCCAAATTAATAGCCGTAAGGAAGATACGGAACCGGCTGGCCAGAATACCAAAGGCATTCTCCACAACCCTTCTTGCTCTGGCCAGCCGATAATTAAATACCCTCCTCTCAGGGGTGAGTGTCCTTTGGGGGAACGGCCTCATCAAGTTCTCACAGAGAGCAAATGCTTCATCAGCAATAAAAACTGAGGGTAGTCCATCCACATTATCGTCATCAGGTGGCAATTCCAGGCCACCGGTCTGGAGACGATGGCACAGCTCGGTCTGTGCAAAGACTCCTCCATCAGACATCCGGCCGTTCTTCCCCACATCCACAAACATAAACTCCAAATGTGCCGAGACCACCGCCATCAAAACTACACTATGGAACCCCTTGTAGTTAAAGAAATAAGACCCCGAATGCGGTGGTGGCACAATCCGGACATGTTTCCCGTCAATCGCCCCGACACAGTTGGGAAAGTCCCAACGGTCAGCGAACTGGGAGGCCACAGTCTGCCATTCCTGTGGACTTGTAGGAAACTGTGGAGTGCAAAAAAAAAAGATAAGGACTTTAATAACAAAAATTTAAGTTCAGATTACACCAAAACATTAGTAAACAACAGCAGTCAAATATTATGAATATGTGTGTTTGTAATTGAAATGTTGAAAAACATAAGGCACACTTATTAAGATTAATCACCCCCTATGATGGCCCATTGATACATTTGAATGTGGGGGAGGGGTTCTAATTAGGTTAACAAACACACCTGACTGGATGAAACATTAGTGGGGTGGGGGAGGGGTTCTAATTAGGTTAACAAACACACCTGACTGGATGAAACATTAGTGGGGTGGGGGAGGGGTTCTAATTAGGTTAACAAACACACCTGACTGGATGAAACATTAGTGGGGTGGGGGAGGGGTTCTAATTAGGTTAACAAACACACCTGACTGGATGAAACATTAGTGGGGTGGGGGAGGGGTTCTAATTAGGTTAACAAACACACCTGACTGGCTGAAACATTAGTGGGGTGGGGGAGGGGTTCTAATTAGGTTAACAAACACACCTGACTGGCTGAAACATTAGTGGGGTGGGGGAGGGGTTCTAATTAGGTTAACAAACACACCTGACTGGCTGAAACATTAGTGGGGTGGGGGAGGGGTTCTAATTAGGTTAACAAACACACCTGACTGGATGAAACATTAGTGGGGTGGGGGAGGGGTTCTAATTAGATTAACAAACACACCTGACTGGCTGAAACATTAGTGGGGTGGGGGAGGGGTTCTAATTAGGTTAACAAACACACCTGACTGGATGAAACATTAGTGGGGTGGGGGAGGGACAAACAAGACAATGGAGCAGACAATATATACATTGTTCAATGGACTATAGTCTAGAGATAAAAATGCACCCAGCATTGCATGGTGGGGAGGTTAATGAAATAAATTAGGCATGTATAGGGCAATAAAATATTAAAATAGGCATTCACAAAGAGAAAGGGGACATTCACAGCAGATTGAAAGCATGGCAATTAGGTAAAGAGGACAGTTCTACAATACATCCAAAAACATTTAATACATATCATGTAATGTTAAAGGATAAAACTTACCTTCATATATTCCTTCTGCAGGACCTGAATAATAGCAGAACAGGTCTCTGGGATTATGATCCCCAGAGCCTGGGGGGAGATGCCTGTCGAGAACTTTAAGTCCTGAAGACTTCTCCCTGTCGCCAAATAACGTAACGTGGCAACTAGCCTCTGCTCCGCACTGATGGCTTGCCTCATGCAGGTATCCTGCCTGCTGATATAGGGGGTCAGCATAGCCAGCAGACGCTCAAAGATGGGGTCCGTCATCCTGAGAAAATTCCTGAAATCATCAGGATTGTTCTCACGGAGCTCACGGAGCAAAGGCATGTGACAGAACTGGTCACGCTGGCGCAACCAATTCTTGGTCCATGAACTCCTCCTCGCCCTGTTCATGGACTGGACTCGGGTCAAAGTATTAACCCCAACACCAAGTCCCCACAAAGCACGAACTCGAGAACGAGAACGTCCACTCGACATGGCTTCAAAACGGTCGGCTGCTCAAACAAACAAACTTATAACAAACGCACTGAAGAACAGCAAGGCCTATGAAGAACGACCTGAAAATCAGGAACGAGCGGAGCAGAACGGCCTGCAAGGCAGGTTACGAACTGACCAACACGCACTGAAAAGCAGATACAAACCTCACAAGCACAAACTGAACCGCAGAAAACGAACGAAATAAGCTGAAGTGTGAAAAGCGCGAATCGTCTCTAACCAAACTTCTACTAACACGAGATTAGCAGAAGGAGCCCAAAGGGTGCCGGAGTGGGGCTTGGACTTCCTTTTTCTAGTCCCGTCGTACGTGCTATACGTCACCGCGTTCAAAACCAGCGGACTTTTGCAGTGACCGTGTGTGGCCAAGTCCGTTCGTTTTTAAGTCCGGCGCAAGGAGCAAACAAAGTCCGACGAAAAGTCCGCCGGGCAAACTCCGCCGTAAAGTCCGCTCGTGTGTACGCGGCATTACATTTAGATAGTAGATCATGATGGAGATGCTGCTGAGGAACATGTAACAGGAGACTGCAGACCCACCCTGAAGTACATGTGAGGGCTTGCTGCATTGGACATTAATAATTCAGACTATGGTAGACTGAACAAACCTTCTCATTGCCTGTGGTACTGGACTCAGGCAATAGTCTTACCACTGTGGATGTTAATCAATTAATCAGATTTGTTCTGATCATTATAGTTCACCTTGGAGATCACCTGCACCAATCATACCTTCCTCCTCCCCTCTCTATTCACATAAACCTGGGAGCTCAGAAGATCCAGCTGTGCAGGTTTATGGAATACAGTGCAGGATCATTCCCTGGGCAGATTTTCCTTGGCAGGGATTCCCATTATTGTAACAGGAAGGGAAGCTCTGGTGGACACAGCGCCATGGTCTCTGTTGCATTCTCCTGCCTTGACCTTCTCACTGAAAAGAAGAATTGGACTCATCAATACTCATTAAAGTAGAGACAAGACAGTCTTTGTTTTAAGAATCGATCTCATATACTGCAAACCCATCTAGCGCCTGTGTTCCCATTAGCTCTTACGGTCGCTCGCGTCACAGCCCGAACATTTATATACTAATAGCAGTCAAAAAATGCGATTGCCTCCCTGTCCGTGATTGCAGGTGCGGCCTGATTACACCTCTGCAATATTTGGTGCTGATTGCCTCCGACAGATAGCCATCACCTTTAAAGCAATGCTTGTAACAACTGTAATTTATTTCTGACTCATTGCAATCATTTATTATTATTTATTTCCCATCTGGAGAGTGGCATGGCCGCGTCTGTTTTCCAGCAAAAGTGACACGTTTAATTGGGTCACCGACGAGGGCGCCTGTCAGGCGCTTTTTATTTTATTCCCTGAAAGCAGAATTGCCATTAGGCTGGATTGGATATTTTCATGGTAAATTGATGCAGTACAAGGTGAAGTGAAATTGTTCCCACTTACCGGTGAACGATGGTGTGACCTCGGATCCGGCATTCCCGCTACAGCGAGAGAGTCCCACTTACTAGTGAATGATAGGGTGACCTCGGATCCTGTGTTCCCGATACAGAAAGAGAGAAAGGACACAGTTCTGCATTTATTCATGGGGAATATTGGTAGGTTGACCTGAGATCCGGGATACCCACTACAGAAGAGAAAGGGGCTTATTTATAAAGGACAGCGTTCCGCATTTATTCTTGGGGAATGTTGATGGGGTGGCCTGAGATCTGGTGTCCCCACTACAGAAGAGAAAGGGGCCTATTTATAAAGGATGCTGTTCAGTATTTATTCATGGGGAACACTGATGGGGTGACCTGGCACCTGGCGACCCCACCACAGAAGAGAAAGCATCCTATTTGTAAAGGAAACAGTTCAGCATGTAATCATGGTGAATGTGACCTAGGCTCTGGGATCCAGATTACTCAATATAGAGGAGAAAGGAGCCTATTTACAAAAGATGCAGTTCTGCATTTATTTATGGAGAATGTTGATGGGTTGACCTGGCACCCAGAGTCCCCACTACAGAAGAAAAAGTAGCCTATTTATAAAGGACGTGGTTCAGCATTTAATCACAGGGAATCTTGGTGGGGTAACTTGGGATCCAGATTCCTCAATATAGAGGAGAAAGGAGCCTATTGACAAAGGACGCAGTTTGGCATTTATTCATTGAGGGTGGCACAGTGGTGTAGTGGGTAGCACTCTCACCTAGCAGTAAAAAGGGTTGCTGGTTTGAATCCCAACTACAACCACTACCTGGAGTTTGCATGTTCTCCCTGTGCTTGCATGGGTTTCCTCCCACACTCCAAAGACATGCTGGTAGGTTCATTGGCTTCTATCCAAAATTGGCCCTAGTATATGAATGGGGACCTTGGATTGAGGGTAGGGACTGATGTGAGTGTGGGATGTACAGGGTTAGGGACAATTGTAGACACACACACACACACTCATTCAGGTCGAACTGGATGAACTGGTGTCTTTATTCAACCTTACTAACTATGTAACTATGGGAAATGTTGGTGGGGTGACCTGGCATCCAGTATCCTCAATACAAAAGAGTCTGCACTCCTCTTCAAGTGCTGCCTTAAGTGTATGAAGATTTCTTCCCATTCTACATAGACATAATCTGCTTAGTCCTGATTCTCCCTTTAGTGTATATACACTTTTTATCTCTATTTATAAAGGACGCAGTTCGGCATTTAATCATTGGAAATGTTGGTAGGATGAACTGGGATCCAGTATCCTCAATGCAAAACAGAAAAGGGCCTATTTAGAAAGGACCCAGTTTTGTATTTATTCATGGGGAATGTTGATTGGGTGACCTTGGATCTGGCATCTCTGCTAACATAATGAGATAGAAAGACCTACTATATTTATAAAGTGACCCACTTGTACTTGTAGTGGAGCTCGAAGCAAAGGAAAGAGGGATATATGTTTTCCCGTTGGTCAGGAATGGGGTGCTGGTGTGAAATGTCACCATCCAGTAGTGCGTATCTTACAAGCAAATACCACAAGTTTCCCGGTCTGGTTTATATTGGTATGTGTGTTGTGGCTGCTTTTTTAATCATCAGAACAGGAAGTTAGGGAAAATCTATCTAACAAATGTAGTGGAAAATTATAAGCTTCTCCTATAAGCAAATAATTCCGTTGTGCTGAAAAGCACAGTTATAGCTCTTTTGTATAATGCCGAGAAAGCACGCTTTTATATCTCCAAGTAACACAGACACAGATGCTGATATCACATTGAGCTTAGCAAAATCCTTCTCTTTAGGAGCTGCTGTCTTTAGTTATAGTGTAAAACATGAATAACAAAGGGAGGTGGTAGCTTCACAATCAGCAAATCAGACACTTGCATTCCTTCAAAAGAAACAATCAGACACATGCATATATTCAAATAGAATTCCAGTAATGACGTGTGCAAACGGTTGTGTGCAGATCCATGTGGGCAGTTTCCTGTTGAAACACAATGTGCCTCACATTGTGAACACTACAAACATGGCTCCGTTCACGGCCGTGTGCACATTCCCACCGTTATCATTGACACGAGCCATACTCTATCATAGCTCGGTGAGCCATAATTTCGTATGGTTATGCTATTGTTCCCATGTACACAGATCTGTTTGCTATGAGCATTAATACAGTCGCCATGAGGTGGCCAGTCTCTTGGTGAGGCATAAACGAACATCCCTTAAAGGGCGAACTGATCTGCCTTGTCCACAGGAAGGTTTCCGCAACCAATGGTCCTCTATTGACGTCTGTATGTGCGAATACGCTCGCATGAGCGTATTGCAGCAAAACTGACACTGGGGGACATCTGACAACATACAATAATACAAATGTTCACAACACAAAGCTCTAGTTAACAGTTAAAACCTGACATGGGTTCCAATCCTTCAATTCTCTATTCAAAACGAAAGGAAAAAAATAGTCTCGACATACACTTAGCTTAACAAATTACAGGTAAAAGCATAGAAAAATCCAGTTTTTTCAATGCCTAATTGCAGTGTTTTTTTTTTTGTTTGTTTTTTTTTTTTACATACCGGTAATTGTTTTTTTTTAATTGCAAATTGCCTTTGCACTTGCTAGAAAATTTTAATACTTCAGGAAGACTCAGTTTGTCAGCACAGATTCCTCCCTTCTTGCATGTCATAGTCATCACCTCTTCTGGGAGTGTTTTTTTTTACAGAAAAGTTTTTATTTATCTTCAAAAGAGAACTAAACAATGTATACAAAAAGTTGAACATTAAGGCACAAAGTTCAGTTCAATGGAATATACAAGCTATAGCTTAAGTCAAATATACCACAGCAGTTGGTGTAAAACATCTGAAAAAACTTCAATGTACTCATTAGGTCAGGCTCTTATCTGGTATAGACTAGCAGTATATTTACCCCTGATGTAGTGGGGGGGAGAGAAGAAGAAGGGGGGGGCGGGGGGGGCGGGCGAGGGGGGGAGACAGAATTATGTAGTCTAGTATTCTCATCTCTTATAGAAAGGACCTCCTAATTTGTTAGGCCCTTAGTTCTTAACCCAGGTACCCCATATCTTCTCAAACTTTTTTGGGCACTTACGGCTCATATATGTAAGTTTATAAAGCGGCATAATTTAATCAACCATAGATCTCCATTGTGAGACTGTACTGGGCTCAGGCTGCTTCCATTTAGTTAGGATAGCCTTTCTGGCATAAAACATGGCATAAAATATGAACAACTGTTTATGGGTGTTAGAGGGTAGGTATATCTTCTTTCCAACTGTGAAACAATCTAGTCCCTCTGCCAGTGAGATGGATTGGAGGTGTCGCATTTTAGGGTTCCCCCAAAGTGCAGTGTGCAGAGAGATTGTGTTGGCATCACTAATCGCTGGAGACATCTGTTCCCACACCCAAACTGTTGTGCGCATCGGGATTGTCATTTCTGGGTATGCCCTTGGGCTTCTGAACACCAGGTTACTTAAAGCAGAATATGATCCCAGAATGGCCACCTCCAAATTTACAGTGGGATTCATGTGTGACTGGGTAATATATACCATCACTGCAGCCGAGTAGTATTGTCTAAAGCATGGGAATGCCAATCCACCAAGAGACAGAGGCATCTGCAAGGTAGCCTTAGCAACTCTAGGGATGGACCCCACCCAGATAAAATTAATCACTATTTAGTCTAATTTCCTAAAGAAACAGCCAGGGATTGAGACTGGAGTATTGTGAAATACATAGAGGAATTTAGGAAGAAATGTAATTTTAAGAAGGTTAATCCTTCCAACCGGTGAGAGTGGTAGGGACTTCCATATCTGACATCTGGAGGACTGGGTAAACGTTATCAGCCAGGTATAGTGAATGATCCTTCTGGACTTCAATTGCTAAATACCTAAACGTATGTAGCAATATGGACTACAAGCATAAAGTACTGTAGCTTCTAGCATTTCAAAGTATCGTCTGTCCCTCTAGTGATCAATGTATCCAGTGACATCATATCTGTGTGCCAAATAAAAGGATTGTGGGATGAATAGTCCTCCAGTCAGATAATTGCTATGCATGCGTGTGTGCCAGGGCTACATATCCCAGGGATCTTTGCTGCCATCTGAAGATTGCTGGGAGTAGTTATAAAAGCAGCAGAAGCCCGTGCAGAGCTCTCTTCTTCCTGGGCCTGATGTAAGATGGATCTCTCTGTGCAACAGGGAGAGAGAGGTCGCGGCCTACCATGCAGAGTATTACTTTCAAACCTGTGGCCTGAGGGGCCTAGCTCTGTCGTTCGCCGTCGTACATCCTTTCCAGCACCACTCCGGTCGCCTGCCAGTCAGTGTGTGTGAGAAGCTTCACGTCGGGAGATTGAGACAGCAGAGCCGCTGCACGAGTGTCGCTACACGACTTCCTGTTCGGAAGACAGTGAAGTGGGCTGGTCGTTAGTGAGAGGGAATATTGCTCGACCTTTATCCATTCTTTGGCACAGCTACATTGAGACACTTTACACAGACATCTTTACTCCAAGAACACTTTACTGCATTATTTGAACACTGTGCTCAGACATCTTTAACTTTCCCCACTACAAGGAATCTACTGTTCCCACTACATCCAAATGATTTACAGTTAACAAGCTCCGACTAGCCGGTGAAGAACATCTGATCTGCAATGTGGACTTCATTGCCAATACTTTTAGAAAGGCCCCTATATTACTCTTTTCTAGACCCTCTCTCCCTTCCTAGGATAGCGTGTAGGCTGGCCAGGTTCCATCTTTAATAGTGTGGCAGTATAAGCAGTTAACTGAAAAATCTGTCTAGGGGGTAACATTATCTCTAAAGGAAGTGTACGTACATATATATATATATATATATATATATATATATATATATATATATATATATATAATATAATATAATATAGTATTGTTGTTGTTAAAATATTGTCTTGTGTCTTTCGGAGGAATTCTTTTGCCGAGTTGGCGCTGTTGCCTAGAACTCAGCACATCTATTACCTCCTCTTTGTGACAACTTCGCCTTTTTATTGTTTCAAGTAAAATATTCATAGAACCTAAATACATTGAGTTGTCTGATTATTGTCATACAGTGATACAAGGATGTCTGAACCCAGAGTGTCAGGTGGGTTGGAAAGTTCACCAGGTCATGGCCGTGCAGATGAACAGGTAATTCTAAGCAGTCATCAAGGGGGCCGTGCTACACTTAGATACCCAGGTCAGAGGGGAATTTGGGCTGCAGGGGAAGGGGGACCGATTGGGATAATGGAAAGAGGAGCGATTTGGCCCAGTTGATCCGGATACCAGAAATAGACCCAAAGTGATCTATAGTCTCTAAGGCTGCCTCCAGGGAGTCAGATGCCTCTGGGAGGTACAAGAGGGCATTGTCTACATATAGAGAGAGCATCTCTGTCAATGGTCCCACTGATAGTCCCCCAATCGTAGCTGAGGATCTAATAAGGATAGCCAGAGGTTCTATAGCTAGGGCAAAAAGTCCCAGAGACAGGGGGCAGCTCTGTCTAGTCCCTCTTTGTAGGTAAAATGTTGGTGAGAGAATATCATTAGTCTTGACTCTAGCTGTAGGCTCTCTATATAGCGATTGTATGCAGGAGATAACCTTGTGTCTGTAAATCAAATCTCTCGATGGTATGCCAAATGAACTCCCACTCCACTGAGTCAAAGGCCTTTTCTGCATCCAGAGAGTCCACGACTCCCTGGGACCCAGTATTGGTCACCTGAGAAATGTTAGGGTAACATAGATTGATGTTGTGCCATTACCTGGCATAAAGCTTGTTTAGTCAAGTGTCAGGGAAAGGATGACTGAGTTAAGACAATGCACCAGTATTTTTGTAACCACTTTGGCATCAACATTAAGTAGTGTTTTCCAACGATAAGATGCACATAACTCAGGATCCTTGCTGGGCTTAGGCACCACCCCAATCACCGCCTCTGACATGGAGGATGGAAGACAACCTCCTCCAGCATCTTCAGTAATAGTGAAAGTGAGGTTAGTTTTGTAGAATTCCACTGGTAGCCCGTCTGAACCCAGGGTTTTGGCAGTTTGGAGTGAAGTTACAGTTAATTGCACCTCTTTAACCATTATAGGGTCGGCTACGTGCCGAGGTAGACAGCACCAGGAACTCTACTTGGTCTAGGAATGCCTTCAACCTGTCTGGTGTAAAATCAACCTTAGAGGTATAGAGACATTCATAGTACTTTGCAAATTGGGCATTCATTTGTAATGGGTCATCTCTGACACTGGCAATATACGATGGGGTGGAGCGTTCCCTAGCCAACCATGCCAATAATCCACCTGTCCTCTCCCCCTGTTCAAAAATCCTCTGAGATTGGGACAAGATAAGCTTTCTACAGGAGGTTGCCCTCATTAATGCAATTTCTTTATAAGTTATTTGCTTTTTTTGTACGTCTCTACATCCTTGCTATCAACATAGTGGGACTCCAAAGCCTGAACTTTACATTCTGCCTCCTCAAGTGCGAGGCCTGCTTCTTTACGAACTTTGCCTATGACCACTTTGTATTGGCCACGAGTATAGGCCCTAAAAGCATCCCAAACAACCACCAGGGAATCAGTGACCCGGTTATGTACCCAGTAGTCACATAGCTCTCTCGTCATCTCAGGAGTTACCCACTCATCCGTTATCCAAAAACTAGACAGCCTCCACAGACATGAACCGGCAAGCGAATATGTGCTTAGCTTCAGCAACATTGGAGCGTGATCTGATATACCACAAGACAGTATAACCACCTCCTGGGTACAGGAGAGCAAAGAGTTACTTGCATAAATTAGATCAATCCTAGAGAAGGTAGCATACGTGGAAGAATGAACTTCTTTTCCCTTGGGTTTCTCCACTGCCACACGTCACTAAGACCATATACCTCAACCCATAGGGACAGGGGAGAATTATTAATAGGGTCAAAACTAAATTTGTCCAGGCTAGGATTTGGAGGCATATTAAAATCTCCTGCCAACAAGATATTAGCCATAGGGTATTGGGCCAACAGTGATGTAATTTTATGCAAGATATCAAGAAAGGCCGGGGGAGGAGTGTACAGTCCCGCGACGGTCACAAATAGCATGGAGAATAACATACCTCCCTTCTGAGTTAAAGTGGAGATCCAGGGGGGTAAATTGCAGGGACTTATGTATTAGGAAACTGACTCCTTTAGAGTAGCACGAGAAAGTCGAGTGATAGTATAAGCCCATCCAAAGCTTTCTGAGAGCCAGTATCCTGCTTCCTATTAGATGTGTCTCCTGCAGTATACAAATATGGGGGTTGTATTTTTTCATATAACTAAACATTAGTGATCATTTAAACTTGGAGTTCAGTAACATTCCAAGACATTACTGTAAGGGGAGCCATCATTGATAATTAGTGAATGCATGTGGTCTCCGAATCTGCACCTGTGATGACTGTACATATACTGTACCATCATTCTACTAGACATGTTGAGATCAAATTTTGCATATCCAGACACAGTACTTCTAGGAGTGTTTAATTATTGTCTTCGCTGGCCCTGCTCCACCGCTCCTTCCATTACCTACCCACATAATCTTTTATGTATCTGCAGGAGAGGTATGGGGGGGATTCTATAGAGCAGGGGTCTTCAAATTTTTCAAACAAAGTAATCTAAACTTGGTGGCCTGGACCTTGGCCAGTGGGTGAGTAAACATAACCTCAGGCTTGGTGGTCAGTGGGAGTAAAAAAAAAAAAATGCATAGCACCTGCTGTCAGTAGTCATTGGTATTAGTGGGAGGAATAGTGCCCCATTGCTGGTGTCAGTGGAGGAAATAGTACCAACTATTGGTGTCAATGGAAGAAATAGTACCACATCATTTGTGTCAGTGGGAGGAATAGCGCCCCATTGTTGGTGTCAGTAGGAGGAATGATGCCCCAAGGGCCAGATAAAGGCAAACAAAGGGCCACATCCAGCCTGCGGGCCACAGTTTGAAGACCACTGCTATAGAGTGCAACTTGAGTGAGGAGTCCGCTAGAAAAACTGACATCGCATTCAAGATGGCGGCCCACAGAAGCATTCTCAGGGCTTTTGGAAGTCTAAACAAGGGAGGCTTTTACAGAGAAATGACATGCATAAAATATATTTGATGCACATATAATCTTATAGATAGTTTGTCACTGAAATGGTATTGTGACAGGGTTTGTTTAAGAATAGAATAAAATATGGTAGCCCTATATTTCTCCAATGGCAGTTCTTCGTTACCCATGCACCTCTTTTGGAGGCACCAAGTGACTTTTCCCCCCTTCGTTATCATGGCTCTGATCTCATCCGCTGTCATTTCTGAGTGGAGCTCATTATTCAGTAGCCTTCATAGTGGATATATTCAGTACAGACTGGATACAATTTTTCAGAGCTTCT
Source organism: Lithobates clamitans (assembly GCA_037952925.1). Lineage (NCBI taxonomy): Eukaryota > Metazoa > Chordata > Amphibia > Anura > Ranidae > Lithobates > Lithobates clamitans. The sequence continues at coordinate 3,945,335 of JBBGZY010000020.1, read as the reverse complement.
TTCGGTCCTCAGCAGCTTATAGATAATGTATTAAACTGCTGCATTGTCCTGCCTAATGTCAATGATATCACCCAACAGTATGAATTTGTCTTCTGGCCCCTGAGGGGATTCCAGGGTCTGACAATCAGTGATGTCAATGTGGAAGAATGTCAAGATGGTTGGAATTATCCCTTCCTTATATTTTGTTTGAAATAATCTAATACTCTAAACAAAAAGGAATTGTGCCACCAGCAGCAGCAGATGTACAGACATAATGCCTACACAGTATACAGTCATTACGGGGGATAGAAGGATCCAAGGGCACCGTGTATTGAGGAAGCCAAATGGGGGGCTGAGAAGACCTTTCCATTAGTGGTCATCAGGGCCTTTCTCTAGAGATCCACACTTCAATCAGGACTGGTGAAATTACATACTGCTGTTAGGGATTGATTTGAGTGACTTTAGCTAAATTGATTTTGCTGCAAATTTACAGATTTCCCCAGTTTTTAAATTTTTTTTTTTATTTAATTTTTTTTGTTCACTTTTCATGGAAAAAAAATAATAATAATGAGGCCAATAAGATGTTGTTTTTTGTCACAAGAATATGTCCAGGATAGGTGAAAGGAGCTTCCTTAAACCTTAGAAGGCAGTTAGAATCCATAGCACCCTGCTATTTCAATTTTTTTTTTTCACTGTATGTATTTTCTTTCTGTAAAAAAAAACAAAAAAACAATAAAATAATGAGGCAAATAAGGGGCTAATCTTTCTGCAAAAAAACAGGTCCAGGACAGGTAAAAGGAGCTTCCTTAAATCCTAGGAGACCTTTAGAGGCCAAATGCACCATATTACTTACAATTTTTTTTTCACTGTCTGTATCTTCTGTCTGTAAAAAAAAAAAACTGATGCTAATCAAGGGATCATTTTTCTGTACAAAAACAGGTCCAAGATTGGGGAAAGAAGCATCCTTAAGCCTGGTTGACATGGGTTGAATATCAGCCGATATCCACCAGTTCAACAGAAACCATTCAATATAAGCCTGAAGGCCGGCTTCCGTCAAATGGGCGCGCTGGAAAACCAGCATGGGATCGGTATCCGATTAGCACTGGCAGCCAATAGATGTGAGCACGGATCGGTGTGTTCTGGCGAGGGGGCAGTCCCCCCTGTCAGAATACAATAACTCAGTGGGGAGATCACTGTACTAATGTCACATAGTTAGTACAGCGAGCGCCTCCGTTTTTTTTTTTTTCATTTATCCCGCTGGGTTGAAAGAAAAAAAAACTTAAAGCATGCATCAAGCTGTAAACCTTAGGAGACAATAAGTTACTCAACTCAGCGGACTGCACAAAAAAAAACTTTACCACGTCAGTACAGCGATCTCCCCGTTGAGCAGTTGTGTTCCCACGGGGAGGCTGCCCCCCAACCAAAACCCCCTGCCTAGAAGCCAGAACACACTAGTCAGCGCTCGCAGCCATTGGCCCCCAAAACCTAAAATAATGAGACTAACGAGAGGCTATTTTTTTTTGGCACAAGAACTGATCCAGGATAGGTGAAAGAAGCATCCCTAAACCTAAGAGACATTTAGAGGCTATTGCACCTTGTTACTTACATTTGTTTCTTTTTTCTTTTTTTTTTCACTGTCTTATTTTCTGTCAGTGAAAAAAAAATAAAATAAAAAAATAATAAGGCTAATTTTTCAGCAAATGGACAAATCCAGGATAAATGAAGGGAGTTTCCGCAAACCTCAGGAGACAGTAAGAGGCCATTGCACCTTGCTATATAATTATTTTTTTTTTCACTGTTGTATTTTCTTTCTGTGAAAAAAAAAACCGAATGAGGATAATGAAGGGATAGGTGAAGAAAGAAATGTTTTCATTTCATTTTTCTTTCTGTGAAAAAAACTAATAATGCTAAAAGGGCTAATCTTTTGGCAAAAAGGTGAATAGATGATAGGTGATAGGTAGGATAGGTGAAGGAAGGTAAAGACTGGCACACACTAGGAGTTTTTTTTCTGTTCAACCCAGTGGGTTGAACAAAAAAAACTGTCAGCTCCGGTTGGAGCCGCTGTACTAACTATGCAAAGTTAGTACAGCAATCTCCCTCGCTGAGCTGTTGTGTTCTGACAGGGGGATAGACCCCGCCAGAACACTCTGATCATGCCATTGGCTGAGAGCGCTGATCAGTATCGGTCAGCTGCGGGTTTTCCAGCATGCTCGTCCGACAGAAGCTGGCCAAATGGCTGGCTTCTGGTGGAGAGACCTACATACACACGGACCAAATTTTTTTAACTGACCGATGTCTCCTGACATTCGGCCTGTGTGTACCAGGCTTAAGTGATAGGTGTAGGAAGGTAAGAGATAGGTGAAGGAAGGTAAGGGATAGGTGAAGGAAGGTAGGGGATAGGCAAAGGAAGGTAAGGGATAGGTGTAGGAAGGTATGGGATAGGTGAAGGAAGGTATGGGATAGGTAAAGGAAAGTATGGGATAGGTGAAGGAAGGTAAGGGATAGGTAAAGGAGGGTAAGGAATAGGTGAAGGACAGTATGGTATAGGTGTAGGAAGGTATGGGATAGGTGAAAGAAGGTAAGGGATAGGTGAAGGAAGGTAAGGGATAGGTGAAGGAAGGTAAGGATATGTGTTGCAACTGCAAGGTAAGGGATATGGGTTAAGGACATTAAGGGATAGGTGTAGGAAGGTATGGGATAGGTGAAGGAAGGTAAGGGATATGTGTAGAAAGGTAAGGGATAGGTAAAGGAGGGTAAAGAATAGGTGTAGGAAGGTATGGGATAGGTAAAGTACGGTATGGGATAGGTGTAGGAAGGTATGGGATAGGTGAAAAAAGGTAAGGGTTAAGTGAAGGAAGGTAAGGGATAGATGTTGGGAGGTAAGGGATAGGTGTAGGAAGGTAATGGATAGGTGTAGGAAGGTAAGGATATGTGTAGGAAGGTAAGGAATAGGTGAAGGACGTTAAGGGATAGGTGTAGGAAGGTATGGGATAGGTGAAAGAAGGTAAGGGATAGGTGAAGGAAGGTAAGGGATAGGTGTGGGAAGGTATGGGATGGGTGTAGGAAGGTAAGGGATAGGTGTAGGAAGGTAAGGAATAGGTGAAGGACGTTAAGGGATAGGTGTAGGAAGGTATGGGATAGGTGAAAGAAGGTAAGGGATAGGTGTAGGAAGGTAAGGGATAGGTGTAGGAAGGTATGGGATGGGTGTAGGAAGGTAAGGGATAGGTGAAGGAAGTTAAGGGATAGGTGTAGGAAGGTATGGGATGGGTGTAGGAAGGTAAGGGATAAGTGAAGGAAGTTAAGGGATAGGTGTAGGAAGGTATGGGATAGGTAAGGGATAGGTAAAGGTAGGTAAGGGATAGGTGGAGGAAGGTAAGAGATAGATGTAGGAAGGTAAGGGATAGGTGTAGGAAAGTATGGGATAGGTGAAGGAAGGTAAGGGATAGGTGAAGGAAGGTAAGGGATAGGAGTAGGAAGGTAAGGGAGAGGTGAAGGAAGTTAAGGTATAGGTAAAGGAAGGTAAGGGATAGGTGAAGGAAGGTAAGGTATAGGTAAAGGAAGGAAAGAGATAGATGAAGGAAGGTAAGGGATAGGAGTAGGAAGGTAAGGGATAGGAGTAGGAAGGTAAGGGATAGGTGAAGGAAGGTAAGGGATAGGTGAAGGAAGGTAAGGGATAGGAGTAGGAAGGTAAGGGATAGGTGAAGGAAGTTAAGGTATAGGTAAAGGAAGGTAAGGGATAGGTGAAGGAAGGTAAGGGATAGGAGTAGGAAGGTAAGGGATAGGTGAAGGAAGGTAAGGGATAGGAGTAGGAAGGTAAGGGTTAGGTGAAGGAAGTTAAAGTATAGGTAAAGGAAGGTAAGGGATAGGTGAAGGAAGGTAAGGGATAGGTGAAGGAAGGTAAGGGATAGGAGTAGGAAGGTAAGGGAGAGGTGAAGGAAGTTAAGGTATAGGTAAAGGAAGGTAAGGGATAGGTGAAGGAAGGTAAGGTATAGGTAAAGGAAGGAAAGAGATAGATGAAGGAAGGTAAGGGATAGGAGTAGGAAGGTAAGGGATAGGAGTAGGAAGGTAAGGGATAGGTGAAGGAAGGTAAGGGATAGGTGAAGGAAGGTAAGGGATAGGAGTAGGAAGGTAAGGGATAGGTGAAGGAAGTTAAGGTATAGGTAAAGGAAGGTAAGGGATAGGTGAAGGAAGGTAAGGGATAGGAGTAGGAAGGTAAGGGATAGGTGAAGGAAGGTAAGGGATAGGAGTAGGAAGGTAAGGGTTAGGTGAAGGAAGTTAAAGTATAGGTAAAGGAAGGTAAGGGATAGGTGAAGGAAGGTAAGGGATAGGTGAAGGAAGGTAAGGGATATATTATATACTTATATTAGTGAAAAAAATAAAATAATGAGGTCAGAAAGGCTAGTTTTTCAGATCCAGAATATGTCCAGGATAGGTGAAAAGAAGCTTCCTTAAACCTTAGAAGCCTAAGATTTTTAGAAGTCATTGTACCCTTAAAACCCACAAAGAAACACCAATGCATTTTGCTGAAATCTCCTGAATTTGCTGAAATTTTGGCCAAATTAATATTCTCAGTTTCCCTTCGCCCTACTGCTGGTAAAACATATTAGAGTGCTGCTGGTGTGGCAGTGGATGAAGTTACAAGGGGTTCTGAAAGTACTGAGTTGATTGTTACAGGCGGTCTGTGGGAAGATGGCACCACAGCAAGAGAACATGCCACGAACAGCAGATACGACATGGAGAAGCAATGAATTTCTGAATTTCCAATTCTTCGTTCATTGCCTCTGGAGACAGAGTATGGTAAAATAAGGACCGCGCAATACAAGTGATGTGATTGCTCCCCCTTCATGTATAGGTTGTTATGTTGGTGATACAGAGGACCCAGGCACTTGACTCACAGCCCCCATCATCCCTCACACCCCGGGAAATTTTACGATTGTGAGATGGATTGGCTGCTTTCCATAAAATGAAAATGTTCGTGTGGTTTTCTTTAGGTCTGCATGTTGCCTGTGTTGATGGAAAACAGTTCAGGAGTCCCCCGCCAGGACCATTTCTCTCGGTCGGACGCCGCCGTGCGTTTTTTGTTTGTGTAATTGGCAGGAATATCTCACCGTAGGCCAGGAAAGGACTTAACAGATTCATCACTTCTCCTGTGGATTAACCATTTTCCATCCACATCGCTGCCCAAATTCCATTCCCCACTCAAGGGTCCATAATCCCATTTTCCTTTATACTTACCATCGTACAAATCTAATAAGACTCCGTAATGCGATAATTCTGTGTTAACCTTGTACCATAGGGTCCGCTCTGGAGCAAAATGTTTTCCCTGTCATTCTCCACCGACGTAACGTTTCTTTTTTTAAGGAGTGAAGTTTGAAATCTTTGCTCATTAGTGAAAGTCAGAATTTTTTTTTTTTTTTTTTTTTTTGCCCGTGTTGTCTCATTTTAATCAACATCGATACTGTCTAGAGAATTTGCTAAGTCACGCTTGACTCAGACATGAAGTCTTCCCGTAAACACTCCTGTGTAGTGCAAATTTAATAAACTTTCATGAGCTGTAATTAGTAGATCATCAACCTTTGCTAACACAAAAAAAAGGGACTTAAAGCGGTAACTAACTCAGAAACAAACATTTATTATATAGCAGCACACCAGTGCTTCCTTTTTTAGGCTTTCTTTCTTCTATGTTCATCTGGCGATCCAGCCAGCAATTCTGTCGTTTTTCAACAGGAAGATAAAACAAATCATTCAACACTGGCAGGGGTGCTTAAAAATGATCAGCTTTTATTTATTAATATAAAAACTTTATCCCAAAAGGAAAAAACAAAACTTTTTGCTGTAACTGATTATAAAGTATAGTTGGGGTACACACTATAAGTTATTTTTCTTTCAACCCAGCGGGCTGAACAAAGAATAACTTACAGATTGCTGTACTAACACAAGCGATGTTAGTGCCGCGATCTTCCCAGCTAAGCTACTGTATTCTGACAGGTGGAACCTCCCCCCTGCAAGAACACACACTGATCAGCACTTGCAGTCCAATGGCTTTCAAGCATCCCCGATCCTCAGAAGCTGCGAGACCGGCTTCTGTCGGAACGGAAAGCTGTACACACGGGCCGAAATTTGCCCGGTTTCTGCTGAAGCAAGGGTTTTTTCAGCCGATTTTCAGTCCGTGTGTGCCCAGCCTTAGATGGAGTTCAGCTTCAATTTGTTAGTGTGTTTAAATCTGCTAGTACTCCTAATACTTCCTTCTCTCCAATGCTGCTGTCTAAATCTGGCCACTATGCTCTTTCATCCACAGTTTTGTTACTGGTCAGATCACCAGGGACAAACAGGGAAAAGCATTAAAAAAATAAATAAATAAAAATTCAGCCACCACATCCAATGATTGATAAGCTGCAATATATTACATTTTTGGTTTAATACAGTTTTAAAGATAAAGTGCAGCCAGACCTGAAAATTAATCAGTGGGTCATGTACTCGTGGGCGGTCATCAATGGAATTTGGGTATCAGATAAACCCAGATATGTGGTATCTGCTCTGCCAGGTGCGGATGGACTGTATTGGGCGGCTTTTCCAGCGCAGTCCAACCGCAAGACAAAGAAAAAGGCCTCGTCTGGCGCAAACCTGCCCGATTCGCTTAGGAAAGTTTGGCATACACTACTTCTTTCAGCGCAGCCCTGTGGCGCACTGCGACTAACAGAACCTAATTATTTGTCACTGGGTGACATTTCAATAAAGTACATTTTTAAAAAATGCAATGTGCCACGCTGCTCACTTCTGCTGGCGTGATCCAGCCCTTAAAATGTTCTTTTCTTTTTTCACTGTCTATATTTTCTTTCAGTGAAAAAAGTTAAATAATATACTTTTATATAATATGCTATAATATACTTTTTTTTATTTCAAATACTTTTTATTAAGAAAATACATTTGTTTTCCATTCTCAAAATCCCATTATTAAACAGTGTACAGTTCCCATAATAAAAATGCAGAAGAAAAAACAGGGTCCAGCAAACAAACCATATTTCCCTCTTTATCATCCCAACCCACCCCCTTCCCTTCCCCTCTCCCCATCTATACTTACAAACAACTTCCATTCTCTACCGAACTTCCATTCATACTTATTCATAATCACATATTCAGTTTATTTCGACTCTAACCACTGTTTTCATATTTTAACAACTTCTTATAGTTCCTTCTTTTTTTATACCGGTATTTATATTTCTCCTTCTCAATCATGTCATTTACATAGGTTGGACTTGATGGACTTGTGTCTTTTTTCAACCTCACCTACTATGTAACTATGTATGTCATTCACCACTTTCTCCCATTCCATAACTGTTGGGGGGTTTTTTTCTTGCCATTTTCGTGCAATTAACTTCCTTCCTTGGAACAGGCATCTGGTTACTGCAATTTGTACAGATCTCAGTACTCCTTCCTCTTCTATTAACCCCAGGAGACATATCTTGGCCTCTGTGCCCAATGATGTCCCAAACACAGCATTTTTTTTGCTTATTATGTATATAATATACTTAACCTCCTCTGTGCAAGGGTTAAATCGCATTGCAATTGAGGCAATCGAGGCAAATCGCAACACGAACAACAAAAAGGAGCAGAACCTTCTTTTGACTGACAGCGTCACACAGGCAGGGGCGGACTGACCATTTGGGCACTCGGGCACTGCCCGAGGGCCCCATGCCACTAAAGGGCCCCATCAGGGTTGCCAGTCTCAATAAAACCAGGGACAGTATGTAAAAATCATCGGTGTTTTTTAAAAAAATCCCAAGATTATAGCTGCCCCACCTCTCCAGTACCTTTTCAGTGTGTGTATGTGTATTCTGTGTGTGTATACTGTGTGTGTATATTGTGTGTCTGTGTGTGTATACTGTATGTGTGTGTGTGTATACTGTGTGGCCCCATAATCTATTGCCTGGGGGCCCCATAATCTCCTATTGCCTGGGGGCCCCATGATCTCCTATTGCCCGGGGGCCCCATAATCTTCTCCTATTGCCCGGGGGCCCCATGAGTTGTCAGTCCGCCCCTGCACACAGGGCGATTTATTGCACGATAATCCTGGCAAAATCGCGGCGCGATTGGGGTGCCATTAAGAAATAATGGCATTGCAAAAGCTTTCCGTGATTTGCCACAATTTGCATATGGGGGCTGAATCGCGGCGATTCTGCCCGTGATTCCAATCACCCAGGTGTGAACAGAGCCTCATAGTCTTTTATTCAGCAATCTATAGCAGTCTCTTGTAACAGGACAACAGTTTCTAGCAGTCATTATACCTAATATATAATATCTAGAACAGCATTTATCAACCTTTTTATGTCAACTTTTAAAGTCTGCAGAATCTCGAGCCACCACTGATGTAAATATTACCATGTATTGGAAACCTAAGCCTGGGACGATGCACACAACCACCATGATGAAACTGACTTCGCATCAGAAGTCCCCCTTCACATCAGAGGGCCCCCATCATGTCCCCTCCCCCAAATATGTCACAGTCCCCAGTATTACCCCTGAGTCCCCCCATCACTTCAGAGACCCTCATCATGTCATAGTCCCCCCCCCCGCAATCACATCAGCCGTGTCCCCTAATCATAGAATCCTCTCATCAGATCAGGGTCGCTACCTTACTAGAGCAGCATGGCAGAGGGTGGCAGGCGAAGAAGGTCTGGAAGGAGGTACACTCCATGGTGCAGTGGCATAATTACCAGGGTCGCAAAGGTTGCATTTGTGGCTGGGCCCTGGCGTTCCGCCACCGTGGGGGTGGGGGGGGGCCCGAGATGGCAGGGAGAGGACTGCTGCAGAACACGTGAAAGGGTCCTGCTGCAGGACCGCAAGGCTTGGTTGACACTGCTGGTTGCGACTTGCTTGCAATTTTCTTGGGACTTGTTTGCAACTCTTGTGATTTAACATTGCAGTCTATGGTGCTCAAATTAAACTAGAGTCATGGAAAAGTAGTAGACGGCACCCATTGAAATGAATGTATTTTGACTTGTCATGCAACTTTATGGGGGAAATTTACTAAGACTGGATCACACAGAATCCGGTGCAGCTCTGCATAGTAACCATTTAGCTTCCATGTTTTATTTTCAAAGCTTAATTGTACATGCTAAAGTTAGCACCTAGTTGGTTACCATGCACAGCTGCGCAGCAGGTTTAGTAAATCTTCTCCTATGTGTCGCAAGTCGCATGATAAGTCAGTATGAACTGGAGCTTATAAAGGGCCCCTACGATGGAAGTGAAGGGCGCCGGGATCAGTTGGAAGGACACCAGAGGGAGGAACTCATGACCAATGGAAAGGACCCAAGCAGTCAGGGAGGCCCTTCATGGTTTCTTGCTCCAGGGCCCTGAAGGTTCTAGTTATGCCTCTGGGACATTGTGCAACCTAGCTCTAGAGCTTTAATGGTTGTTATGGTGCTGGTGGCCGGCCTGCACCATATCAGTCCATAATATAGCAGCAAAGTGGCTAAGTGGTTAACACTTCCACCTGGCTGCAGTGGGGTGATCAGTTGTTATCCCAGCCACAGCACTTCATGCATGTTCTCCCTGTGCCTGCGTGGGTTTCCCCCAGGTACTCCGGTTTCCTTCCACACTCTAAAGACCTGCTGGTAGGTGAATTGGCTCCTGTCTAAATTGGCCCTAGTATGTGTATGTGAGATAGGAACCTTAGATTGTAAGCTCCGTGAGCCTTCCCAGAAGAGTTGAAGCTGTTATAGATGCAAAGGGTGGGCCAACTCAATATTAAACCCTACGGACTAAGAATGGAAGGCCATGAAAGTTCATGTGTGTGTAAAGGCAGGCACCCCAATAATTTTGGTAATATAGTGTATATGTAGCAATGCTGCGTAAATTGCTAGCGCTATATAAATACCCAAAATAAATGATGGTGATCCAGGGCAAGCTGTGTCCCCTGTTAATGGAACCTCGGCTGAGAAAAGCTGCTCTAAAAGTCTCATAAAGAATGTCAGTGGTCTCTAGCAGCCTTCTGCAACTTGGCAACAGAATTTTGTAACTTGGAAGCAGTCTTTCCATTACTCTTTTCTAAAATGGCATCTCTATTTTAACATGGACATTTTATGTAACGTGGCGGCTTTTTTAACATCGCTAACAAGGGCAGTCTTGTGTAACATTGCAGGGCTTGATGTTGGTTATTTGTGCATGTGGCGTGAAATGATAAATACTACCCCAGCCCCTTGGGATGCAGCCAACACTACCGCCATTTGTCCATTCCAACCTGGAAGGTGCCACCACACCGGTCAGGTGTATCATTAGGTGTCACAGGTGTGCTCTGTAAGGGGTACGGGGGGTGGCGGTTCTGTGCTCCTGACATTGTTTAATGACGAGGACTCCAGACCCTCCACCGGCTGACAGGTCACTGTATCTGTTCATAGTTCTAGGGGTGGGTGTCAGCTGTCTCCTCTGGCTCCGGGGTTAATTATTCAGCAGAGCTCAGGAAGCAGCTGGCACGATCATCCAGACATGCAGCAGACACGAATGGCGTGTAACATGCTGTATCGGAGGACGCCTCTGCAATTAGTGCGGTGCTGGAGACACAGGGAGAGCGCAGCAACCTGCATTTTGTATCACTATAATATTTCACCTCGGTAACAGGGAGATGGACCAGATTGCCTAATATTTCACATATTGCAAGTCAAGCGCAAGACACGGTGGGACCGCGCAACAGAGAAGACACAAATTATTCATCGGACTGCAGAGAGAGCAGGAAATATTACCCGTTGTGTGTGCAAAGAGCCGAGGATGACATGAAATCATTTGTGTGTGGAATGTCACTTTGACCATTAAACCCAGCAGAAAACCATTGGGGGGTCTCTTCTGCTATAATAAGAGTGGGGTGCCCCTTGTGTTGTTAGGAAAGGTAGAGTGAGCCTTAACTATTTCCATATCGTATGTTGAAAGAAGAGGAAATGGCCCCAAAAGGAAAAACCGCCGCTCATCAGTCAGTCCAGGCAATTTTCACCTTCAGAGACTTCTACTATCGTTCTTTATAGAACAGACTTTATTCTGACCACCGCCATGTGTATCCAGATGTTGGTGTCCCTCATTCTGGGCTCTGACAAAACGGGGAATAGTCTCCATACATGAAGCAAAGTGGGATAAGGATCTTGTTCTCAAAAAAAATGTCCAATGAGATTTGACAATGACAGTCACATGGCTGCAAATAAAGATCCTTATCCTTGTGTTAAAGCTTTGAGAACTGAGCCTATGGTGGTGTAAAGCAATGACCACTGTGCACTGGTCCAAATCATTTGGTGGAGGGGGGATTATGGTGTAGGTTTTTTTTTTCAGGGGTTGGGCTTGGCCCCTTAGTTCTAGTGAAGGGAACTCTTAAGGCGTCAGCATACCAAGACATTTTGGACAATTTCATGCTCCCAACTTTGTGGGAATAGTTTGGGGATGGCTCCTTCCTGTTCCAACATGACTGCGCACCAGTGCACAAAGCAAGGTCCATAAAGACATGGATGAGCAAGTTTGGGGTGGAGGAACGTGACTGGCCTGCCCAGAGTCCTGACCTCAACCCCATAGAACACATTTGGGATAAATTAGAGCAGAGACTGCGAGTCAGGCCTTCTCGTCCAACATCAGTGCCTGACCTCACAAATGCTCTTCTAGAAGAATGGTCAAACATTCCAATAGACACACTCCTAAACCTTGTAAACAGCCTTCCCAGAAGAGTTGAAGCTGTTACAGTTGCAAAGGGTGGGCCAATTTAATATTGAACCCTACGGACTAAGACTGGGATGCCATTGATGTTCATGTGCGTGTAAAGGCAGCTGTCCCAATACTTTTGACAATATATACAGTAGTGTACAATTTTGTGCTGTTTATATTTAATGGCAGCCTAATGCACTAAGGCAAAGCAACTCCAACACACATGCACAGAGGGCAATGCAACGCATGGTAACACACTACTGGGCATTGTGGTGCGCTACATAGGAGAGGAGAAAATGCAGATAATTTTTTTTTTCTTTTTTTGGTCCGTTCCCATGCGTTGGCAACGCGTTCTTTATAGACGGAGCCGTCGCTTTGTGCGCTCTCGTTTTCTCCCAGGGAATTTCTGTGGTTTTATCCTTTGACTTTTCAATGAGAATTTCAAGTTCTTATTATGTTACATTTCCCACTTTAATCATTCTTCCTAATGTGACACAAAATCACAATAGAACACAAATCATTTCTCTCCGGCTGCTTTTCAAAGGATGCAAATCCGCCAGGGTAAGTGTGAGCGCGAACAGAAATCAATAGCCGCAGAGAAAAATAAAAACACTTTTATCAATAACACTCCTTCTACTCTGCATTGGCGCCTTCCAATTAACCCTCTCGGCAGCATCTTGGTTGCTCACTTCTCGTAGGCCGAAATAAGGTGAACGCAAAGAGACGCGCTCTCCGCGCCTTCCATAATGTTATCATAACTTGACAAGCGCACAGGTTAGTTCTCCGTGGCCTAAAGGGAGATATTGGCGGAGTGATGGCGATGTGAGGCTCCGGCGACCCTTCAAATCAGACGTTTTCAATCTGCGCTCTGTACAAGTCTGGGGAGTTTAGCGGGTTGCAAGGTCCTATTAGACCGGATGGAACATTGAAAGTGTCTGGATAATCTCACGCAGGGCTGAAAACTGTTCCAGCCACATGTTTGGGGTTCTGTTTTCCCTGGGGGTATCCAAGGAAAATGCAGCCTTCTGTAAAATTCGGAATCCTGTACACCGCAATGTAAAAAGCCAACAGAAATGTAACATGGAAACTGAATTAATTAATCTAGATGAAAAGCCTAAAGTCTTTTATAAAGCCGCGTACACACGAGCGGAATGTCCGACAGAAAAAGTCCGACGGAAGCTTTTCATTGTCTTTTCCGATCGTGTGTATACCTCATCTGACTTTTTTTTTTGAAAATTCTGACGGACCTAGAAATAGAACATGTTCTAAATATTTCCGACAGAACCAATTCCTATTGGGAAAACCGCTCGTCTGTATGCTGTTCCGACGGGCCAAAAACGACGCATGCTCTGAAGCAAGTACGAGACGGAAGCTATTGGCTACTGACTATTAAACTTCCTTTTTCTTTTTTTTTTAAATTGTTTATTTATTTCGGGAAACAGGTCCACAAAGACTACAATTACACATTCAACATGGTAGTAATACAGATACAAGGGTTCTGTGGCGACAGGGTGCAATATATAAAATGCTGTTAATTACATGATATCAAGTTCTCATACATTAAATCGTTGAAATATATAAAATTGATGTATATGTCTCCTATTAGTATCTGTGCACAGTTTTCCTGTCTGCCTGTTGATGAGAGTGTTTTGACTTCTACAGGATTAGCTCCCACTTCTGATTGTGGTTGCATAGAGTGTTATAGCCCTGTGGAATCACCTCCCATTTTTTTTTTTCCCTGAGTAAATAAAGATAGAGTAAATAAGAGAGAATGTAGTGTGAGAAGTATAAAGGGTTGGCAAAAGGTAAATAGAACGAGAAAGTGGGGAAAGGAAGGTTTGAGGGAAGGGAAGGAAAGGGCGGGGGACGGGGGACTCACGAACATGTATTATGAGGGGTTACTCCCTCATAATGTTTGTCCTTCTTCTGAGTATTTGAATATATTCCATAGTTGCCATGTCTTGGAATATCTTTCCAGTCTATTTTGGTTTATTAGGATAAGGTCCTCCATTTTGTTAATCTCTTCTATTTTTTTAAGCCATAAGTCTATAGACGACGGGTGTGGTGACTTCCAGTTGAGTAGGATGCAAGCTTTGGCTGCGTCTAGCAAGTGTCGCACCACCGATTTTTTATAAACTCGTGCAGGGGTATCAGTTGCATGTAGGAGGAAGTATGCTGGTTCATCGGGGACTGTACAGTCTGTGAATTTTTGTATTATTCGACTTACTTCTTTCCAGAAATTTTGGATTCGTGGGCAAGACCAAAAGATGTGGATCAGGGTCCCTTTCTCTTGTTGGCAACGCCAGCATAGATCCGATGTTGTCGGGAAAATTTTGTTCAGTATAGATGGAGTTCTATACCAACGTGTCAGAGTTTTATAGTTGGTCTCCTGTATTTTGGCGCAGATAGATGACTTGTGTGTGAATGTCAAAATATGTTGTTTCTGAGCTTTGGTAAAATGGCAATTTAGATCTCTTTTCCATTTGTCAAGGCATGGGATGTGGTAATCTTCTGGAGGTGTTATTAGTAAGTTGTACGTGAGGGATAGCGTATGTGGGATTGTTCCCGTCTCTGTACATATCTCTTCCAGAGTCGTGAGGGTCTGGTCGGTATTGTTAGGGGGGGGTCATTGTATTGAGAAAATGGTGTAGTTGTAAGGCTCTCAAGAAGTCTAGTCTGTATTGGCCTGTCGAGACTGAAAGTTCTGCTAGTGTTTTCCAGCGTCCTGTGGTACTGAAATTAGATGCTTGGTGTAAGCCTGATTCACCCAGAGCGCGGAATTTCATGTCTCTCGTGCCCGGGATGAATCGTGGATTTCCTAGAATTGGACGGAGCGGTGAGTTGCGGGAGGACAAGGAGGCTTGAGAGAACAGATGGGCACACAGTCTGGTGGTACAGCCTATCAGTGGCTGTCGTTTAATGTCAGCTGGCAGGTCTACATGGCACCATGGTGCCCTGCGTAGAGGGAATTCACTTTGTGCTTGTTCTATTTGTGTCCAGAGTTTGGTATCTCTGTGTCGACACAAGTCAATGAGTCTACTTAAGTGTACCACGTAGTAATAGGTACGAACGTCTGGCATTGCTAGGCCTCCGTGTTGTTTTGGGAGTGATAGTATTTTTTTGTGTAGTCTAGGTTTTTTCCTGGCCCAAAGGAATGTTATAAATGCTGCGTGTACTTGTTTAAAGAAAGTTGCGGGTATGTGTATTGGGAGAGCCTGTAGTAGATAGAGGAACTTTGGCAGTATTGTCATTTTGAGTATGTTACAGCGGCCGAACCAAGAGTGCAGGCCGCTGTCCCATTGGCTAAGTAGTCTTTGGACTTCTTTTAGGAGGGGTTGGAAATTGAGTTTATATAATTGGGAGATTTTTGGAGGGATATGAGTTCCTAGATATTTCAGGGCTGTGTTTGTCCATTTTAAGTTAAAACTGGCTTTGAGGTTGTTAAGTTGTGAAGGGGGATTCCCACTCCCATTGCTTCTGATTTGGTGAAGTTTATTTTTAGGTTGGAGAGTTTCCCATAAATCCCAAATTCGCTCATTAAATTGGGGAGGGAGATGGTTGGATTTGTTATTGAGAACAGCATATCATCTGCATATGCGGATACTTTATGTTGTGTGTTGTCAATTTCTATTCCCGTTATGTCTGGATTTGATCGGACATGGCATAGGAATGGATCTAGAGATAGCGTAAAGAGTAGTGGGGAGAGTGGGCATCCCTGCCTAGTCCCATTAGTAATCGGAAATGGGTCTGGGATTACACCATTCGCTCTAACTCTAGCTGTCGGGTTTGAGTACGCTGCTGTAATCGAATTAAGCATTTTGTTGCCTATACCTATGTGTTGTAAAGTTGCGAACATGAATTGCCAATTCACTCAGTCGAACGGTTTAGGACCTTAATGGTGTTATCCCTAGCCTCTCTGGTCGGGACAAATCCAACTTGATCCAAATGAATTAAGTACGGGAGGTGTTGTAGTCTGGAGGCAATGATTTTTATGAAAAGTTTTAAATCTGTATTTAACAGGGAGATGGGGCAGTAGCTCCCGCATTGTTTAAGGTCTTTTCCGTCCTTTGGTATTACAGATATCTGTGCTTGTAATGTTGAGTTATGTAATTTTGCTTCTGTACTGAGGCCATTGAATAAATTAACCATATGATTGCCTAGAGAGGGGAGTAGGGTTTTTTAGTATGTGATGGTAAGACCGTCCGGTCCTGGCGCTTTGCCTGTGTTAGTGTTGCCTATTGCAAGTTGAAGTTCTGGTAACGTAATCGGTTCTTCTAGTAGGTCTTGAACTTCGGTAGTTAAAGTTGGCAAGTGAGAGGCAGTTAGGTATTCTGATGTTGCGTCTTGGTTTGGTAGCGGCGTGTCCAGGTTATAAAGGGAGTTATAGAATAATCTGAACTCCTGTGAAATATGTTGGGGTAAGGAAAGTTTCTCGCCTCTGGAGGAGTTTATATATGGTATATAAGATGTCAGTTTTTGTGTTCGTAGGGTCTGAGCTAGTAGTCTCCCACATTTGTTTCCCGATTCGTATATTTTCTTCCGGCAGATTTGAAGTGCTGCTTTGGCCTTATATTGTAAAAGATCTGTGATCTGTTTGCGGGTAATGTCTAGCTCCGTACCTATACTCTCGGATGGTGTCTGCTTATGTTTCATCTCTAGTGTTTGTAGTTTGTAAAGCCATGAGTTCAGTAGTATTGTCCTTTGTCGTTTGAGTCGGGAACCATGCTTGATAAGTATTCCCCTGATCACAGCCTTGTGTGCTTCCCACACGACCCCTGGTTCGCTGCCTGGCGTGGAGTTAGAGGAAAAATACTGTCCCAACTCCTTCACAACATCTGCTAAGACCTCTGGGTCTTTAAGTAAGCTGTCATTTAAGCGCCATGGTGGTCTCTGTGTTTTATAGATATCTGTTAGTGCGTACCGTAGGGTTATCGGGGCATGGTCCGACCAAGTAATTGACTCTATTGTAACATCTTTGATTACCTGTAAGTGTCTGTGGGGAATCAAGAAGTAATCAATACGCGAGTATGTCTGGTGGGGCCTCGAGTAGAATGTATAATCACGTTCCCCGGGATGGAAGAGGCGCCACGCATTTATCAGTTGTGCGGTGTGTAGTGATGTGGAGATTCTTTTGCGCATGTCTTGTGAGGTCGAGGACAGTCCAGTGGATGTGTCCTCTTTTGGCGACAGGGGGATGTTGAAGTCTCCTCCAACAATGAGTTGTCCCTCTGCATATTGTGTGAGTTGTTCTAAGTGGCGTTTCAAAAATGTGTCCTGGTGGGCATTTGGTGCGTAAAAGTTTGCAAAAGTCACAGCTCCAATTCGCCCTTTCAGGAATAGGTATCACCCTTCTTTGTCAGTCTTTACGTCTGTCTGTGTCCATGGTATCCTAGCTGAGACTAGGATGAAGACCCCTCTAGATTTCGCTTCAGAGTATGTAGAATGATAAACTGTGGGGTAATATCTGTTTTTGAGTACTGGTAAAGTGTTTCCTCTAAAATGAGTTTCCTGTAAAAGGACAATGTCTGCCTTCATGCGGCGCATGTCATGCAACAGCATTCTCCTTTTTTCTGGCGTATTCAGTCCTTTCGCATTTAGTGAGATTATATGTAGTTCGTCCATGTTCGTGAGTTTAAAGTTAAATAATTAGGGGGAGAAGTTAGGGTAGCTATTAAGAAGGGTAGAGTGAAGACTTAAGCAGTTCAGCAAGTAGAACTAGGGAAGAGGGAAAAGTTTAAATGTTAAGGAACTTCCCCAAGGATGAGAATTTCCCAAGCAAAGTGCTAATGCAGCTGTGTACAGCTAAAACGCTCTCCAGTTCTCACTGGAAATTGAGCGCAGTCCTAAGTGGGTTAGTGGATAAACAGAGCCGGGAAGCGAGCTCCACGATCCCTCCATCCACCCCCGGCAGTTGTATCTGTGTTGTCTGAAACTAGAATGCAATCAAAACATATGGAAATAAACCGGTTTCAATTATAAAACATGTCACGTATGATAAGGCTACTAGTGGCATAAAACATTAAACAATGTACAAGGTAATACTTTGAAGCAAGAGTAAACTGGCATTCCAATGGTTTGTTGTGCCCCAAACCAAAATCTTATGTATGTAACATAACCTCCCTCAGCTCCCGTCAAGGCAGGAGATTCTGATTTATAGAACCCACTCTCTTTCTGTTCCCATAGGCGAGTGCTAGCACTGTGGGAGAACTTGTAGCTTAAATGATCTATACCAAAACATCACCTACAGCATTGTTCTTGAAATTTGATGTTGGAGTGCAGAGGTTGGGGTATGTTCCAATATCAAGCCCCGTGCACAAATACGTTTTTGTGTGCTGGTAAGGAGCGTAAGTTCATCCCTCCCCCCTCAGTAATCCCCCAGCGGTCCCCCTCCCTACTTCGTCCCGTCCTGGGGTCCTCCAGGTATGAAAAGGAGTATCTATCGGCCGCTCGCTTGGGGTATGAGTATATCTCTGTATCCGTTGCCTGATAAATGTTCCTTATTATAGTTAATGTTCCTCCTTTTACGTGTCCCTGGAAGTTCACGAGTTCGTCCTCATTGTATATCAGGGGGAGCAACTGTTGTGTGTGTGTCACGCCAATACTCACCAAGGCCGAGATGCCGAGAGCGGCTTGCCCTTACGACCACGCGCACCCGAACCCCCGAGAGTGAGACAGGGGATCGGAAACACGCGGAGGCACGGGTCTCCGGTAAGCTGTAGGATGGCTTGGATGGTGGAGAGTCTTCTGAAGAAGTGCCTGGAGGTGCAAGGGTAAAGGTTAAGAGATAACAGACTGGTGGTAAGGAAGTCCTTGGAACTGAGGGAATCAAGGGGGTGGCAGCCCCGTGGAAAGTATGGTGGGAAGCACAGGCTGAGGACAGGAAATCCAACAGGTCCGGAGTGATCCTTTAACAGGCCAAAGGTCAGGGTGTCAGCAAGCAAGAGTGGTCTTATATCCAGGCAGAGGGTCAGGGTATCTAGCAAGCAAGAGTGGTTGTGTATCCAGGCAGAAGGTCAGGGTATCTAGCAAGCAAGAGTGGTCGTTATATCCAGGCAGAGGGTCAGGGTATCCAGCAAGCAAGAGTGGTCGTTATATCCAGGCAGAGGTCGGTATTGCAAGTGACAGTAAGCAGGGTTCAAAACACAGGCAGGGGAAGCTGACGACAAACCAGCAACCCGACTGGGTGCTGGTGTCGTCTAAAGTTCCTCCCAGTGAGCGCGTCAGCGTGACGCGCTACCGGGCACCCGCACGGGCGACGGCGCGCACACGCGGGCCGCCGTGCACCCGCGCGCGCCGTACCATCAGGCCGCGCACGGGTGCACGTCTCAACAACAACCCCCCGCGCATGCGCCCAGCGGCCCGGCGGACGGAGGTGACTTGTCTTCCGTGACAGTGCCCCCCTCCTAAGGGCGGACACCGGACGCCCAAGCTAGACATCAACTCCGGATGGTCTTGATGAAAGGTTTCAATCAAGCGAGGGGCATGTAGGTTCTTCGCAGGTTCCCATGAATTGTCTTCAGGCGGGTATCCCTTCCATTGGATCAGGTACTGTAGTTGTCTGCCCCTTCTTCTACAACCCAAGATAGCCTCCACCTCAAACTCGTTCTCACCGTCCACCCTGATTGGTGGGGGAGGAACCTCTCCTCTTTCTGGAAATGGACTGGGTACAACAGGCTTCAATAAAGATACATGAAAGACAGGATGGATCCTGTACGTTTTGGGCAGGGCTAATTCCATGGCCACGGGATTGATGATCCTCTTGATAGGGAAAGGACCAATAAATTTAGGTCCTAGTTTTCGGGATGGTAACTGCAGCTTGAGATTGGAGGTGGATAACCAAACCTCTTCCCCTATGTTAAACTTTGGATTCTCCTTCCTGCCTCGGTCATACTGCTCCTTGTAGGTCCTCTGAGCCTTTTGTAACATGCTTTGGATCTCCTGAAAATTGGCTTGTAAGGATATTATTCTGTCCTGTACTGCAGGAACTGTTACCTCAGGAATGTCCTTAGTCAGGAACGTGGGGTGAAACCCGCAGTTGGCCCAAAAGGGCGTCTGGTTGGTAGCCGCGTGAACTGAGTTATTATACGCAAATTCTGCATATGGAAGAAGTTTTGACCAATCATCCTGAGATCCTGAACAGAAGCAACGGAGATACTGCTCCAAAGTCTGATTTGTCCTCTCCGTTTGGCCATTGCTCTGAGGGTGATAGGCTGATGAGAGGCATACTTTAATATCCAGGGTCTTACAAAGTTCCTTCCAGAATTTGGACGTGAATTGCACGCCTCTGTCAGACACTATATTCTTTGGTACCCCGTGAAGCCTTATGACCTCTTTCAGAAAAACGTTGGCTGTTTCTGCTGCGGAGGGAGTACCAATCATAGGTAGAAAGTGGGCCATTTTGGACAGACGGTCGACCACAACAAAAATGGTAGTGTAGCCTTCTGAGGCTGGCAGATCCACAATGAAATCCATGGACACGTCGGACCATGGTCGTTCCGGAATAGGGAGTGGTTTAAGTAAACCCCAGGATCTGGCGTTCTGGCCTTTGCTGCGTTGACAACGGAGACAAGAGGCCACATATTCGCTGCAATCTCGTCTCCAACCCGGCCACCAGAAGGAGCGGGAAATCAAGTCAGCTGTCTTCCTAACTCCGAAGTGGCCGGCCAATTTATGGTCGTGGCACATCTTGAGAGCAGTTAACCGGGTTTGTTGGGGCACAAAAATTTTGTCCCGGACCCAAAAGAGGCCCTCATCTTTCCTCAGGGATTGAACCTCCGGATCGGTACATGTATTGGATGATCTCTTGATCGAAGACATCAGGTCTGTCTGTGTCAATCCAAGAAAGTTGTGAGGTGCAAGAATTGTACTTGGTTCTGAGGTCTGGAGTTCTGCTGAGAACATCCGGGAGAGGGCGTCTGCTTTTCCATTCTTTTTGCCAGGTCTGTAAGAGATATGGAAATTGAAGCGCGAAAAGAACAGGGCCCAACGAGCTTGTCTGGGCTTGAGGCGTCTTGCTGTTCGGAGGTACTCAAGATTCTTGTGGTCGGTGAAAATCATCACCGGATGGAGTGCCCCCTCAAGTAAGTACCTCCATTCTTCCAGGGCAAATTTTATGGCCAACAGTTCCCTGTCGCCTACGTCATAGTTTAATTCTGCCGCACTGAGTTTCCGAGAAGCAAATGCAACTGGGTGTAAGATGGCCTTGGGTCCCTGTCTCTGAGAAAGGATTGCCCCTGTGGCTATTTCTGATGCATCCACCTCCAACACGAACGGATGGGAAGGATCAGGATGCCGGAGAATAGGAGCGGAACTGAACAGATCCTTTAGCTTCATGAAAGCTTCCTGTGCTGCTTGGGACCACTGGAAAGATCCGTGCCGGCGTGTTAGCTGAGTGATGGGTGCCACAATAGTAGAGAATCCGACAATGAACTTCCGATAGAAGTTAGCGAATCCTATAAAGCGTTGAACCCCTTTCTTATCAGAAGGAGCTGGCCACTCCTGAATAGCCTGTATCTTTTGAGGATCCATCTCCACTCCATTTGCTGAAATGATAAACCCTAGAAATTGCACAACTGATTTTTCAAATTCGCACTTTTCCCTTTTTAGGTAAAGCCTGTGTTGTCTCAAAATGGTCAGAACTGTTTTGACGTGATCCCTGTGCAGTTCCAATGTAGGGGAAAAAATTAAGATATCATCCAGGTAGACTACGAGGAAGTCATCTAGGTATTTGCGGAAAATGTCGTTCACTAGGTGTTGGAACGTAGCCGGAGCGTTGCAGAGCCCAAAGGGCATCACCAAGTATTCGAAATGCCCGAACCTCGATCTGAAAGCTGTCTTCCACTCATCCCCAGCTCTGATTCGGATAAGGTTGTATGCCCCTCGGAGATCCAATTTGGAGAAGATTCTGGCTGACCTAAAGCGTTGGAATAACTCTGGAATGAGCGGTAACGGGTACCGATTTTTGATAGTAATGTTATTCAACTGCCGGTAATCCACACAGGGCCTAAGGGAACCGTCCTTCTTACCAACGAAGAAGATACCTGCTCCGGCAGGTGAAGATGAGGGACGGATGAACCCTTTTTCCAGATTCTCATCTATATATTGTTTGAGAGCCTCCAGCTCTGTTTCGGAAAGAGGGAAGATACGCCCAAAAGGAATTTCTGATCCTGGCAATAGGTCGATTGGGCAGTCGTATGGTCGATGAGGTGGAAGACAATCGGCCATTTGTTTGCTGAAGACTTCTTGGAACTCGTGATACTCCTGGGGGACATGCTGGAGGTCAATCGGAGGAGCTGAGATCGTAGCACAGATCTTGGATCTCTGAGGGCAGCAGTGTTGAGAACAGTAGGAGGAAGGAAATGAGACCATCTTCGAGCTCCATTGGATAAGAGGGTCATGGGCTTGTAGCCAAGGTAATCCCAGAATGACTGGGAACATGGGAGAGTGGATGAGGTCTAAGCGCAGAAGTTCTGAACTGGGAAGGGACCCATCTGCCAAGTGGACTTGTAAGTGTTGCGTTTTAAGTTGTAAAGGCACATGCAAGGTTCGGGCCAGGGCAGCGTCCATAAAGCAGCTACATGCGCCTGAGTCAATGATCGCCGGCAGGCGGGATTCCCCTTCCGGTAGCTGTAACGAGATAAACAACATCACGTAAGATTTAGAGGAATTGTTATCTTGGTAGGTCATTGTTTTGGGTTGAAAAGACTTACTAGGCCTTATCGGGCAGTTGCGTAGGAAGTGGCCGGCACTCCCGCAATAGAGACACAAGTTGGACTGCCGTCTACGCTGTCTCTCTTCTGAGGTTAGCGGTGGGCGTACTAAACCCAGCTGCATCGGTTCGGAATCGGGAAGTGCAGTAGACCCAGCTGTAATGGGTGAAGATCCTGGAATGGGTTGGAGTCTTGGAGTTGCCCATGCAGGGCGAGGATTTTGAAATCGCTCTGACCGACGTTCCCTCAAACGCCGATCTAATTTGGTCGCTGCCTGAATTAACTCCTCTAACGATGTGGGGGTCTCCATCCTGGCTAATTCATCCTTGAGGAGCTCTGACAGACCTTGGCGATACTGGTAGCGTAAGGCTGGCTTATTCCAGTTAGTGTCGGCCGCCCACTTACGGAATTCCACCGTGTAGTCCTCGATTGGTCTCCTTCCCTGGACTAGACGGTGTAAGATAGCTTCGGCGGTGGCCATACGCTGTGGATCGTCATATAGTTGGGCCATACTTTCAAAAAAAGTATCAATGGTATTAAGCACCGGACTCCCTGACTCCATCAGGCCGTGTGCCCAGGCCTGAGGTTCCTCTGACAACAGGGAAATCGCAAATCCCACCTTGACCACTTCTGATGCGAAGGTTCGGGGTTGCAACGCGAAGTAGAGAGTGCATGCATTCTTGAAGGCCCTGAACTTCTTACGGTCCCCTGAGAACCGTTCCGGAGTGGGAACCCTGGGTTCCGGAAGTGCCATTACTACTGTAGGACTGGCAGTGGCCTGAGGGAGCAGGCCTTCATTGCTAGGTGCTGGAGCTGCGGTGGCAGGGGGAAGTGACCCCGTCAGTTGTTGGAGGCGGCTATCCACTTGTGTGTATCCCTCTTGTAGCCTCTGTACTGAATCAGCCAAGGCGGAGACTTGTTGGCATAAGATCTCCAAGGGAGAGCGCGCTCTGTCGGCCTCGGACATCTGGCTGGTTTGTACTGTCACGCCAATACTCACCAAGGCCGAGATGCCGAAAGCGGCTTGCCCTTACGACCACGCGCACCCGAACCCCCGAGAGTGAGACAGGGGATCGGAAGCACGCGGAGGCACGGGTCTCCGGTAAGCTGTAGGATGGCTTGGATGGTGGAGAGTCTTCTGAAGAAGTGCCTGGAGGTGCAAGGGTAAAGGTTAAGAGATAACAGACTGGTGGTAAGGAAGTCCTTGGAACTGAGGGAATCAAGGGGGTGGCAGCCCCGTGGAAAGTATGGTGGGAAGCACAGGCTGAGGACAGGAAATCCAACAGGTCCGGAGTGATCCTTTAACAGGCCAAAGGTCAGGGTGTCAGCAAGCAAGAGTGGTCTTATATCCAGGCAGAGGGTCAGGGTATCTAGCAAGCAAGAGTGGTCGTGTATCCAGGCAGAAGGTCAGGGTATCTAGCAAGCAAGAGTGGTCGTTATATCCAGGCAGAGGGTTAGGGTATCCAGCAAGCAAGAGTGGTCGTTATATCCAGGCAGAGGTCGGTATTGCAAGTGACAGTAAGCAGGGTTCAAAACACAGGCAGGGGAAGCTGACGACAAACCAGCAACCCGACTGGGTGCTGGTGTCGTCTAAAGTACCTCCCAGTGAGCGCGTCAGCGCGACGCGCTACCGGGCACCCGCACGGGCGACGGCGCGCACACGCGGGCCGCCGTGCACCCGCGCGCGCCGTACCATCAGGCCGCGCACGGGTGCACGTCTCAACAACAACCCCCCGCGCATGCGCCCAGCGGCCCGGCGGACGGAGGTGACTTGTCTTCCGTGACAGTGTGACACCTAAGACTTCCTATGTTTCAATTGCGGTGTACTTGTGTGCATCTGCACTCTCCGTTAATAGCATAGGGAAAGTAAGGGTAGTTTCTCCTCTGGGTCTCCTAATTCAGTACCGTGGGTACCCTGCAAACAAGTCGGGGTTGTTGCTCAATTAGTTCGGCAGTCATATTGCACTGCAGACGACTGTCTCTCACCACGAGAGGAGGGACTTCACTAACTTATTAATCTTTGGTTGATGGTAGTGTACCAGCATGGGGGACGGGGGGGGTCCCTGAAAGTGGGAGAAACTGAGAGCTCACCCCAGAAATACCAGCTCGGAAATTATCTGTCTCTGGATGGGACACTGAGGGCAGACTAAAGCAGAGGCACAATCAGGTCAGGGCTTGTGGTGTGTAGACTACTCACGCTGTTCCTCTCCCGGTTCCGCTCTGGATCTCCTCCTGTTTCTCTGCGGGCGCGGTTGAGCCGGACCTCTGTAAGTGGAAAGGCCAGATCTGCCGGCGGGGCGCGGTAGTATTTGGAGCCAGTCTGGAACCGATATCTGGTCTGCGTCCAGGAATCGGAATAGCCCGGGGAGGTCCCCTGGGTTTTGCAGTGTGAAGGCGTTCCCGTCTCTCCTGAACGTTACCGCGAACAGATGTCCCCATCTGTATGTAAAGCCTTTCTGTTTCGCCAGGTCCAGGACAGGTTTAAGCATGGCTCTACGTCTCAGTGTAGCCCTGGATAGATCCGGCAGAATTGTAATGTGTGCGCCGTCTAGTCGAACACCTCCTTGTTCCCAGGCTCTACGAAGTATGGCATCCTTCTGTGGGTATCGTGACAGCCTGCAAACCACATCTCTTGGCCTTCCTGGATCTGCCGACCTGGGCCCCAGTGCTCTGTGTGCGCGGCCTATGTCTACAGAGCCTGCGGGGTCATCTAGTATGGTGCGGAGCATCTCTTGCACTGTTTCTCCCAGGGATTCAGTCTCTATAGTCTCCAGCAGGCCCCGGAGTCGCAGATTGTTCCTGCGGCTCCAGTCTTCCACGTCTTCTAGGTGTAGCTGGAGGGCAATAGCGGTGTCTCTATGATGATCTCGGGAGCGTTCCAGCTCGGACACTCGATGCTCCAATGTGGTGAAGGAGGCCTCTCCTGTGAATACTCTATCTGCCAGGGCGGTCACATCTTCTCTCACCTCCTGGATGTCATGGCGGTGAGTCTCCTCCAACCGCAGTATAAGTGCCTCTATGTCGGTTCTCGTAGGGAGGGCTTGTATAAGTGCCCTTATGTCTTGTTCCGCTTGGGATTGCTGGGATGATGCCATGGTGAGGTGCGGTGTCCTAGGAGAGCCCGGGGAACGTTCTGGTGTGGCGGGATATGTGTGCCACTCGTCTCCTTCTTGGGCCTCTGAATAGGCTCCACGTGGGCTGCCGCGCGGTGCTGCTGCTCTAACTCCGGTGGAGTTCCTTTGCTTGTATCTGAAATATCAATGTAAATCACCAGCGGGTAGACTGGTACGGTTCTCCCTGGATCTAGCTCGTGTCCTGTATTTCTTGGATGATTGCATTCCGGTTAATTATGACTGTTTTTGCCGTGGATAGAAGGCCGAGACCGGGAGCTCTGGAAACCTCTTTTTAACCTCTTGCTGCCCGCGTAATGCCATACCTTTCCAACTTTTTAAAATGGAAATGCAGGCATATGACACACCCCTTTCCATGCCTCCTTAAAGGAGAATAGTACAAAAAAACAAGATTGGTTAAATACACAAGTGCTTTTTTTACCACTACTATTCCTTTATATTCGCTTTTGTCATTTTAAATGCAGCAATTTAGAAATCAGATGAAAGGTTTAGCACTGGGAAACACTTTTTGATAGATAAAAAGTGCATTTTATATACATCTATATAGATCAGACCAAAATGAGGGACAAATGAGGGGGAAAGAGGGACACAGGGACATTGCTCCAAATCAGGGACAGTCCCTCCAAATCAGGGACCGTTGGGAGCTATGGTAATGCATATCTGTGGGGGCCAGAGGCGTAACTAGAACCTTCAGGGCCCTGGTGCAAGAAAACCATGAAGGGCCCCCATGTCTGCTGTGGTCCTTTCCATCAACCCCTTATTTCCAGGTCCTTCACATTGATCCCGGGGTCCTTTACTCAAATTGTGGTGACTTTTAAAAGCCCTGGTTTATACTGCTGTGACTTATCATGCCACATGCAACACATAAGGGGAAATTTACTAAAACTGGTGCACAGAGAATCAGGTGTAGCTGTACATTGTAACCAATCAGCTTCTAACTTCAGCTTGTTTAATTAAGCTTTGCTAATAAAACCTGGAAGCTAACCTGTTACTATGCACATCTGCACCAGATTCTCCCCTTTCCTGGTATAGGGTGACAACTCTCTGTCCCTGTCTCCCAATTCTCATGCATCTGGGGTCTTGGTAGTGTATCTGGGGTTACATTTATCTCCCTACAAGGTCACAGGAAAGATATCCTGAGGGTGCCTTGGGCCAAACCATGTCAAAGTAGGGTGGCATGTTTTTGCACTTTTTATGAACTTCGCTGATCTATATCTTATCCTAGCCAAGCAAACCATCTTTCTATGTGCCTGTTATAAATCCAACTATGGCAGCAACCCATACATGGATCTTTACAAATGATTCATACAGGCCCACATTATTCCACATTTATTTAATTGCATGGCATGCAAGCTTACGTTGTATTTATAAAGAGTCACACATGGCACTCACACCACATTTACTGTACAACATACTTCTTTTCAGGTGGACTATGATTCATGAAGTGCTATTTACCTGCCATAGCAAGACTGATGCACTTAGTTATTGTCAGACAATTATGAACATACTGTAGACACTTTTGTATTTTCTACTTCATGGGATACTGATTGCGATATGCGAAGACACGGCCAGCACATTTCTGCACTTTCATCCATCCTTTGTGTCAATACTCAATCAAGTGGATGTTTATATGTCAATTGCCATCCATGCAAAGACTTCACTGGAATACACAAAGGGACACATTCATTGTAAGTGTATACTGTGTAGCTAATATCAGACCTATATGGACACGGACATTTTTGAATCCCCTACTTCTTCACTAATTCTATAGCTCTCCACACATTTTGTGTAGAGATGGCCAGCAGATTACTGTTGGTTCATTCCTATTTAAGAATCATTTATATTCAAATACCGTATATACTCGAGTATAAGCCGAGTTTTTCAGCGCATTTTTTTGTGCTGAAAATGCCCCCCTCGGCTTATACTCGAGTCCTCCTCTGCAGCCTAATCCCCCGGCGCTGTGCTACATTCAGTCTAATAACCGGCCATGCAGTGTAACCAAGCGTCATCAGTGTCCAGCCTATCACGGACGGTGTTCTGACGAGAATGGTCCCCCCATTGGATAGTGTCCGCCCTGTACTGCGCAGGCGCAGCACGGAGGACATAGGAGATGCTGAAAGTCTCCGAACATGAACACCTGTTCATGAGCTGTACACGGCGCCTGTGCACTTAATACCACATTCTGTCACACGCTCACGCACGCTCCCAATATACCTCATTATCAGCTGTTCTTCTTCTGAGACTTTCGGCGTCTCCTTTGTACTCCGTACTGCGCAAGCGCTGCACCTGCGCAGTACAGGGCGGACACTATCTGATGGGGGGACCTTTCTCGTCAGAACACCGTCCGTGATAGGCTGAACACTGACCCACTGCTGGGAAACCAAGTCAGTGTTCAGTCACGGAGGAGGCCATGGAGGACGACGAGGAGGAGGCGGCGCTTGTTTACACTGCATGGCCATCAATTAGACTGAATTTATCACAGTGCCGGGGGATAAGACTGCAGATGGGCACAGCGCCAGGGCATAACGCCGGCAAAATGCCGGTCAAGGTACTTGAGGTTGAGGCATGAGGCTTGAGGCATGAGGCATGAGGCATGAGGCTTGAGGCATAAGGCATGAGGCATGAGGCTTGAGGCATGAGGTTGAGGCATGAGGCATGAGGTTGAGGCTTGAGGCATGAGGCATGAGGTTGAGGCATAAGGTTGAGGCATGAGGCTTGAGGCATGTCACCTCAGGAGAAATACAGGCTGCTCTCCAAAAAGACGGTGTGGTTGTTTTTAAGGAGCGAAATTCAACGATACTTGAACAAAAAAGAGCTGCATGGTTGAGCTGCCAATAGGAAGCCTTTACTGCGCAAATGTCACAAAAAAGCTAATGAGGCATGTCAAGGTTTTGTTGGGCATATTGTAACCAGGCTTTTTTGTGGAACTTGTACAGTAAAGGCTTCTTTCTGGCAACTTGACCATGCAGCTCTTTTTTTGTTAAAGTATCATCGTATTGTGCTCCTTAAAAGCAACCACACCATATTTTTCCAGAGCAGCCTGTATGATTAAGCACTGACTACCGTGTGAAACGCGTTAGCTTTCCTGCATTTTTCTGCTGTGGCATGTATCTTTGACTTTTATTTAATAAAGGCAACAGATCAGTTTGAGTGCGGCTTTCCAGGACTTTCTCTAATTACTTCACAGCCTGTATTTCTCCTGAGGTTACCTGTTGGTTTTTCTTTGTATCCCGAACAGTTCCTGTGGCAGTTGTGGCTGAAATCTTTCTTGATCTACCTGACCTTGGCTTGGTATCAAGAGATCCACAAATTTTCCACTTCTTATTAAGTGATTAAACAGTACTGACTGGCATATTCAAGGCTTTGGATATCTTTTTTTAATTTTTTTTCCATCTTTGTAAAGTTTCATTACCTTGTTACGCAGGTCTTTTGACTGTTTTTTTTTTACCTCCTCATGGCTCAGTATCTAGCCCGTTTCGTGCATTCATGTAAGAGCTAACAAACTCATTGACTGTTTATACCCAGACACTAATTGTGATTTAAAAAGCCACAAAAGTGGGAAATTAACCTTTAATTGACATTTTAACCTGTGTGTGCCACCTTCTGTGTCTGTACAAAGGCCAACCATTCCAGGGTATGTAAACTTTTTATCAGAGCGACTTGGGTGATTTCTGTTATCATCATGATTTAAAAAGGATCCAAAAACTATGTGATAATAAATGGCTTCATGTGATTGCTATCCTTAAATAAAAGACAGTTTTTTGGCATGATCAGTCATATTTTCAATATTAATGCCAAAATTTCACAATTTCTGCCAGGGTATGCAAACTTGTGAGCGCGACTGTACATGCGGGACTGATGTGTGCGTTCGCCAGTGTGTGTGAGCGTGCGGTGATAGAGGTGCTTTAAAAAATAATTTTTTTACTATTTTATTTTTATTTATTTTATTTTTTTATAGTTTTTGTAAAAAAAAACAAACTATTTTTGATCACATTTATTGTTGTCAAAAGGAATGTAAACATCCCTTTTGACAGCAATAGCAATGGCAGGTACTCTTTGGAGAGATTAGGGCTCCAAAGCAGCTGATCAGACACAGATCGGTCTGGTCGGCTGCTTCACTGACTGCTATGCAGCCAGTAAACAAAGAGCCGGAACCTGAAGCGCCAAAATAGTTGTCGCTTCTGAGGTTCTGATGTCACACAGTGGGAGCTTTGGTTACTCACACTGTGAGAGCGGAGTTGGATGCTGGGCTTACCGATCGCTCGGGAGAGCCTGGTAAAGGTAGCGATGGCAGTGGCGGGAGGGGTGTGGAACCCCCTGCTGAGCTGGTCAGAGTACTTTTGCATGGAAGAGAATCGCTGGCTCTAAAAAATTTATACCGGGATCATGGTTGTAGCCTCAACCATCATCCCAGTACAACTGCTATTCTACCACAACGTATATATAGTGTAGCTGGTAAGGAAGCGGTTAATGTTAGACTTTCACATGGCTGCAGTCTCCGCCTGGTCCCAGGCATTGGTGAGCGTGTGCATGACGAAAGGTAACCCCACGAGTGACCCCCCCAACAAACGCATAATAGGAGGAATGGATTCATTGCCTAGGGGTCTCTTAACACCTATACAGCAGGTTTCCGTACAACTTGGGAAATTGTGCAGGTACTTCTTTTGGTGCGTTTTAGGCCCTGTAGACTTCAATGGGTGCCCATAAAAGACTCCCTTATCAGTAAAATATCACTTTTAGTGTGTTTGAGCCTTTTAAAATGAAGAATAATGTACAGAACACAGTAATCCGTCTTTGTTCTAAAGCAATGAAAGCTGAAATCTGTTTGCTGTGATATACAGGATCTTTAAATAATCCAGACATAGCCGATTGATACGATGACCGGTGTACAGACCTCTCCTTAAGGTCAATCTCCATCAGACCCCGGAGTCACTTCTCTCCAGGGTTAAACAGCAAGATCTTAGAGACCCGCCATGGATCGCCATGTCTAATACTGTGTATCCCTCCGGGCATTCATGATCAATTATCCTCACAGAGAAAATACAAATATCAATATGCTTTTCTGTTCTGCTTTATTTATCCCCGAGAACACAGCCCCAAATTCCACTTTAAAACTCAATTTATACAAATTGAGTTCAAACAACCAGGCACTGCACAAATTGCAATTTATTATCATTAATTCTCATGAAGTCTGAAAGAAATAACACATAATACACAGTCATAATGTTAAATTATAGCGGCTGATTGCCGCAGTACAAACACAATCAGGTTTATTGAATAAGGTGAAGACTAATGTGTGCAGTTCAATAAGCCAAAACAATCAGAATTTGTCTCCTTTTGTGCTGACTGCCTGGAGCCATGAATGGGGTGTTTGAGAAGGTTGTGCTGCCATGATTGCTGACCTCAGTGGGATATTAAAAGGACATTTCTTGGGCTTACACACCTTGAAAAGATGACTTTACTTTTTGCCTGTACCTGTACCGCACTTGCCTGGAAGGAAAAAGAGGTCATTAGTGGTGGAGGGCTAAACTGGGCACCTGTTGCCTAATTCGGGTTGTACACTATGAAGTCACAGCAAGGAGCATCTCCAAAAATGGGACACCACCGAGTTGGAGTGGCATTTGAGGCCTGAAGTGAAATAGAGAAGAATCTGTAACATGTAAATGACTATACCTCCCGGTGATATCCAGTAACTAGACTGCACTGTAGTCCAGTTATTGACAGTTATTGACTTATACCACTAATCTAACACAGTTATGGCACCATCCAGGGTGTCCACACATGGAACCAGGTGACTCTCCAGGGGGTCATTTCTCCTTGCCCACCTCCTCTCATCTACATGAATGTCACTTTCACAAGATTGAATGACATTTTATTCAATGAATCTCCAAAATCAGTTGGTCCTAAGATGATTCGAGTGAAAAGGCGACCACCAGAGATGTGAGTGATGTTATTTTCACATCTATGCTTTATTACTGTGACTCAGACCCTTATTGGTTGTCCAGATTAACGACTTCACACAACTCCAACATTTCTCTCATGCAGATGACATCACACAACAGCCACCCATGTCATTTTTTCTGGACTGAAGACACATGAACCTGTGAAGTCTGTAGTGAAACATTACACCCTGCTTTTATGTCTTGAGGTATGGCCACCTTCCTCATACCTATGAAGTATGTCTGTTTGTACCTCCCATATAGACACACCTTAGAGTTGTACTTGACCATCCTGGGATTTCTCAACCACTTCACAACACTGACACCACCCACCCCATAGGATGATATCCCAACCAAACATCTTGGTTGTGCCCATTAAAAAGTTCACACTTTCACATATCAGGTGCTTGGTGGAATCACTGAACATGTGGCAAGGACTGTGATTCAACACCTGAGTGGATGCTTTATAAGAAACCCTTTGCATGTTGCAGAACCGCTTCATTTTATATTTGCTACTGAAAGTTGTTTTAATGTTTAGGGGGGAGGGTGTGAAAAATTGATCTGCCTCGGATGTTAAATACATTGGGCACCACACCACTGCATCCAGGTTTGTTCCGGTACGGTTGGCCTGGATTGGTAGGGTGTTCCTAGGTTGGTGAACAATCACTGAGTTTTTTTTTTAGTAAATAAAGAGGAGATGAAGGGTTTTGTTGAGCACTTGGCAAATCACTTTGCACTCACCAAACTCTAACACCTGTAGGTCATGTAATTATTAGAAGTTGGTTACTGGCACAGGGGGATACCCAGGAGGACAGCAGTACCCTGCCCTCCTGTCCTTCTGCCAATGGGTGGGGGTTGGAGCAATGGTGACCTTTGCTCTTGCTAATGATCGCCCACTTGCTTCACCCCACAGCTCTCATTTACACATTTCTCTCATAATCTGCACAAACCACCTGTAGGCAGGTTGAACTGTGTTTTGTTATAGTGAATCCCAGCTGGCCCAGGCTGGGGGAAAGGGTTAAATGTTGCAAGCTCAGTTCCAGGCTTTTGGTCCTAGCCATCCCACCTGTGCTATAAAAAGGGGGACAGCTGAGGTCCAAGGCTTCCAGTCCGGTAGGTTCCAGTAATACCTGTTAGTCGAATTGTTGAGCATTGCTGAAAGCACCATCCAGTCATGGACAGTACCATAATGGATTCTCGCCTCACTGAGGTATGTTTGGGCCACTACTACTACTACTACTACTACTACTATAATTAGGGTTAGAGGAAAAACTTTCCTATTGAACTGTTCTGTCACATTCCTTCAGGAAGGGGGTTGATGTTACATAGTCCATCTAGTTCAACCAAAAAAATAATAATAATACAATCCCATATACACAAACCTATACCCACAGTTCATCCAGAGGAAGGCAAAAAAAAAAACAGCAAAGCATGCTCCAATTTGCTACAGCAGGGGAAAAAATTCCTTCCTGATCCCCCGAGAGGCAATCGGACTTTCCCTGGATCAACTTTACCAATAAATGCTATACATTATATCTCTCTCTTTGGAGTCCATACCTCTCTTAATACAAGAAAGGACTTTGCTTGCTTTGGAAACCGCAGCTTGGCATTGCATGCTATTATTAAGCTTATGATCTACCAAAACCCCCAGATCCTCCTCCACTATGGATTCCCCCAGTTGTATTCCCCCTAGTATGTATGATGCATGCATATTCGTAGCCCCAAAGTGCATAACTTTACATTTATCAACATTATACCTCATTTGCCACTTAGTTGCCCAATTAGACAGTGCATTGAGCAGCTTGTAAATTGGAGACATCCTGTAAGGACCTTAATCCACCACATAGCTTGGTGTCATCTGCAAAGACAGAAATGTTACTTTTGATCCCAGACCCTATATCATTCATAAAGATATTAAAAAGTAAGGGTCCCAGCACTGAACCTTGGGGTACACCACTGATAACCCTAGACCAGGGATATGCAATGATGAGCGCTCTCCCCAGGAAGGGTACCCCCATGTGCAGGGGCACAGATGACCCTGCCCACATATCAATCACTGAGGATCCAAAGAGGATCACCAATGGTTTCTATGAAAACTCAGCAGTAGAACGTCCCATAAGTGACCCTTTTCTGTGAATTCCACTTTACATCAGAAAAGTCCAGCGTGCTCTGCAAACAAAACACATTGTGCACGCTTTGGGAACTGCGAACACTCAACTTTCTCACGACGTGTGTACTATGCGTCACACACTACAGCAGATACAGAATTAAGGATAACCACTGGTAACATTTTATGAATATTACTTTTATTACGTCTGGAAACTCTTACAGATGGCGCTCCATCTGGACTAAACATCTGCAACACATTTCGCCACTGACAAAATTTGGGTCTTGATGTATTTTTTTTAAATTCAGTCAACATTGGGAAAGATTGGCATTCCCACGTAACCGCAAATTGGGAATTTCTTTAGAATTATGTTAGTCAGACGGAGACACGTGAATGGCACTTCATCGCTGCGTGGTAAGCTGATTACACAAGCAGCCATTATTCAGACGCAGAGGAACAACAAGTAAAGGTGGAAGACCTCGGTGAACTCAGAGTCCCCCTTGGCAAATGACAGCAGCCAACAGGAAAGCAGGGAAATTGGACAAACACACAATCCGCCGTGTGCTGCATTTTCTTTATTGTTTGAGATTTTCGCAGTAGTTCCAATAAATGGTTTTCTACGAACGACGCTGCCGCCGGACGTGAAACTTTTATGCAGCAGTTAGGACGAGAAAAACACATTCAGGGAGCCACTCTTCCAGCTTGTGACAAAGTTCACAGAAGCGGGATGAGTGTGTCATTGTGCCAGCGGTCCCCTGTGTGTGCAGACGCATTCATTAACCCCTTCAGGACAGGAACGGCGAGATGCCATTGGAAATGCACACCGAGGTTCCTGTCCAGGATTTGTCCAGTTTGTGTTTCTCAAAGCTGGCAGATGCTGGTGTGGTTTCCATGGTAATGTGACCCAAGAAGAGAATTGGGGTTTTGTGGCTGACTTCCCCCCCAGGCTGCCACAGAGGACCATTGTTCAGCCTGCACTGGCATCCCTTCCAGCTTGCTGATGTTGGGAGGAGATGAGAGATGGGCGCTCAGATTAGACTCTGCATCCTTCTTCCTTTGCAGCATCTGATGTCATTGTCATAGAATGTCACTAACACTCCACTGACAGCCTCCTTCAGTGATTGCAATCTGCGCTGGCCATGACTTGGGGGCAGACCCAGAGGATTATGGGTCCTGGTACTACATGCCCAACGTGACCTGAAAGTCCAGTGTATTCATTAGCATACTGACATTTCACTCTTCGCTGTCCTTTGATGGAATCAGAAACTCGTTGGGAAGAAGGGGGGGGGGGGTCATTACACTTCCCCCAAAGCATTACAAATCCATTCTGTCCATTCTTTTAGATAACAATCACTGAACTATCACTATGGGTTGCTAAAGAAAAAATAAGCAGGATGTTAGGAGTTTGTGAGAAATGAACACGTAAATTGCGTGACGGGGAAGTACCGATAAAACTGGAAAATGTTACAACACAAGATGATTGTCATAGGAATAGCATATTTGTGGTCTGTTATTTTATTTTGTTTCCTTTTTCATATGTTGTGAAATTTAGTGTGATTGCTCCATAATTAGTGATAATTAGTGATGACATAATATTTTTTACAGAATTGATAAAGGAATCTTTTTTTTCGGATGGAGTAGGAGAGCATTAGAAACCCCAATCAGATTAGTATTGCTGGCAGGAAAATTGATCTAATTAGATGCAGACCAAATTCCATCAGAATTGAACAAATGTATGTCTCCCAATGGGGACAAATGATAGAGGTCCTAACCACTCTCTACTCTACCCAATATTTAAAGCCAAAGTTTAGTCAAAACGTAAAAGAAAGCACATTCGGCCCATGGGTACAGCAGCTTGTCGACAGAAGCCGAGGGTGGGGGGGAGCTGTACTAACATCACTAGTGTAAGTACGGTGATCTGTCAGGTTCATTCAGCCTGATGGTTTGAATAAAAAAAAAAAGCTCCACATGTGCCAGGCATAAGCTGGGATGCAAAGTCCTCTGCTCTCCCTAACATTAAGCCCTCTCAACAATAAGGGTCTATGAGCAGCCATACTGTGAAAAAAGCACCCGGCTGAAAGTGAGTGAATAGGAGAATCTTATCATAAATGCTGTTGTGCCAATGACCCTTTTCTTACCCAGGACAGTGCAGTGCAGCTGGCTGTCTCCTCCCTCACTGCCAATAACAGTACCATGGTTGGAAAAATAAATGGTCCTGCTTTTAACATTTATAGAATGTTAGCTTTGAGGTATGATATTATATTTGTGCCATCTGGTCTCACTATATCTTAATAGTGTTTTAGCTATGTGTCCTGAAGCATCATTTCCAGTCTCCACTGTCCCCTGTGTCATGCTAGGACCTCCTTTCCTTTCATCATTGTCCTCTGTGGTGTGCAGGGGCCTACTTTTCTGCCTCCAATGTCCTTTGTGTAGCTCTTTGACTTTCTTTTCTACCTTCAAACTCCTCTGTGGTGTGTTGGGGCCTCATTTCCATCAGTGTCCTCTGTGGTGTGTTGGGACCTTCTTTCCTGCTTACATTGTGCTATGTGGTTTGTTGAGGCCTCGTTTTCTTCAGTGTCTTCTGTAATGTGTTAAGGCCCCATTTTCCTCAGTGTTCCTTATTATGTCATGGGGTCTCATTTCCTCCAGTGTTCTCTGTGGTGTGTTGGGATCTTCCTGCCTGCCTACATTGTTCTATAGGTTGTATTTGGACCTCATTTCCTCCAGTGTCCTCTGTGGTGTGTTGGAACCTTCCTCCTACCTACATTGTTCTATATGGTGCATTGGGATCCCATTTCCCCCAGTGTTCCCTGTGATGTGATGGAATCTAATTACTTCAGTGTTCTCTGTGGTGTGTTGTGGCTTTCCTCCTGCCTACATTGTTCTATATGGTGTGTTGGGATCCCATTTCCCCCAATGTTCCCTGTGATGTGATGGAATCTAATTTCCTCCAGTGTTCTCTGTAGTGTGTTGGGGCCCCATTTTCTCCTGTGTTCTCTTTAATGTGTTGGGGCATACATTACTGCCTCCATTGTTCTATATGGTGTCTTGGGGCCTCATTTCCTCCAGTGTCCTCTATGGTGTGTTGGGGACTTTTTTCCTTCAGTGTTCTCTGTGGTGTACTGGAGCCTCATTTCTTCCAGTGTTCTCATTGGCGTGTTGGGACCCTATTTTTTTGTCCAGCATCCTCTGTGTTGTGCTGGTTCCTCCTTTTTTCTGTGTCCTCATTTCCTCCAGAGTCCTCTGTGGTGTGCTGGGACCTTCTTTCCTGTCTCTATTGTTCCCTTTGGTGTTAGGGGGCCTCATTTTCTCTAGTGACCTCATTGGTCTGTACGGTCCTTATTTCCTCACGTGTTTTCGGTTGTATGTTGAACACTCATTTCCTTCAGTCTCCTCTGTGGTGTGTCAGGGCCTCATTTTCTTTAGTGTTCTCTGTGGTGCGTTGGGGCTTATTTCTTCCAGTGTTCACATTGGTGTGTCGGCCGGGCCTCATGTCCTCCAGTGTCCTTTGTTTTGCTGAGACCTCATTCTCTTCAGTGTTCTGTGTGTTGCTACATTGTACCTCTGCTGTTGCTCAAATACAGAGTCAATGGTAACGTCTTGAGATTTGACAGGTATATTTTTCTATTAATAGTCATACCTTCATTTAGCAGCTCAGGAGTTTCCAAAACTTTTCCTGTTAAGGAAACTTCCTCTTTTCCTCTTCTGAGTCTGATTAATTCCCCAGAGAAAGCTTTTAATCATCTTCTGGTGAGTCTAGGCTGGGTGTTTGCTCCTCCATACCCATGAGGCAGGGAAGAAAGTACACCTCTCTGTCTGTGGGCCGATTGGAGCACAGATCAGGAACATGGCAAACTCTGCTTCTATGCATGGTGAATTAAAGCAAGCCATGCATCACACTGACTCCATTAATGTCATACAAGATGTCAGTGATTTGCTCTCTCCTTCATTAGTGTCGCTGTCTGATGGCAAGATCCTGTTTGTCAAAGCTTCTACCTTCTGCAGTTGTGTTTCAGGTGGATTGGTGGGCAAAGGATCAGATCTGATTACTGCATGTCAGTGTCACACGGCACTGGGGAGACGCCGGGAGGCTTTCTGCCTGGGGGAGATTCAATTTCCTTATGAGAAATAGAGAGGCCTGTGCTAAATCAACACCTTAATGCTGTGTATAGCCAACAGAAGTGAAACGTGTTAGTGAATACATCAGAGGAGTAGGCTTCATACACACCGACCCTGGATATAGAAGGTTATGTTGCATGTACATGATGTGTCACCTGCCACTGAAACCTCTTCTGACCAGGTCAATAGGCTGGCAGCACTTTATCAAGTAGAAATAGGATTGATTTACTTAAACTGGAGAGTGCAACATCTGGTGCAGCTGTGCATAGAAACCAATCAGCTTCTAGGTTTTATTGTCAAAGCTTAACTGAACATGCTGAAGTTAGAAGCTGATTGGCTACCTTGCATAGCTGCACCAAATTTTGCACTCTCAAGTTTTAGTAAATCAAGACCATTATGATGTTCTTCCTAATCTATGCCATGTGCTTCACTGTGAATTGCATTATACCCAAGGGCATAGCTAGAGCATTTGGCACCCGGGGTGGATTCTATATCTGCCCCCCCCCCCCCCCCCCCCACTTTACAATGAAAAAACACTGACAAAAATGAATGTGTAATGTTTCCAAGAATATTTATTGCACAAATTTGTAAACTTTAGGTCAACTTTAAAAAAAACACTGCCACTGCGGGGACCAGCAGAGCCACTTCACTGATCATGTGACAGCATACAGGCAATACGATCGGCTGCTAGACCCAAGCATCGTCACATGGTCCACCGTACCTGGAAGTACTGGGTATTGTCACCAGCTGTGACAGTGGTGGAGGTGGTGAGGTGAGTAAAGGTGGCTTAAGAAAAGACACAGTCACTCTGTCCAACATCCGGGATTCTCTACACCCCCCCATCTTCAATAATCGGCCCCTATGCCCCCCACATTCTCTATAATCACCCATAACACACTCAGTATTCTCACACTCACCGTGCAGGGTCGGGCTCTGTGGTGCTCCACCCTCCTCCAGCCTGGTACACGCCACTCCTCCTGTCAGTTTGTTTCTCTCCCCGCCCCCTCCGACATATTTGAGTCTAAACATCCACCTCATGCGATACATCACCCAAACACCATGAGGGGGGGGGAGAGCGGCTGAAGACAGTTTTTTTTTTCTAAATAACTTTATTGAGATATATGTGGTGGAGCAATGTGAAAGGACTCGGATTGTCTGTGATGTGACACTGGTCTTATCCACTAAGTTAGACACCCCAGTGGATAAGTGGCGCCGGCCTGACACCAAACCCCCCCCCCATTAGCGACCATTGGGCATACCACTTCAGGGGTCACCAAGTGCGTTTTACATTCTTCCAAAAAAAAAATAACGTTACTCATTATAGTTGGTTATCCTACAAATATGAACACTTACCTTTACAATAAATTGTGCCATCATATTATAAACATTTTATCCTCACATTGTTAAAAGGAATTTATCTCCCCAAATGATTTCCCCCTACTTAAGATTGGTGCTCATTGTCTACTGTAATCACATACTGTATTTATTGGTGTATAACACTCACCTTTTCACCATGAAAATCAGGTGCAAATAGCGTGTGTGTGTTATGCGCCAATACTTCAACTTTAGCTGCCTCGGAGGGGACAGGGAGGGGGGCAGGACGGGCGCCTCCAGATTACATACAGTGAGAATCTCCTGTTTACTTGGCGGCCTCTGTAATAGGAAGTCCCGTCTCCTGGGCCGCCATTGGACCACTGTTCTGTCTATCATAGGAGATTCTCACTGTATGTAATCTACTCCCGCCCCCCTCCCTGTCCCCTCTAGGCTGCAGATGGGCATCGATCAGACTGCACTGATGGCAATGGTGAGGCTGCTGCACTGATGGCAATAGTGAGGCTGCTGCATTGAAGGCAATGGTGAAGCTGCTGCATTGATGGCAATGGTGAGGCTGCTGCATTGATGGCAATGGTGAGGCTGCTGCATTGATGGCAATGGTGAGGCTGCATTGATGTGGACTGATTAGACTGCATTAATGGCACTGGTGAGGCTGCAGATGGTCACTGACCCTTATTTTGCTTCAAAGTTCCTTATTTAAAATGTATGTATTTTTCCTGAAACTTCCCTCTTAAAATGAATGTGTGTGTTATATGCCTGTGTGTGGTATACACCGAGACATACGGTAATTACCAGCCCAACAGATCCGACACTGTCCTCCCCCCATCCCCTGCTCTCCTCAAACAGTTCCTGTCCAGCGCTGTCATCTATTTTTGATCATGGGGAACCAGCTGTCTCTTGCTGATTCTTCATCCAGCCCCCTGATGACATGGCGCCAGATCTAGCGCATGCACAGAGATCTGGCGCTGTGTCTTTTTACTTACCATTCTATGAATGAAGGATAGTAATGCCTCCTGGGATTCTGATGCTACGTATTCCACGAGGCTTTATTTTTCTTCCATTTATAAAACAGTATGTAAACAGTCACAGCACTAGAGTCTCTGCGCATGCACAGGATCTGCGTCGGGTCTGTCTATGTGACAGGGAAGGATTCTCCTCTTGCAGCACCCTGGGATATGTGATGGGCTTTATGTTTTAAAAATTATTTAAAGAATGATTAGCTTTGGTTAAATGGAAACAGAGGATCACAATTCTGAAAACTTTGGGGTTAATTTACTAAAACTTGAGAGTGCAAAATCTGGTGCAGCTCTGCATAGAAACCAATCAGCTTCCAGGGTTTTTTTTTGTCAAAGCTTATTTGAACACGAAGTTAGAAGCTGATTGGCTACCATGCATAGCTACACCAGATTTTGCACTCTCCAATTTTAGCAAATCAACCCCATTGATTTTAGAGGGATGGTGTGCTTTGAAATTGAATTTTAAAGTGGAGTTCCACCCAAAAGTGGAACTTCCGCTTGAAGTACTCCTCGCCCCCTGACATGCCACAACAGGCATGTCATTTTGGTTTTTTTGGGGGGGGGTACCTAGTTTTGACAGGTACCCAGCTTCCACTTCCTGGTCTGGTTGCCTCACCGCCTAGGCGACTCCTCCTCTCCCCCTAGGTGACTCCTCCCTCCCTGCAATCTTCTGGGATACGTCACAGGTCCCAGAAGATTGTCTGGCTACTGACAGAGCGCAGTGTGACTCGCACATGCACAGTGCATGCCCGACTGTGAACTTGCAAACTGTCACAGCCAGGCACCCACACTTCCAATGCCGGGGCCACAGAGGACAGGGGAGAGGAGCGAGGCATCGGGCGGCCGCATCGCTGGACCGTGGGACAGGTGAGTGTCTGTTTATTAAAAGTCAGCAGCTACACTTTTTGTAGCTGCTGACTTTTAATAAACGTAAAAACCAGTGAAACTCCTCTTTAAGCAAATGGTTAGAAATTGTATTTCTGTCTATCAAGTCCTGAGATTTACACAGCACAGCCCTGTGGCAGGACAGGAAAACTAATTTTTAACTGCTGCAGTTAAGTAACACTTATAGGTCTTATCCCTCCCTCTTCCCTGAAGACGTTCTCAATACGAAACGTACGTCGGAGCGGTACGTGGTCACATGTCTTAGGATCGTCCCTCCCACTTCCGGACTATCTGGTTAGCTAGACGCACGGGGTGGAACGCACGCCGCATGTGCGATGTGATGCGTAGGGTTCCTGACACCATTCACCCTGACATGCAAGCAGTCCCAGTGCCGGGTGGGCACCGATCAATGTAAGAGGCCATTTGGCTATTTTATTGTTTTTACTTATATACATTAAACGGTTTTACACTATGGAAATTCCCTTTTGTTTCTCATATTTCCTATCCTGAATGAATGGGACGGGAGGGATCTATGCCTAAAGTACCATCCAGCCTTCCAGCCTTCATGTGAACAGGCACAATCCTGTACAAGCACTAATGACTCTCTTTTTAGCTAAAGGAGTCATTGGTATCTGGTAAGCAGATATCTATTACCTTCAGGTGTCTTTTCCTCTTGGGTGACGGAATCTATTAACATCGCAAGATTTGTTGCATCTTTGAAAGATCTATGTGTCTGCTCGGATGTTGTTTTCAATTAATCGGTTTGCTCTGATCTTTTCAATGGATTGGGACAATCAAACATCACGAGTCTATTCATCACACTTGCACTAAGGATTTTTGATTTCATTATCACTCTTCACTTTTATTCTATATATTTGTGTATTTGTAATTCATACTATGTATTTGTTAATTATAGTTTAGCACAACAAGGATTATACAACCCATTGCGGTTGCTGTTGAGTGTGTGGGTATCTAGTGGCAGATACATATGTTTTCAGGTCTTT
Source organism: Lithobates clamitans (assembly GCA_037952925.1). Classification (NCBI taxonomy): domain Eukaryota; kingdom Metazoa; phylum Chordata; class Amphibia; order Anura; family Ranidae; genus Lithobates; species Lithobates clamitans. The sequence continues at coordinate 3,903,435 of JBBGZY010000020.1, read as the reverse complement.
AGCGCCCCCTACTGTACACTATTACTTATCCCTCCTCTAGCCTGTGATTGGACAGTGAGAGCACCAGATTATGGAGTTTGTCTTTTTTTCATTATGGAGCTCACCTCTCTTTCACCCTGCTCTCTTCCACTATCAACATATTCCTTCACTGAAGCACAACGGACTCCTTTCTTGTGCTACTTCTCCCTCCCCCAGTCTGAGCTCTGCTGTAAAGGGATTGCAAGCAGTACTTACATCCATTGTATTTATGAATTCAGCACCCTCTAGTGCTAGAATAGTGTACATAAGTTTATTAGGGTAGGTACATTGTTAGCTTGGTTGAGAGCCAGGCTGGGTTGAATCTGGGTCAGGGTGAGTGACTCAGAGAGGCTGGGTGACTCATAAAGCAGCATATCTGGTACCACCCCCTAGTTGTTGGAACCTTGGGTAAGCTTTCAGAGGAATGGGAGGAAGGTTAGGAGGAGCTGCCTGTAGTATTGAGGAGGACTCCAGCCAATCCCTAACAAATGGGCTGGCAGGGGGAGGGCACCACATAAATACTCAGGGTCATCCCAGCAGGGGCGGTGGAGTTCAGGTGGAAGCTGGAGATGGAGTGCTGGGGAGGCTGTTGGTGGCACTTGACGGTGCCCCCTAGTCTGGGGGGGTGACCCTGGGGCCTGGGGCTTGGGTGCTGGAGGCATCCTATCAAGTCACACAGAGGAGTCCTGTCCAGAGGCACAGGAGCAAGAGTGAGGACAGCAGGAGCCAGCGAGCATGTCCGGGGGGTCTTCAGGGAGAAGTCAGCCAGGTGGGCTTTTGAGTGTGCAGTCTGGGAGGACTGTGGGATGTAGCCAGGAGGGCTAGTGAAAGAGGCTGCTGCAGCCAGACAGGCTGGCAGAGCCTGCAGAGATGGTGCTGGGATCAGTTACCACAGGAGGAAGTGCGGTGAAAGTGCTAGTGGTGTCACCCCATCACTAGGTCATTTTATGATGAAACGTGTAGGGAGGAGTTGGAGACATGTAACGTTACTGCATGATGGGACATGGCAGCCATCTTGCTGGTTAGAAACACTGGATGTTATACACAGATATGTGAGTTTATACCATAAGAATGTGAGTGATATTCTTTTTACTTAATACATTTGTTTTGGATTTCTACACCATGAGGAGTGTTACTTTTGTCTCTGTATGAGATTCATGAAGCCTTGGTGGAGACATCTGAGAGACCTAGAGGTGGAGTAATACTTCTGGAGATATCACTGGATTGCTGTCCATTTGACCTTTGTTATGAGGGTTTATGCAGGAGGGTAACAGGTGGCAGTGTGATCGGGTGTTGGTGATGGTCTCTTCATGCTTATAATACATAGTTGCTCTATAGTATCATTACCTCCTCTGGACACTTTATACGAACTCTTGTTGATATGGACTTTTTATAATTTTTAGACATTATATTTTAGCGCTGCACCATCATCATCTTTTATTCTCAAGTATAGGGGCCCGCGGTCACTGCCTGTAAAGGGCCATTGCTACAAACTTTTCCTTAGGGTGACACCACTGAGGATCTGCAAGCAAGATTGTGCAGGAGGAAGGGAAGGATAGTATATGGTCAGTGTATATAGTTAAAGTGTCCCTGAAGACGTTTGTTCCAGTCAAGTGGGCATTCCATAAACAACCCACCCCCATCCAAGTTTATTAACCCCCTAAATAAAATTTAAAAAATAAACAAAATTGCTGGACTGTTTCCTGTTTCAGGTGTGCCTGGAAATTCAGTGTGCCTGGCTGTGCCGGATGGGGGAATTCCTATTCACCAGCGGTTCGTAAGGCGGATGCACTACATAAATATCATTTGATGATATATTAATTATTATACAGGATAATTATATATATAGCGCCCACCGGTTGCGCAGCGCTTAACAAAATGAAGGCAGACATAATGTTTACATTACAATTAGGTACAAGAGGAATAAGAGGGCCCTGCTCATTAGAGCTTACAATCTAAGAGGGAAGGTTAATTGATACAAAAGGTAATAGCTGTTAGGAATGAGCTGATTTAGAAGGTAAAACAGTGTATTAGTTAGGAGCAGGATAGGCTTCTTTAAAGAGAAGGGTTTTCAGGGATCGTCTAAAGATGGATAGATTAGGGGACAGTCGGACAGATTGGGGTAGGGAGTTCCAAAGGATGGGAGAAATCCTGGAGACAGGCATGGGAGGAGGTGACAAGGGAGCTAGAGACCAGGAGGTCTTGGGATTACCGAAGAGAGCGGCTTGGTTGGAATTTTGAGACTAGGTTAGGGATGTAGCTGGGGGCAGAGGTATGGACGGCTTTGTAAATTATTGTTAGTACTTTGAATTTTATTCGTTGAGTGAGTGGAAGCCAGTGGAGGGATTGGCAGAGAGGGGCGGAGGACACTGAACGATTGGTAAGGTGGATGAGTCTTGCAGCAGCCTTCATTATGGACGGAAGGGGGGATAGTCGATGTAAAGGTAATCCAATGAGGAGGGAGTTGCGGTAGTCGAGGCGAGTGAATTAGAAGCTTAGTGGTGTCAATGGCTAAATAGGGGCGTATTCTGGAAATGTTGCGGAGGCTATGATGCGGCGGCATGATTTGGACAGGGATTGGAAGTGGGCCTGAAAGGACAGGTCAGAGTCTAGGGTTACCCCTAGCACCCTGGCATGTGGGGACAGACTGATAGTGGTGCCATTGATCTTGACAGAGAAGTCAGGGGAGGGGGCACGTGGGGGAGGAAATATTAAGAGCCCGGTTTTAGATAGATTCAGTTTGAGGAAGTGATGTGACATCCAGGCTGATATGTCGGTTATTAAATCAGTGATGCATGAGGAGACTGATGGGGTGAGCAGAGGGGTAGAGAGATAGATTTGGGTGTCATCAGCATAGAAATGGTAGCAGAAGCCATGGGAGGTTATCAGCTGGCCCAGGGAGGATGTGTAATGACTGAAGTGCTGCAATAATAAAATACCTTTTAACAAGATCCCTACTCCTTCCCCTTTCCCCATCCATCCCTATCAATTGTCATTCTATAAATACTGCTGATGGATGGCAGATATCTGCATTCATTACACTCCATAGGTTGTTAATAGTGTATTCCTCCTACAAGTATGATCTGCTGGAGCAATTTCACATGAAGATTTCCCAACATAAATGATACTCCTGTCAGCTAATCACCCAGTTGGATCATCTGTGATCAAACCAGCATCACTGTACATGCACAAGACAAGGTATGCATTGACGATATATCACCCATACAGTAAGCTGTTTGGAAATATCACAGATGACATCTCTATCTCTCTCCCTGATCAACAAGCATTAGCGACGCCTGAGCCAGAATAGCTGCTGTTGCCTCCACTATAAAAAGCAAATAAAGACTTTTACTTAGGTTGACTGTAAATTGGATCATTCAGATGATATATAAATATTGATTATGGCAAAATGGTAATTATCATATCTGTATATCTAATGCCCTGTACACACGGGCGGACTTTTCGGCAACAAAGGTCCGACGGTCTTTCCGGCGGACTTTTGACGGACTTCCGATGGACTTTCGAACGAACGGACTTGCCTACACACGATCACACCAAAGTCTGATGGATTCGTACGTGATGACGTACGACCGGACTAAAATAAGGAAGTTCGTAGCCAGTAGCCAATAGCTGCCCTAGCGTCGGTTTTCGGCCATCGGACTAGCATACAGACGAGCTGATTTCTCGATAGGAACTGGGTCCGGAGTTCCGACGTAAAGATTTGAAACATGTTCCAAATCTAAAGTCCGTCTGATTTTCGACAGAAACAGTCCGCTGAAGGTCCGATGAAGCCCACACACGGTCGGATTGTCTGCCGGATTCGGTCCGTCGGACCAGTCCGATCGAAAGTCCACTCGTGTGTACACGGCATAAGTTTCGTCTCATCCCCTTGTCATAGTGAGTGCTAAAAGCCACTGTACCATCTATACTATCTGTACCATCTGTACTATCTGTGCCACATCTCTATACCACCATTGGAGAGATCAGGAAACCGCCTCTGCCTGGGTAGTTGGATACCCTACCAGCTTCACCGGTCATGCTGGCTGCATCAGGGGAAATGGGCTATGCAGTGACAGGTTTAAAATAAGCCAAAACATTTGCATGCAAAGAACAGCAACACAGATTAGAGGAGAAGCTTTCTGCTGATAGAGTCCACTTTATTGTTTATGAAGGAAACAAATTCCAATGCAATCCAGAGATCAGAAATACAAGCCATAAGAGAAAAAATGTATAATAAAGCATAAATACAGTATATATTAATTTTCCTTAAAGCGTTTGTAACCCTAAAAAAAATCCTTTAAAGCATGAATAGCAGCATAGTGTTGTTGCAGTGTAATTTGTCCCTTTCTATGTTCTAAAATGCGTTGCAAAAAGTAATATATTATTGCAGCCATGCCCCTGTAGAGGTTGATGAATGTAGTGGTTCACCTGTCATCCTGCCCAACCTGGCATCCATCTTTTAGTAACACACACGAACTTGAAAAACAACACATTTCTGGAGAAGGACTGATATGGTGTACAGGAGGCGTGCAACTCTGCCACTACTGGGAGCCTCGGAGCCGCTCGGCAGCGTTGATTAAACAGTTATTATTATTATTGATTTATACAGTGCTATCATCTCCTGCGATGCTGTGCAAATTAATAGATAAAGCCAGGGAGGGTAGTACAGTAATACAATACACAGCACGTTCCTGTGATACGCACATACAGTTGTATAACACAATGGAACAATGAAAAGAAACCGTAGGATGATGATGGCTGGGGTGGTGGGGACTGTGTGGGACTGTCCTACCAATGACGAGGTAAGTGTAGAAGATTTCTATTTTCTATGTCAAAATGGAAAAAAAACAACACTTGTTTCAGTTCTGCTCACTTTATAGACCAGAACACTTATGCCCCGTGCACATGGTCGGATTGTCCGACGGAAAATGTGTGATAGGACCTTGTTGTCGGAAATTCCGACTGTGTGTAGGCTCCATCACACATTCTCCATCGGATTTTCCGACACACAAAGTTTGAGAGCAGGATATAAAATTTTCCGACAACAAAATCTGTTGTCGGAAATTCTGAACGTGTGTACACAAATCCGACGGACAAAGTGCCACGCATGCTCAGAATAAATAAAGAGATGAAAGCTATTGGCCACTGCCCCGTTTATAGTCCCGACGTACGTGTTTTACGTCACCACGTTCAGAACGATCGGATTTTCCGACAACTTCGTGTGACCGTGTGTATGCAAGACAAGTTTGAGCCAACATCCGTCGGAAAAAATCCTAGGATTTTGTTGTCGGAATGTCCGAACAAAGTCCAACCGTGTGTACGGGGCATTAGGGGGTTTTTTTTATCAATGTTTTCACCCAAGATTCACACATTTATCAATGAAATCCCATTGGAATTACATATGACTCTTAGGTGAAAGTTGTGTGAATCTTGTTTAAATACATTGATAATCAGAATCTGAATACTTTATTAATCCCAAATGGAAATTATTGAATAGTTATTGATAGGTATATTGATAAATAGTGTGTTTAAAGCCAGCTCTTTTATTTTCAAACAAATTCACTTTTTTTGTTAGCTAGTAGTAGTTGGACACATTTAAAGTGATTGTAAAGTCTTGTTTTTTTTTCTATAAAAATAATAAACATGTTATACTTACCTGCTCTGTGTAGTGGATTTTCACAGAGCAGCCCAGATCCTCCTCTTCTCGGGTCCAGCTGCGGCTCTTCTGGCCCCTCCCTCCTGTCGAGTGCCCCCACAGCAAGCAGCTTGCTATGGGGGAACCCGAGCCGAGCAGCAGCTCCGTGTGTCCATTCAGACACGGAGCCCCAGTTCGGCCCCTCTCTCTCTCGATTGACTTACTGACTTTGACATCAGCGGGTGCCAATGGCGCCACTGCTGTGTTTCAGCCAAGCAGGAGGATAGTCCCGGACGTCCGAGGAACTTGTGGACATCGCTGGACAGAGTTGGGGCTCAGGTAAGTATGAGGGGGGCTGCTGCACACAGATGGCTTTTTATCTTAATGTATAGAATGTATTAAGATAAAAACCTTCTGCCTTTACAACCACTATAACATAACTTGTTCTGTAATGTGCAGACATTTTGTATGCTTTGTTCATATTTCATGTCTGAGGTTTACAACCACTATACCAATGTTGTACTGTGCCCTCAGGTTGACCTGGGACCTGAAGATAACTAAGCTGGAGGGGTTACCATTTTTCTTGTATTTTTTAGCAAGGATACCACCCTCTACAGGTCAACTATGTAGAGAGTTCCCAGAAGAAAACCTATTTGATAGATTTAAAGTAAATGCCAAATCTATGGTCAGGATACCCTGTTGGTTGTCTGTGTTACCTGTAACTATATTCTACTGACTTTTCTCCATGGGCCTTTTGCTTAGCGTGCTACATTCAATTGGTTTGGTTGTCATCAACTGCCATCGATCATTGCTAGCTGGTTACTGATGGCTTGCCTAAAGTTGCTGTCCTGCATTGTGCCTGCCAATCAATGGATATCAAGGATGTCATAGTTACATAGTTGGTAAGGTTGAATAAAGACAACAGTCCATCCAGTTCAACCTGTGTTGGTGTGTTTGTATTTGGGTAGATAATCATTTCCCATATCCCTGTATATTGTGTTTGCTAAGATGCACGTCCAAGAGTCTTTTAAAACTATCAATACTCCCCGTTGTAACCACAGATTGTGGAAGAGAGCTCCACATCCTTACCGCCCTGACAGTGAAGAACCCCCTACACAGCTTAAGGTTAAACCACTTCTCCTCCAATCTCATTGTGTGGCCCCGTGTCCCCTTACACTCCCTGAGACTGAAAAGTTTCATAGTTACACTGGGATCACCATTGAGATATTTGTATATCACTATTGTATCTCCTCTCAAGCATCTCTTCTCCAGGGACAATAAAGTTAGTGCTTGTAGTTGTTCCTCATAATTGAGGTTCTCCAGTCCCCATATTAATTTTGTTCTTCTCTGGACACTCTTCAGCTCCAGCACATCCTTTCTGAGGATTGGTAACCAGAACTGGACAGAATATTTCAGATGGGGCCCAACCAGATTTTTTTAAAGATTTAAAGATTTTTTTAAAGTGGTAGAATTGTTTTTATCGTATTTTCTCCAGTCCTCCTCGACTCTAGAATAATAAAATCTCCAATGCTCGTATCCCGCATATGGATTATATGCAACAGATGTCGGATACATAGTGTTTCCCGTTTTTAAAATGTTTTATTTTCACAACCCCAATAAAATACACTTACAAGATTAAAAAACAAAATCGCTTTTTGATACACATCAGCCGGCTCACCACTGCACAATATCAGCGATGACGGCGTGATGTTATGGGCTTGGCTCCTCCCTCCTAGACACGTAGCGCCCAATAATTGGGCTTCCTCAGTAGGCCTTTTGTCTATTGATCTTGTAAGTGTATTTTATTGTGGTCATGAAAATAAAAGATGTTTCAAATGGGGAGCTCTATGTATCCGCCTTTCTTTTGCATGTAATCCATATGCGGGATACGAGATTTAAGTATCCTGGGGTTGAGGAGGACTGGTGATGGGTCATCAGCTGAGTGGATGTGAATAAAGATCACTGATGAGCATGTATTTATGAGCTTGAGGTGAGCAGGTTTTTACACCTGGGGTGGGGAGGCGAACGAATCACTGGAGGAGTGACAGAGATAGAAGATTAATAATAATTTTCTGGGAAGCACTGGACTTTACTTGTTTTTGATTAATTTCACTTTTTTGGATTTAGTTATTGAGTCACAATTTAATTTTTGAACAGTTGTTTCGGACTTTCACCAATTTTATGAATTTGAGAGTTATATGTATATAAAATGCACTATTTATCTTTCAAAAGAGGTTTCACAGCGCTCTTTCATCCAAACTCTAAATTGCTGCATTTGTAAATGTCAAAAGGCAATATAAAGGAATAGCAGTGGTAAAAAAAAGCACTTGTGAGTTTAATTAATCTTTTTTTGGTACAATTTGCCTTTAAGGGGGCGTGGCAGGGGGTGTGTCCTATGCTAACATACTTTTGCTAATAGGTGTCCCTCATTCCTATTTCAGAAAGTTGAGAGATATGCTGCCCACGCCTGGGCAGGGTTAACTGTGTCCAACTGTGTGACAAAAAGTAAATAAAAAAAAAAAACCCATGAAAAAAAATATATATAACAGGCACTTTTCTATATTTACTTTAACCACTTCAGCCCCGGAAGGTTTTACCTCCTTCCTGACCAGGCACATTTTTGCGATTTGTCACTGCGTTATTTTAACTGACAATTGCGCGGTCATGGGACATTATACCCAAATAAAATTGACGTCCTTTTTTTCCTACAAATAAAGCTTTCTTTTGGTGGTATTTGATCACCTCTGTGGTTTTTATTTTTTGTGCTATAAAAGTGTGACTCCACACTCCTAAGCAGCCTATGTATCGGATCAATGGATGAGAAGTGGCCCCAGCCTAGGCTCCTCCCAAGTCGCACCTCCTTATGCATTTCAACCTGCTCACAGGGCTTAGTCATAAAGGTTTTATGACTAAGCCTGTGGGTGGGGTGAAACATGTCAGGGGGGGCGTGTCCTGGGAGGAGCCTAGGCTGAGGCCACTTCCCATCAATTGACCCAGCATATAGGCTGCTTAGGAGTGCGTTGTCTCCGAGTCACACTAGTTACAAATGTATATCAGAATATTTCGGTAACTTGTAGATGATAAAATTCTATTTCTTGATGCCCCCCCTGACTTCTTGCCTCCAGGAATCTTCTTTTAGGGCGGGTAATACACTGAAGGCAACACGCAGCTTCGCAGCAGTCGTAAAGAGAGGGCAAAGTATCACAAGAAAGGGACATTATACAGACATCACTGGACAGTGATCATTGCTGGTTATTGGAACAAGTAATAGAAGAGCAAAGTGTCTCCTCAGTGGAAAATAATCCGACCTTTTCAGTTCATGTCCCTTCCAGGCAGGTTTACTATAGGACTTTCACAAATTAATATCCTGCAAAAGCTTTTCGACTGAAGGAGGCCAATTATTACAATGTAGAAACGTCGCCCGTCTAATCAAACGGTTTTCAACCAGAGATAACCTTTACCTTCCCGAAAAACATTGAACAGCTTTGGGGAAATCACCAACCAATGGCTTAGAAAATCTTCAGTGTCTCTCATTATGTGCAAAGACCTAGGGCAGGGTAGCACATAAAAACTGAAAATCACGTGATTTTACACAAATTCTTTGTCAATGGCACCCTAAACGCAGCAAGCAAGAAGCACACGTGCAAAAATGCACAAAACCTGAAGCTCAAAAAGCTGCATGGACATTTTTGCCATGTTTGCTACATGTAGGGCAGCTCATTGAAATGAATAGGATGCACTATGTGTGAAGTACAACAATGTGCATGAACATGCATATGTGCAATGCTCAGTGTTGCTCTACGCTACTGTGAATGGGGCCTTAAGGGTATGTCAGGGAAATATGTAGCATATCTCTGTGAGGAAGACACTTTACTATAATTTATTAAAAAGATAATTAAAACAAGCACAATTCTTTAAATATATTAAACATAGGAACTGTGTAACAGTAAATAATTTACTTATACAGTGGAACCTGTATCGCATGAAAAGTCGTACCCCATGATTTCCAATGAGTACCATTCATATCTGTGCGACTTCAAAACGCAGCGACTTCAAAGTAGTCCCTGCACTACTTTGTTTCATATTCCCATCGCACACGTTCCTGGTATAAGCTCTAAAGTTCGGGTGCTGCAGCAACAACCAGCTGGATACTGGTTCAAGTCACAATGTAGATATTTGCCAGCACACCAAGGATCAGCACACGGTGGCGTCCAAACGGTTTAGTTTAATGCATGATCACAACACAAAAAGGTACAAAGTTTCAGAGTCATGCAGGACCCCTTCGTCAGGCATGTGATGATCTTCACATGCCTGACGAAGGGGTCCTGCTTGACTCCGAAACGTTGCACCTTTTTGTGTTGTGATCCTGCACTGCTCTGGTCGCACTTTGATGTGACTTGTGGTCCATAGACCTCAAGAATACACAGGCATTGCTTCAAGTCGCGGTAGAATCGCGGCAAAAGTCTTTCAAGTCAGGCAAGAAGGTCTCTGGGTGTCCGTAGTAGAGCACTGTATTTCTAAAAATCCTAACTCGGTTTGCGAGTGTTGTCTCGCAAAACGAGCAGGATTCAGGCCAAAAGCGGTGTGCAGTACCGCTTTTGGCCTGAGGTGGGGGGGGGCCGGAGCCGAGCAGAGCCGAAAGTCGCCGACCGACGCAGATCGAAAATGCACGGAAAGGCCCGAGGACAGTTCGGCTGACCTCGGCCAACCCCAGAAAGGCTCGTGAACTGAGTCTTTCCGAGGTTTGCTGAGGTCAGCAGAAGTGTCCCTCGGGCCTTTTCGGCCGTTTCCGAGGCTCTCCGGCCGCATGCGGTATTGCATGCCGTTGAAGTCAATGCGGAACAAATTATTTTCGCTCCCATTGACTTCAATGGGAAAACTACATTGGATTACGAGCATACTCCTGGAACGGGTTATGCTCGTAATCCGAGGTTCAACTGTATTGTATGATCATGAATCATTGTCTGCAATAGAGGTTAAAAACCTTCTTGGAGAAATTTCAGAACCTGAGATTGTCCCTGGAAATTGGGGGGGGGGGCTCAGTTCAGGGTATCCCTCTTTAAAGCCACTTCAATTACCCTTCATAGAAGAGGTTTAGACATAGCTCCCAACTGTCCCTGATTTCGAGGGACTGTCCCTGATTTGGAGCATTGTCCCTCTGTCCTTCTATCCTCCTCATTTGTCCCTCATTTTGGTCTGATCTATATAGTTGTATATAAAATGCACTTTTTATCTTTCAAAAAGTGTTTCCCAGTGCTAAACCTTTCATCCAAATTCGAAATTGCTGCATTTGTAAATTTTAAAAGACCAATATAAAGGAATAGTAGTGGTAAAAAAAAATCCCTTGTGGATTTAATTAACCTTTTCTTTGGGTTAATTCTTCTTTAAAGCGGAGGTCCGGCGACCAATCATTGTTTGTTCTTTTTTAAGTCATTGAGACACTTTCCCAATCACAAAGTAATACTCGCAGTTTGGGTATAATATTTTCGCCTCTGTCTGTTTTCGTACGTAAGAAGAAGTTATAAAATGTGATGATGGCTGTTTCCATCTTGCTTGTGGGTATATGAAGCCCACAAGCATTGATTTCCTGGTTGCGGTGAAAGCTGAGCTCCCAGCATTCACCGCTCATTCCCGCGCATGCTCAGTGTTTACGGCGAGCAGCGCCGTAAAATTCCGGGTTGCCATCACAACGGGCGTCGTCGTCGGAAGTTCCCGCCCCGTTGTGATGGCAACCAAAACCTATACAAACAAAAAAGATAACAAAGCAAAGCTCACTACGGGGAGAGACAAGCATCTGTAAAGGTAACGCAAACGAGGCGCTCTGGCAGAATACGATTAGAAAACACAAAAGAATAAAAAATTAACTATATTTCAAATCATGTTGATTTAAATATATATTTAAAACAATATTTAAATATATTTTGATTTAAAATATTTCAAGTTTTTAATATTTCAGTATCAACTTGCACATTTGAGATATATATTTTCATACCACTACACAAATAATATAAATAATATATATATATAAATATATATATATATACATATATATATATATATATATATATATATATATATATATATATATATATAGAGAGAGAGAGAGAGAGAGAGAGAGAGAGAGAGAGAGAGAGAGAGAGAGAGAGAGAGAGAGATAGCCATCTGTGTATATATATATATATATATATATATATATATATATATATATTTATTTATTTATTTATTTATTTTTTTATTTTTTTATTTTTTTTTTATATGTGTGTATATATATATATATAAACTATTTAATTTTTTTTTTTTTTACATTACTCTTTACCTCTATCTTTTTAATAATTTATATCGCAATAATTTACATAAAGACTTGCATAAAGCTGGAAAGGCTTATAAAAGTATCTCCAAAAGCCTTGCTGTCCATCAGTCCACTATAAGACAAATTGTCTATGAATGGAGAAAGTTCAGCACTGCTGCTACTCTCCCTAGGAGTTGGCGTCCTGTAAAGATGACTGCAAGAGCACAGCGCAGACTGCTCAATGAGGTGAAGAAGAATCCTAGAGTGTCAGCTAAAGACTTACAAAAGTCTCTGGCATATGCTAACATCCCTGTTAGCGAATCTACGATATGTAAAACACTAAACAAGAATGGATTTCATGGGAGGATACCACAGAGGAAGCCACTGCTGTCCAAAAAAAACATTGCTGCACGTTTACAGTTCGCACAAGAGCACCTGGATGTTCTGCAGCAGTACTGGCAAAATATTCTGTGGACAGATGAAACCAAAGTTGAGTTGTTTGGAAGAAACACACAACACTATGTGTGGAGAAAAAGAGGCACAGCACACCAACATCAAAACCTCATCCCAACTGTGAAGTATGGGGGGCATCATGGGGGGGGCATGGTTTGGGGTCTGGGCCTGGACGGATTGCTATCATCAAAGGAAAAATTAATTCCCAAGTTTATCAAGACATTTTGCAGGAGAACTTAAGGCCATCTGTCCACCAGCTGAATCTCAACAGAAGATGGGTGTTGCAACAGGACAACGACCCAAAGCATAGAAGTAAATTCAACAACAGAATGGCTTTACCTCCCTGGCGGTATGATTATTTCAGATTTTAGGTGCTGAAAGCGGTACAATGTTTTGCATGGAAATTTGGCGTTTTATATTGTAGGCCTGTAATTCTTAGGAATAACTCACTTAAATCTGTCCAAACAAGAGTCTAGTAGACATCCCGGGTATGATACAGTTTGAAAAACAAAATCATAAATTATAATATAATAAATAACTCTAAATAATTATAAGAAATAATAATATAATAAAAATTATTCAATAATGTAATCAAATCAAAAACACTGAAATTTGCTTAGTTGCAGAATTGTCGCTGTCATTACTTTCAGTGTTTGATGACGGATTTCCCCACAAATCACTATCGCTCAATTCTGCAAGTGATTCTAATTTATTATCGCTGTTTTCTAGCTGGCCTAAAAGCCCTTTTGATGTAAACAGACATTTTTTGGTTGCTATGGACAATCTCCAGTTTCCTGGCAGAAAGAATAGTGTTTATAACATAAAACTGCATGCGGGGCACTGGAGAAAGCACTAGGGACAAAGGGGATGTGTAACTATTTGATACAGTACTGTAATCTGTAAGATTACAGTATACTGTATCTATACTGTGTTTTTTGCTTATTGAATTTGGTGCCGAACTCCGTCCCCGTGCGTCGCAACGCTCGCAGGGAATGGAGCTCGGCACTGTGAATCGAGCGAGACACAAGACACGGCGGCTCGCAGATCACAGCGGGGAGACATCGCAGGATCCAGGGGACAAGGTAAGAAAGCTCTTCCTGGATCCTGCAATGCGATCCCGAGTCTAGCTCGGGGTTACTACTTTTGGTACTGAAATCTAACCCCGAGCCAGACTCGGGAATACCGCCAGGGGGGTTAAACAGAAAAAAATACGCCTTCTGGAGTGGCCCAGTCAGAGTCTTGACCTCAACCCGATTGAGATGCTGTGGCATGACCTCAAGAAAGCGATTCACACCAGACATCCCAAGAATATTGCTGAACTGAAACAGTTCTGTAAAGAAGAATGGTCAAGAATTACTCCTGACTGTTGTGCACGCCTGATCTGCAACTACAGGAAATGTTTGGTTGAAGTTATTGCTGCCAAAGGAGGTTCAACCAGTTATTATATATTATTTTATATTATATTATATTATTATATATATATATATATATATATATATATATATATATATATATATATATATATATATATATATATATATATATGCAGGGCTTTTTTTCAGCTGGAACTTGGTGGAACTCAGGTCCACCACCTCTGGCTCAGGCCCTCTGCTCCCTGCTGACCACTATTACTTGAAAACACAAAAGTGAAGGATGGGGACAAGGGAGATGCAGGTACAGGGGGTGCAGTGCAAATAGCAACAACACCACTGGATGATCTCCCCACAAGTGAGAGAGGTGGAGCCAACTACAGTATGCGGGGAAGTACTATAGCTGGCTGGGTGTTTCAGCTTAATACAGCAACAAAAATACGGCATGTGGAACATGGTGGAGCTTTTAAGCAGATGGGGAGAAGATGGGGGCAGTAGAGGGGGTTTGCATGCAGAGGTCAGAGCTGAAGAGGGGTAAACTTGAGATGTGGATGGGGGATGCAGAGGTAAGTAGCTGTGGAAAAAGGCTGAATTCTGCACTGTGTGTAGTGCACTGCTAAACTCTGCTCTCTGTATGCAGCACACCCCTGAACTCTGCAGTCTGTGTGTAACTCCCTCCCTGAACACTGCACTCTGTACATAATGCACGCCTATTATTTAATGACCCTGTTAAGACCCTCCCACTGTTTGTAAAATTTGACCACACACATTATTTGATGCAATTTGGAGGGTGTTTGTAAGGTACAGGGGGTCGCGATAGAGTTCCTGTACCTATTTTTGGAGAAAAAAAGCCCTGTGTGTGTATATATATATATATATATTTTTTTTTTTTTTTTATTTATTTATATAAATCCCCTTTTCAGTTATATGTGTGTAACATTACATGCACATTTCTAACTAAATGGCAAAGTTCAAATGTCTGTTTTTTTGATTGACTAACCAGCTAGTTATTTATTTCAAGGTATCAATGTTATTTTATCTCTTTCGATAGCAATGATGTAGATAAGTACTTGCCTCCAAACCATTAACAGTAAAGGTCATTGCAGATCCAAGAAAATGTCTACATAAATTATATGTTATTGATAGATACATTATACACTATAATATATATATAGAGAGAGATATATATAGATAGATATATATATATATATATATATATATATATATATATATATATATATATATATATATATATATATATATATAAAAAGAGTGAGAGAGAGAGAGTGAGAGAGATTACAAAAAAAGTGTACAAAATTAATTAAAAAACAAATTTTAGTATTTAAATAAATTTAAATATATATGTATATCGATACACATTATTTTTTTAACGTCATTCACTGTATATATATCTATCTATCTATATATAGATAGATATATATCTATCTATCTATCTATATATATATATATATATGTGTATATATATATATATATATATATATATATATATATAGATATATATATATATATATATATATATATATATATATATATATATAAGCAAATTATTGTGATATAAATTATTAAAAAGTTAGAGGTAAAGAGTAATGCAAAAAAAAAATTAAATAGATTTATATATATTATATATATATATATATATTAGGGATGCACCGATACCAATAGGGGGATCGGTATCGGTGCCGATACTTGGCATTTTCGGGGGTATCAGTACTCGTGAAAATTCACCGATACCAGAAACCGATACCGGAAGTGACGTCAGCTTGGGCGGAGCTCGGGAACCAGATAAGCTTGCGGCCTCCCCACACGGCGGTGAGTGCTGTTTCCCTCATGACAGACATGTGTTTTGCTGCTGCTGCGCCTGCTACATGGCTGCCCCACATGGCGAGTGTCCTCCTTACACCTTGTCCCCTCATGGTGGCCGGTGAGTGCTCTTCTCTATTTCTTACTGTTGCTTGCTTTCTTCTTATGTGTCCCGCGACCGGTGATTGCTGTGTACAGTACTACTAGCTTACATCATCATTTGCCTAACATGGCGGACGGCCTGTGTTATACTTAAGTTAGTTGTGTCCCACATTGTCTCTCTCTCTCTTGCCTAACATGGCAGACGGCCTGTGTTTTACTTAAGTTAGTTTTGTGTCCCACATTGTCTCTCTCTTGCCTAACATGGCGGCCGGCCTATTTTGCACTTAGTTTGTCCCACTTTGTCTCTCTCTCTTGCCAAACATAATGTCCAGCATGGCGGCCGTCCTGTGTTTGTGTGTATTACATAACTTAGTGTCCCACATTGTCTCTGTTGCCTAACATGTCCATCATGGCAGCAAATGACTGCTGCTGTTACATAAATCATCATTGTCTGTTGCCTAACATTTTCCTACATGAGCCTTTCTGAGACCATCCTCTGCTTTTTGTATTGTAGAGATACCGACCATTGTACCCGACAGATGGATGTCATCATCCTCGCTGGGTTACTTGGCCATACCAAGATGCTGGATGCAGCAGGAACAGACAACAAGCACCGGTGAGAGCAGCTTCATTATTCTAAAAAATAGTAGGTGTCATCATGTTTGAAATAAATCAGAAAACAAAACATTTGGGCTCAAAATTTTTTTCCCCCCTTAAGGTGGAGAGACTTACTTATTTTTGGCTTTAAGTGCAATGCAAACGGATGCCACTGCCACCAGCAAAATGTCAGCTGTCTGGAAGTTGTTTTAAAATTGATTAAACCAACAAACGCATTGCAGACTGCAAACTCTGTTCTGCCAAAATATCCAGAGGAGGTTCAAGAGTTAGTTTTTATAATACCAATAATCTCATAAAACACATCAAAATGAAACACAAGACTGAGCATGGCGAATTTACAGCTGTCACTAGCTCTTGCACTCAGCAGCTGACACTGCAGCAAACCCTTGCCAGACGTTAAACATTTTACATGGATAACCCAAGGGCTAAAAAAATTTCTGAAGTAGTTACCCAATTCATCGTTCTTGATGATCAGCCACTATCAATAGTTGACAATGTCAGTTTTCGGCGACTTATGAATCTTTTGGAGCCAAAGTACGAAATTCCCAGCCGCCGTCATGTCACAGATGTCATGTTGCCACAATTACACAACACAGTGAAAAAACACATTACCAACATGCTACAGGAGGACATAAAGGCTATCAGTTTCACCACGGACATTTGGAGCAGTAGTGTGAGTCCCGTGTCTGTAATTAGCTTAACTGCACAGTGGATTGATGCCAGTTTCACTCTGCACCAAGTCATGCTGCATGCAAAGAAATTTCAAGGCTCTCACTCAGGCCAAGCTATAAGAAGCACACCAGAAGAAATGCTTGACACTTGGGCGATTCCCAAAAGTTCTGTCCATGTGGTAGTCCGTGATAATGGCAGAAATATGATAAAAGGTGTACAAGATGCTGGTCTTCAGAGTCTTTCATGTGTGGCACATACACTGCAGCTGGCTGTCTCAGAAGGGCTTTTATCACAGGGCAGCATTAAGTAGGCTTTGGGAATTGAGCGCAAAATAGTTGGCCACTTTAAACATTCAAACCTGGCATATTCTCGACTGCAAGATATTCAGATCCAGCTTGGTCAACCCATTAAAAGACTTCAACAAGATTTTCAGACTCACTGGAACAGCACTTTTTACATGCTGCAGTCTCTGATAGAGCAAAAACGGGTCATTGGTGTATATGTGTCAGAACATGAGCTGTCTGCAATGATCACTGCAAATCAGTGGAATCTCATGGAGAAGATGATCGACATCTTGGCTTCCTTTGAAGAGTTGACTCGGCATTTGAGTTGTTCAGATTCTTTTGCCTCGAATGTAATTCTTGCAGTGACTGTGCTACAGCGATTATTATCTAAAGAAGTGGATGAGGACCACGGTGTTAAAATGATGAAGAACACATTGCAGAAACGGTTCTCTGACATAGAGCAAAATCCACTTTACTGCATCGCTACCTTACTCGATCCAAGGTAATCAATTATTGCTGGCTGCTATTTTGCATTGTTTTTATTTGAATATTGATGATATGATTTAGTTTTTTGGATGAAGGTGATATTTTACAGTGTTATTATCACTTGCTTGCATTAAAAAAAAAAAATTGTAATGCAAGTGATAACACTGAAAAAATCTCACCTTCATAAAAAACACAAAACAAAATTGATAATGACAAACACACTTACCTGCTCTGCCTCTGTGTAATGGTTTTGCACAGATCAAGCCAGACAACTGTTTTTGCCGTGTCCCCCACCGTCACCTTTCCTTCTAGCAGTGCCCCCGCAACAAGCTTCCACAGTTGTTGCTTAGCTTGCATGATGTTATCTAATGTCTTGTATTTTTCTTCTTCTAGGTATAAAGATCGGTTCTTCTCAAATGCAGATGCTGGCAGGCAGGCCAAAGAGATGTTCATGCTGGAAATGCGACAAATATCTTCTGTACAGGTACTACAGGCACAGGCAGCTACACCTAAGGTGCTTGAGAAACCAGCTACCAAAAGGCCTCGCACTGAGCAACAGCCAGGTACCGGAGTGACTGTGGACAGTGTTTTTCAAGAAATTGCTTATTCATCTACATTTGAGAACAGTGCTCCCACAGCTGCTACCATACAACTAGAAGCATATCTTGGAGAGGTCACTGTGCCTCGTTCGGACAAACCTCTTGAGTATTGGGCAGTCAATAAACTGTGATTTCCCACTCTAGCCCAAATGGCACAAAAATATCTTTGCAGTAGTGTGGAAAGTGAGAGATTGTTCAGTGCAGCGTCACACATTCTGACTGACACCAGAAACCGACTTCTAACTGAACATGCAGAGATTCTTCTGTTTCTTAAAAAAAAAACTTGCCACTTGCGTTTGAATTGGAAAAGCAATGTCCTGCCTGTTACTGTCCAACTGTAAGGCATCATATCATGCACAGTTGCCCACTGCAGCTCAAAGCAACGGCTCCACCTGGCATTTGAGCGTTTTTTTTTAGTGTTTCCTCTGCCTGTTAACTCCCCTCCATGTTGGCCTTTAAAAAAAAAAAAAAAATATGCCTTTTTTAACTCCATGCCACAACCTTTTTCCTTAAGTGAAAAAAGTGAATCACCTATGGTGTGCACAGTGCACACTATAGGTGATTCAACGTGCAATGCATGGGGGACACATAGCCTAATATGGAGCGGCATAGAGTTACCACTACAGGCAAACGAAAGGCTCAAACGCCTGTAGGAGCAGTTACTTTGAGCTTTATTGTGCATGTGGCCTTACTGCTGCTAGTCCTTGGCTCCTTGGCCTTGCCATCCTGGAATGACCCTAATTTTGGTCTGTGAAAAATGTTTTTTCATGAGTTTCATAAGATGTTGAACTAGAAGCTAGCACTTTTTTTTATTATTTCAAAAATGTTTACAAAATAATGTTAGTTTTGAGGTACTGTTCAGTTGCTCCTCCACAGGCCTAACATTATTTAACTGTATTGCAACGATGACACACCTATGGTGGGGATGCCCAATAATAGTGGACTACTGGAATGAAGTACTAAAAAACATAGGGGAAATAACCGGTGAAAAAATAGAACAAGACATATGGACCCGTCTGTTCCATGACTATAAAAAATCAAGGAAACAATATATGAGAACAATGGTTCCGAGTCTTCTGAACGCCGCCAAGGGTCTGATCCCAAGATATTGGCTAAAAAGTGGAAAACCAGATATTAGAGAATGGTTTGAGAAAATAGATTATTATTGTAAAATGGACCTGCTGAGAAGCAGAGAAAGAGGAGATAATAAGCGCAATAGTCTCTGGGAGGGATGGAAAAAATATAAAACCTCGGATATATATCTAGACAAGACGAAGGAAACAACAGGTACAGAGCTAAAATGACATAGAATATAAGAAGGAGTAAACCAGACATAAAAGAGGGGAGGGGGGGAAGGGGGGGATAAGAGGGACCAAGAAGGAATAAAGGCATAGTGGTAGTTACATATTTTGGAGTTTTTTTTCTGTTTTTTGTACTTAAACAAAGATATACGATGGGAAAACTAATAAAGATAAGGCAGAAATAATCCTCAATGATGTGAAAAATGAGAGGAGATAAATTTTGACATACAAAGTTGATATAATGTCGCTGAAGTGGAAAAAAAAAAAAATGTAACTGTATTGCACTTGGGTTGGTTGATGTGATGACGTGAACTTGTGATGTTTGTTTTATACGTGGCGTCATCAACATTGATATTTCATGTTCTGTGTGACATTTGAGCTTTTCATTTTGCATAATGCCTATAAAATGCAGCTAAAAGCATCTGCTCCTCAAGGAGTTTGAGCTTTTTTCCTGCCTGTTAACGCCTCCCCTCCATGTCAGCCCATTGCACACTAGTTTCAGGAGTTTAGTGGCAGGAAAGTTTACAGGCAGAAAAAAAATCCAAAGATTTCCATTTCCAGTTTCTTTAGATTTTTTTTTCTGCCTGCCGCCTGTAAGGTGCCCTGCCACTAAACTTCTGAAACCGCATAGTGTTCTTTGGCCAATGGCCATGAATGAACACATAGGCTAACATGGAGGGGAAGAGGTAACGGGTAGAGAAAAAAAAAAGCTCAAAACAGTTAAAACGCCTGGAGAAGCAGCTGCTTTGAGCTGTGTATGAGGCCTTACTGCAGCCTACATGCCAACCTAACACACATCCATGCCATCCTGGAATGTTCTGTCTGTGAAATGCGTTTCTCTTACACATGTGTAAGTTGAACTGGAAACAAACACATGTTGTGTTTTTTTTGGTTTTTGAAATTTTATAAAGAATGGTGAGTTAACTGAGGTACTGTACTGTCCTTGCTTCTCCTCATGCCTAAACATTGTGAACTTGCAATGTACATGTCATTGGTGACATTGACATTATTTTATATGACATGTTCTGTGCAATTTGCGCTTTAACAGCTTTGTGACCAGCAAACAAACATGTTTTCTTTCATAATCTTTTGACTGTGTTTCAATTCCTCATATTATGGTGAAAATGTGTAATTTCTCATTATTTTTTTAAAAAATGGTCACATGACCAAAATCAGGTATCGGTAATTGGTATCAGCGAGTACATGATGTCAAGTATCGGTACTCGTACTCGGTGTCGGTGCATCCCACATATATATATATATATATATATATATATATATATATATATATATAAATCTCCTTTTCGGTTATATATGTGTAACATTACATGCACATTTATGACTAAATGGCCAAGTTCAAATGTCTGTTTTTTGATTGACTAACCAGCTAGTTATTCATTTCAAGGTTTCAATGTCTTATCACTTTCTATAGCAATGTTGCAGAGTTGCAGATAAGTACTTGCCTCAAAACCATTTACAGTAAAGGTCATTGCAGATCAAAGAAAATGTCTACATAAATTATATGTTATAGATAGATAGATAGATAGATAGATAGATAGATAGATAGATAGATAGATAGATAGATAGATAGATAGATAGATAGATAGATAGATACCGTGTTTCCCCGAAAGTAAGACAGTGTCTTACTTTCTTTTTATCCCTAAAAGCCCCACTATGTCTTACTTTCGGGGTATGTCTTATATTGGGAAAAAAAAATTTTTTTTATTCTTTATTGCAATATTTTTTTTTTTTTTTTAATCAGCCCTGTTGGGGGGCTTTGGTGAGATATCAGGGGTCTTAACAGACCTCTGATATCTCCCCCTTGAGACAGAGAAAGAGACAGAGGATAGAGATTCCCCAGTCCCTTTCTCTGCAGCGTCAGCTGCTCTGAGAATGAAAGGAGAGAAGACAGCGGCTTCTCTCCATTCATAAACTGACACATTGTAATCACAGGAGATTACAATGTTTCAGTTATGTGAATGGACAGAGTCAGCTGACTCTGTCTATTCACAAGGGAAGGAGGGGGAGGACGGAGGAACGGAGGGGGAGAACGGAGGGGACAGAGAAGGAGGGGGGAACGGAGGGGACAGCGGGGAGGCACAGAGGAGGAAAGCGGAACGGAGGGGGAGAACGGAGGGGACAGAGAAGGAGGGGGAGAACGGAGGGGACAGAGAAGGAGGGGAGAACGGAGGGGACAGCTGGGAGGCACAGAGGAGGAAAGCGGAACGGAGGGGAAGAACGGAGGGGGACAGAGAAGGAGGGGGGAACGGAGGGGACAGCGGGGAGGCACAGAGGAGAAAAGCGGAACGGAGGGGGAGAACGGAGGGGACAGAGAAGGAGGGGGGAACGGAGGGGACAGCGGGGAGGCACAGAGGAGGAAAGCGGAACGGAGGGGGAGAACGGAGGGGGACAGAGAAGGAGGGGTACCGCACTTCACTGCAGGCAAATCCCCCCGTGTTTCCCCGAAAGTAAGACATATGTCTTACTTTCGGGGTATGGCTTATATTAGCTGACCCCTCTGAAACTCCCGATACGTCTTACAATCGGGGGTGTCTTACTATCGGGGAAACACGGTAGATATATGCATATATTTAGGTTGAAATAATAGAACTATGTCTAGATACATTTTACTAAAGCATTTTTTTTCGGTCAGAATGATATTTTAGTGCTTTTGAGCCACATACTTAGCTGCATCATTTTAATGTCAGCAGAGATAAGATAACATTTCATTTCATTTCATTATTTACCAATACTGCATTGAGCCACTTTGGCATGGAGATCACCATAGCTTGAAATGTTCCCACTGGAGTCCACTTTCACTCCTTCATGATGAAATTACGTTACAGGTGAAAAGCCACACACCTGTCTATATAAGACCTTACAGCTCACAGTTCATGTCAGAGCAAATGAGAATAATGAGGGCAAAGGAAGTGCTTGAAAAGCTCAGAGACAGAATTGTGGCAAGACACAGATCTGGCCAAGGTTACAAAAAAAAATTCTGCTGCACTTAAGGTTCCTAAGAGCACAGTGGCCTCCATAATCCTTAAATGGAAGACATTTGGGACAATCAGAACCCTTCCTAAAGCTGGCCGTCCAACCAAACTGAGCTATCAGGGGAGAAGAGCCTTGGTGAGAGAGGTAAAGAAGAACCCAAAGATCACTGTGGCTGAGCTCCAGAGATGCAGTCGGGAGATGGGAGAAAGTTGTAGAAAGTCAACCATCACTGCAGCCCTCCACCAGTCGGGGCTTTATGGCAGAGTGGCCCGACGGATGCCTCTCCTCAGTGCAAGACACATGAAAGCCTGCATGGAGTTTGCTAAAAAAAACACCTGAAGGACTCCAAGATGGTGAGAAATAAGATTCTTTAGTCTGATGAGACCAAGATAGAACTTTTTGGCCTTAATTATAAGTGGTATGTGTGGAGAAAATCAGGCACTGCTCATCACCTGTCCAATACAGTCCCAACAGTGAAGCATGGTGGTGGCAGCATCATGCTGTGGGGGTGTTTTTCAGCTGCAGGGACAGGACGACTGGTTCCAATCGAGGGAAAGATGAATGCGGCCAAATACAGGGATATCCTGGACGAAAATCTTCTCCAGAGTGCTCAGGACCTCAGACTGGGCCGAAGGTTTACCTTCCAACAAGACAATGACCCTAAGCACACAGCTAAAATAACGAAGGAGTGGCTTCACAACAACTCCGTGACTGTTCTTGAATGGCCCAGCCAGAGCCCTGACTTAGACCCAATTGAGCATCTCTGGAGAGACCCAAAAATGGCTGTCCACCAACGTTTACCATCCAACCTGACAGAACTGGAGAGGATCTGCAAGGAGGAATGGCAGAGGATCCCCAAATCCAGGTGTGAAAAACTTGTTGCATCTTTCCCAAAAAGACTCATGGCTGTATTAGATCAAAAGGGTGCTTCTACTAAATACTGAGCAAAGGGTCTGAATACTTAGGACCATATGATAATTCAGTTTTTCTTTTTTAATAAATCTGCAAAAATGTCAACAATTCTGTGTTTTTCTATCAATATGGGGTGCTGTGTGTACATTAATGAGGAAAAAAATGAACTTAAATGATTTTAGCAAATGGCTGCAATATAACAAAGAGGGAAAAATTTAAGGGGGTCTGAGTACTTTCCGTCCCCACTGTATATATATATATATATATATATATATACACACATACATATATATATATATACACACATACATATATATATAATATATATATATATATATATATATATATATATATATACATATACACATGTTTAAATTAAATGTCTTTCTCTTACTTCAGAAAATAAAAGATATACTCGTAACTGTCAAGTTTGTTATTCACATTGAAATGGTAAGTAAATTTATATATTTACATTGTAGGATTTATTCTATATTTTAAAATGTTTATTCTATAACTAATAATTGTGATTTTTTTGTTTAATTATTTTTAGAAAAATACTGCAGTAACCACAGGGTCTTTATCCAAGAGTTATAGTTCCATGACACAAGAGGAAAGAGTAAGTAATATGTTCAATTTATATAAATATCCACACATCTCTCTCTATATATGCCTATATATGTATATATGTAAAAACATATAGATTAATTATTCAGTTTGTGTGTGTGTATAGATCTATATATATATATATATATATATATATATATATATATATATATATATATATATATATATATATATATATATATATATATATATACAGATCTATACATATATATAGATCTATATATATATATATATATATATATATATATATATATATATATATATATATATATATATATATATATATAGATCTATATATATATGTACATAAAGAGAGAGAGATCTTTGTTTGTATGTGTATGTTTATATAATAACAAAAACGTATACATATATCATTTTGACGTTGATTTTTTAATTTTAACTTGTGCAAAATTTACATTTTTTTAAATGCTGTATTTTTCGGTTACATTTTAAACCTAAGAATATATTTTTTTTTGCATACAAAAATATTAGTTTATATCTTTTCATTCCTTTTTTTTTATTTTAAGCGAAATCTGCTAATAGACCAACTATTGGTCAGGTATCTGGCCCCTGAAAATGATAGAGCCTTTCCAAACAATCCAACCATGCCCATTACCAGTGATGTTTCTAGTACTTCACAATTGGAAGAGACAGCAGAAGACAGAATCGGAAATACACACTGGTGTTTGTGTCAGTGTTGCATAACAATGCCAACACAAATAGAATTAATGTGCTGTCTTTAAATCCAAGAGGTATCCCTGAGGGCAGCAAATGCATCACAAATGCAGATATGTTCTGCTCCCAAATTGCTACCGAGCAACATGTTAGGTTGATGTTTATGACCATGCATCTAGAGGACCTACCTGTCGTGGATGCCAACAACAATAGGTAAATCGATTATTTACACTATAATTTAATTTTTCTTAAATGTAAAATAAATATAAATCCGTCTTAGTACGCATTTTACTTATATCTTTATTAATTTTTTTAGGCGATTAAGGGAAGCTGCATACCGGCATTCATTGCGTTGCTCTATGGCTGTTTAGGGAAGGGCAACAGAAGGGCGATTCCATCTTGTGCCGTAAAAGTTGTGAGAGATGTATTTCCAGATCCGAACAGTTCTTACGTGGGTTTCCTATATTCCAATGATTATGATGCATCTGAGATGGCATTTCATTAAAGCTTTATCATTACATTTATATGTAAATGTTTACATTTTTTGAACTTCTGTTATTTTGTGCATAAATTTACTTTTTAATTTAAATAAATATTAATATTTGATTATAAATATTGTTTTTATTTTTTTAATGCACTATATTTTACTAACACATTAGCTGCGTCAATAACCATTCTTAGAATTTTTTTTTATTTTAAAAAAACTTAGAATCATTAATTCAAAATATCACAGGTTTATTAATGTAATTAAATATGACAAAAATAAAAAATAATATATTAAAACTTATAGCAAACAAACTATCATACAGAA
Source organism: Lithobates clamitans (assembly GCA_037952925.1). Lineage (NCBI taxonomy): Eukaryota > Metazoa > Chordata > Amphibia > Anura > Ranidae > Lithobates > Lithobates clamitans. The sequence goes on along the minus strand of JBBGZY010000020.1, from coordinate 3,877,771 downwards.
AACACAGCAATTACACTTTTTTTTTTTTCAATAAGTTCGAGTTTAAAAAAATCTGCTAGACATATGTCAATTTATGTTTTTATTTATCAACTGTTGGAAAACGTGTCATATGTTTCTTCACAGCAACACTGGTTTCTGGCCTTTCAACCGGAGCTATGTTTTTTGGCATTTTGGGATTTTTGGGTTTCCAAGATCTAATTAGGGTGCCCTCAACAATGGAAATCATGTTGTCCATTTTTTGGAATACATTGCGCACAATCCACTTCTTTCTACCTCTTGGAAACTCCAAAATTTTACGTTCCACCAAAATTTCTTCTCCTCTTTCATCTATTTTTTTTGTCAGAGCGGGGTTGCGTATCACATTATGATTGTGGCATAATGCTGCCAATTTTATTCTGGCTTCCATTGAATCAAATCGGTAATGAATTTGTTTTGGGCGATATTTTAGAATCATACTGTGATATGTTTCTATAACCCCGGTCTAACAAAAAAAGTTAGATGTCCTTTTCCAATTGGGCATCCAGTACAATTGTGGACAATGCATGAAATGCAGGTGTCTGTTGGATTAACCAGGGAACAGTCGGAGAATCCACATCGATCTCATTGTGCAAGCATTTGTGCTCTACATCTCCAATTTTCCATACATGGACATTTACAACATGATGTAGTACAGATTGCCAAAGTTCATTAAAAACGGTCTCGTTTCCTTGACAAGCTCTACTACAGCAATAAAAATGATTTAGTATGGGTCCAATCCAAGGCAAAAGTGAACGGTAATTTTTTTATTGTAATTTGCAGCAATTTTGTTTTTAAAATTTTCACGTAATGCCAAATGTCGAATTGATGAATAGTTTTTTTTATATTTTTCATTTGTTGATAGTAATTTTCGAATGCTAGTGTGTGGATTTGTTCCCACAAGTTGAATATCCAATTCTTTGCCAATTATGCGATCTAAACTTTTGGTAAATCCAAACTTCTCCATAGCAACTAATTGCACTAATTCAAAGCCCACAATTTTTTTGGAAAAGAGATCCATGAAAGTATAAGTGGAGTACTTTGCTGAAAACCCAGGGCTGTCACATTGACCATCCCCTACAAGAAGACAATTCGTCTATCAGATTTGAAATGTTCTCTTGCCAACTGTGGTCAATTGCTTTAAAAATGTATAGATTTTGAGCTCTGTCCTATGATGATTTTCCAAACATCTCTTTGCCGCATAGATCGAACATTTCATGAAATTTGTTTCCTTTGTGCTCCCTGCAATTGAAAACCATGACTGTCGAAGAGAACCGAACACATTCAATACAAATCTACCCGAATGTCTGCTTTGATAAGTGGAATGTAATTTTCTATCGTTCCTGGCTCCATTCCAACATTTTCCAGCCAAACTTTAATTTGGTGATCATCCATAGGAAAGACATGATGACTAATGTTGGCTTGTTTTTTTTTTTTTTGAAGTACTGTTGTTGGTGCAAAATTTTGCAAAGCAGCCTGGCATTTCTACTAAATACATAAAAAGTTTTAGTTAATGTATATAACATACCGTATATACTCGAGTATAAGTCGAATTTTTCAGCACATTTTTTTGTGCTGAAAGTGCCCCCCTCGACTTATACTCGAGTCAAGCACTTTTATGCAGCAAAAAATGTCATTTTCCGAACCGACTTTGGGGCCCCGTATCTCAGGGCCACTTAGTGCTAGGAACCCCAAATTTGGTGTGCAACCCCAGTGGACCCGGTACCACAACATATCCAAAGATGAAGTTCCTAGCACCAAGTGGCCCTGAGATACAGGGCCCCAAACCCGGTTCGGAAAATGTCATTCTCTACTGCAAAAAAATGCTTGACATTTTCTGAACTGATTTTTGGGGCCCTGTATCTCGGGGCCACTTGGTGCTAGAAACCCCAGCTTTGGAAATTTTATGGTGCTAGTTCCACTGGGTTTGCACACCAAATTTGGGGTTCTTAGCACTAAGTGGCCCCGAGATACAGGGCCTCAAATTCGGTCAACTGTGTCCATCTGCAGCAATGTCATTTCGGGACCCTTTGGGTTCAGAGACCCCAAATTTTGGCTGCAGCTAGGGGGCATCTAGGAACCCTTAACTACCGAGTTTGAAGTTCAGGGGACCTATGGCTGCAAATGGGCACAGTGAGGCTGCAAATGGGAACAGTGATGCTGCAAATTGGCATTGTTGACCCTCTTTTCCACTTACAGTAGCTGTGCATTTCTCACCCTCGTCTTATACTCGGGTCAATAAGTTTTTCCCATTTCTTTGTGGTAAATTAGGGCCTCGACTTATACTCGGAACGACTTATACTCGAGTATATACGGTACATTCTTAGTTATCTTTGGTAGCGCTGTATAAAATTTGTATGGAAATAAGAATTAATAAAACATAAAAAAAGGTTAGATATAGAAATATTTATTTAAAAAAACTTTGGAAGATGTGATTATCGAAAAAAATTTTAAGCTATATTCATAAACTATAAATAAATTTTTTTTTAAAAAAGTAATCTATAGCCAAATTTGTATAGACTAATGAAATAAATATTAATTACAAAATTAATTAATGCTAACAACATCATAGAAATCTTTAAATATAAAAAAATAACAAAAACAAAATTATAATTATTAAAATATAAATCTTTATTTTTTTTAATTAGATTACAAACAAATATATTTCATATAGATAAACAATAAACAAATAAGAAACCAAAAAATTATATATAAATTTCTATTACAATTATTCATTGATAGGTTTTTTTATATGAGAGAGAGAGGCAAAGAGAGAAAAAAATAATAAATTATATTACAAATGATACATTATACATCAAAATAATGCATGGTTTTGAAAAAAATCAAAAAGCACTTGGAAAAATAAAGAGATGGAGAGGGAGGTGCAGAGAGAGAGAGAGAGGGAGGGAGGCAGAGAGAGAGAGGGAGGCAGGGAGAGAGAGAGAAAGAGAGGCAGAGAGACAGGGGGGAGTAGAGAGAGGGAGAGAGGGGGGAGAGAGACATAGAGGGGGAGAGAGAGAGAGAGAGAGGGGGGGGGGAAGGGAGAGAGAGAAAGAGAGAGAGAGAGGGGGGGGGAGGGGAGAGAGAGAAAGAAACGAGAGAGAGGGAGAGAGAGAGAGAGAGAGAGAGAGAGAGAGAGGGGGGGGAGAGAGAAAGATAAATCGGGGGAAGAGAGAGAAAGAGAGAAGGGGAAGAGAGAGAGAGGGAAGAGAGAGAGGAGGGAGCGAGAGGGGGGCAGAGAAAGACAAAGGGAGGGAGAGAGAGGCAGAGAGAGAGGGGTGGGAATAGAGAGAGAGGGGGGAGAAAGATAGAGGGGGGGATAGGGAGAGAGAGAGAGAGGGGGGAAGAGAGATAGAGGGGGGAGAGGGAGAGAGAGAGAGACCAATCCAAATGGGACCCCAGCCCAACAGAAATATTCCATCTGAAATTCTGCAAGCACCTCCTCCAAGTCCATCGGAGTACCTCCAACAGTGCTTGCCGGTCTGAGTTGGGCTGATTTCCCTTACTTCTCACAGTACAGAAGAGGGCGCTATCATACTGGGATCACCTACAAAACAGCAGTCCCAACTCATACCACCATAAAGCCTTACTGAACAGTAAAGACCATTCCAAGCCGTGTGGCCTGCAACACCTTGTCTATCCCAAACTCTCAACAACGCGGCCTGACAAAATCTCAAATAAAAAACATAATCAATGACTCCAAAGAAAAACATGTTGGAGAATGGAGAAATGAGCTAACAAACTCCAAAAAACGAACAGTTTACCAGTCATTGCAGAGAGACTGCAAACTGGCCCCGTACCTGGAGGTGCTACAAGACTCCAAAGACAGACAGACCCTGAGCCTTTACAGACTGAGCGCCCACAGCCTGGAAATCGAATTAGGACGGCACAGGCAGACCTACAAGCCCAGGGAGAGTAGACTGTGCCAGCAATGCGACCAGGAGATCCCAGAGGATGAGGACCACTTCCTGCTACATTGCCCAAAGTACTCATCAGTGAGGAAAACTCACTTCCAGAGACTCTCCACTCTCATCCCGGACTTCAATACTATAGAAGAGAAGTGGAAACTCCAATTTCTACTGGGAGAAGAGGAGCCAACGGTAAAAATTGCTGCCCAATATGTGACAGCGTGTCACTGACTGAGAGGGACATGAAAGACTGAGGACTTAACAATCCTTTACATTCCCCTCTATATTACCCCCCCCCCCTTATTTTTTCTTATAGAAACTCAACTGCTTTGGCAATACTAACATGTATGTGGTCCTGCCAATAAAGCTTATTTGAATTGAATTGAGAGGGAGACAGAGAGAGAGAGAGGCAGCAAGAGAGAGAGGGGCAGAGAGAGAGGGAAAGAGAGGCAGAGACAAAGAGAGAGAGAGGCAGAGAGAGAGGGACAGATATATATTTATATATATATAGAAAGAGAGAGAGGGGGGGGGAGAGAGAGAAAGAGAGGGAAGGGGAGACAGAGAGAGAGGGAGGTGTAGAGAGAGAGGGGAGAGATAGAGAAGGAGGGGGGAGAGAGAGAGACAGAGAGGAGACCAGATAGACAAAAAAATATATATAAATTACATTACAAAAGACACATTGTACATCAAAATAATGCATGGTTTTAAAAAAAATCAAAAAACACTTGTTGGAAAAATAAAGAGATGGGAGAGGGAGAGATAAAAGAGAGAGAGGGAGAAGAAAGACAGAGAGGGGCAGAGAGAGGGACAGAGAGAGACAGAGGGAGCGAGGGGGGGAGAGAGAGATAAAGAGAGAGAGGGGGAAGAGAGAGAGAAGTGAGAGAGGCAGAGAGAGATAAGGAGAGAGAGAGAAGTGAGAGAGGCAGAGAGAGATAAGGAGAGAGGGAGAGAGAGAGAGGGGAGAGAGAGAGAGAGGCAGAGGGAGAGAGAGGCAGAGAGAGAGAGGGGGAGGGAGAGAGAGAGAAGAAAGACAGAGAGGGGCAGAGAGAGACAGAGAGAGACAGAGGGAGCGAGGGGGGGGGGAGAGAGATAAAGAGAGAGAGGGGGAAGAGAGAGAGAAGGTGAGAGAGGCAGAGAGAGATAAGGAGAGAGAGAGAAGTGAGAGAGGCAGAGAGAGATAAGGAGAGAGGGAGAGAGGGAGAGAGAGAGAGAGAGGCAGAGGGAGAGAGGCAGAGAGAGAGAGGGGGAGGGAGAGAGAGAGAAGGAGGGATAGAGAGAGAGGCAGGGAGAGAGAGAGAGAGGCAGAGAGAGAGGGGGGAGAGAGAGGGAGATGGAGAGAGGCAGAGAGAGAGGGAGAGAGAGAGAGGGGCAGAGAGAGAGCGGGGGGCAGAGAGAGAGAGAGAGAGAGAGAGAGAGAGAGAGAGAGAGAGAGAGAGAGAGAGAGAGAGAGAGAGCAGAGAGAGAGAGAGAGAGAGAGAGAGAGGCAGAGAGAGAGAGAGGCAGAGAGAGAGGGAGGCAAAGAGAGAAAGGGAGGCAGAAGAGAGAGAGAGAGAAGGAGGCAGAGATAGAGAGAGGCAGAGAGAGAGGGGAGAGAGAGAGAAAGAGAGAGAGAGAGAGAGGGGGGGGGCAGAGAGAGATAGAGGCAGAGAGAGGCAGAGAGAGAGAGAGAGACAGAGAGAGAGGGAGGCAAAGAGAGAAAGGAAGGCAGAGAGAGAGAGAGAGAGGGAGGCAGAGATAGAGAGAGGCAGAGAGAGAGGGGAGACCAGATAGACAAAAATATATATATATAAATTACATTATAACAGATACATTGTACATCGAAATAATGCACGGTTTTGAAAAAAATCAAAAACCACTTGTCGGAAAAATAAAGAAATGGGAGAATGAGGGGCAGAGAGAGAGAGAGAGAGAGAGAGAGAGAAGAGAGAGAGAAAGGTAAAATCATGGTGTTTCAAAAGAAAAATACTAAACAAGTAAGGACCAGCCCAAGTCGTGTGGCCTGCAACAGCTCATCAACACCTTGTCTATCCCAAACTCTCAACAATGCGGCCTGACAAAATCTCAAATAAAAAAACATAATGAATGACTCCAAAGAAAAATATGTTGGAGAATGAAGAAATTAGCTAACAAACTCCAAAAAACTAACTGTTTACCAGTCATTGCAGAGAGACTACAAACTGGCCCCGTACCTGGAGGTGCTACAAGACCCCAAAGACAGACAGACCCTGAGCCTTTACAGACTGAGCGCCCACAGCCTGGAAATTGAATTAGGATGGCACAGGCAGACCTACAAGCCCAGGGAGAGTAGACTGTGCCAGCAATGTGACCAGGGGGTCCTGGAGGTTGAGGACCACTTCCTGCTACATTGCCCAAAGTACTCATCAGTGAGGGACACTCACTTCCAGAGACTCTCCACTCTCATCTCGGACTTCAATTCTATAGAAGAGAAGAGGAAACTCCCATTTCTACTGGGAGAAGAGGAGCCAATAAAGTGTAATAACATCTTCAGTCTCTCTAAAGGTGATAATCAAAATAGAAGTATCTTCAGAAAAAATTACAATACATTCAGGCATTAATTTTACATTATAATTTAAATAAATAAATAAAATAGTAAAACATACATTTACGCACAAAAATATTAAAAGTAATTTAGATTTTAAGATATCTGTAAATATATGGTATTTATCATTGACGTAAAGAATTATCTTTGCTGCACGGAATCGAAGTACAATATTATCTAAAAAAAAAATAGTAAAGTGATAAATTATAATCAATTAAAAAAAAAACCCTTTAAATTTAAACAATGTGCAAGCAATAAACTCACATAAACAGTATTGAAATAAATATTTTTAATATAAATATTTACTATAAATAATTGAGAAAAATATTTTTAAAAAATGTCAGTAGTTGATAAAAATTTAATTAAGAATAGAATTGTATTATTATATGTAAACATTAAATAAATTAATTATACAGTTGAAGATTAAAAAAGAAATAAAAAAAAATGTAAGATATTAAAAAAAAACTAAAATACACACATATAGCATGGATTAAAAAATATATATATACCAAATAACATAGAAAAAAACATGATACAACAGTACTTATCAGTTTAAAAAAAAATAATTTATTTACAATATTGCAGCTGGATGATTAATATTAAAAATACATTACACAGTTTCACAATACTAATATATGTATAATTAGACACATAATGAGTCTAATTATACACTGTAAGTAAGATTCCTTTTGCTATGATAATAAGAGCATTTCCGATGGTGAATTTTTTGTGTCCTCCTTTATTTCGCTGCGTTAGCCTCGTGTGTTGAGGTATTAATGGGCAAATTCACCTGCATGGCCTCATTTACTATGGCGATTTTAGACACACCCTCATCACGTGACCAGCGTCACTCGGTTCCAAGATCTCTCGAGATTTCGCAGGACGGCGTTCCGCACGGGAATCTTGGGAAGCCTGACACTAAGCTCCCAGGAGACAGTGCGGCGCCGGGGAAAGGCAATAAATGCGCCTACTCCCGCGGGAGTGAGAGACAGGAAGTGCCAGAATAAACTACAATAAAAAGGTAATTAAAGTGCTAAATTTTTTTTTACTTCATTTGAACATCTATGCAATTAACTGAAGGGGATAAGATTAAGTTAAGAATTTGTGTGAACCTCCACTTTAAGGGGGTGTGGCCTATGGCCACATACATTTGCTAGTAGGTGTTCCTCATTCCCTTCTCAAAATGTTGGGAGGTATGGGTTTAGAGCTGAACTCTGTGTGCTTTCATTTAAATATATTCCTCAATAGTCACAGAGGATATAAATTCACTTTGTGTGATCTAAATGCATTTGCGAACCCAAATATTACCAGGTAAATGTAGTAGTGACATCAGCGCAGCCTGTGCAGACAGCAGAGCTGTGGGAGGGGCCCAGCAAGCTCCACCCACTACAGGCTGCCAGCAGAAAACTACAGAAGGGGGCGGAGACAATACCAGTCACCCTGCACAAGAAGAGAGCAGCAAGGACTGGTCTGATTTATGGGAAGTTACTACATAGAGGAAACGTTTCACACTGAATTACTGAACAGATCTTGAAGAAAGATCACAAAGCAAACCAAGATTCATGTAAGAATATACATGTCTCTTGCATGTCTCTTGCATTTAGATAATATTTGCTTATCATGGAGTTTAGATTTATTTAAAATGAAGCTTGATATTTGTTGATAATTGATATTAATTCATACAGCAGATTCCGGAAGAGTGGGAATATTACACCCAGCTTTCTCTATAGATGTGGTGCACCCTGTGCAAATGCCTCGCCACCCATTAGACTCACAATGCACTATATCTAAGGAAATTGCCAGAGATGCCATGTTCCATGCAGCAGGATGCCTGCTATTCAAAGTGGAGCTTCACTCTCTCAATCAACATTGATTGTTTTTAATCCCTATGCTGCTAGCATTAGGAAATAGCTAGGAAAGTATATCATCTTTACTAGAGATGCACCAAAATTTCGGCGGCCAAAACATATCGACCGAAAATGGTGTTTTTAGCATATTGCTGATAAAGAAAAAGGTGCTGATAATGGCGCAGAAAAAAACGATTTTTGCCGCAATTTTACAACGATTTTACTGTGTTTTTTTATAGGTCACATGACTCAAAAACTGTATCAAAAACGTAACAGGGGTGCGTTCTTGATGCGTTCTTTCTGCGTTTTCAATGCATTTCAACAGGAAGGTGTGTTTTTTCTAACTGGTCCAAAATGCATCAAGCAAGATTTTTAACCCCAGAACGGAAGTGCAACGGACCAGTATGAAGACATACATAAAGGGTTGCATTTTTCTTGAGCTTTTCCTGCGCTAAAGATGCCGATACGATTTACGGTTTTGGTTTCGGCACTAAATTCAGGTCTTCAGGAGGGGATGAGGGTGGGGATGAGCCGAACACCCCTGGTTCGGCTCGCACCAGAACACCGCGAACAGGCAAAAAAATTGTGCAAACAACCTTTAAAGTCTATGGGACACGAACATAAAAAAATCAAAAGTGCTCATTTTAAAGCCTTATATGCAAATTATTGCCATAAAAAATGTATGGGGGCTCGGGTTCTGCCCCAGGGGACATGTATCAATGCAAAAAAAAAAGTTTTAAAAACAACTGTTTATTTCAGGAGAAGTGATTTTAAGAATGCTTAAAGTGAAACAATAAAAATGAAATAGTCCTTTAAATACCGTGCCTGGGGGTCCCCTTAGTCGGCCTGTACAGTGGCGCATCTGTCTGATGTGTTTTACAGTCCCGCGGCAAAATTAAATTTTTATTAGATTGTAAGCTCTTCTGAGCAGGGCCCTCTTAATCCTCTTGTATTTTATTGTATTATAACTGTATTGTCTCCCTTTTATATTGTAAAGCGCTGCGTAAATATAAATCCTGAATAATAATAATAATAATAATAATAATAAAGAAAAATGTTATTTTAACCACTTAAGGACCAGCCTCGTTTTGGATCTTAGGTGTTTACATGTTTAAAACAGGTTTTTTTGCTAGAAAATTACTTAGAACCCCCAAACATTATATATGTTTTTTTTTCTAACACCCTAGAGAATAAAATGGCAGTCGTTGCAATACTTTTTTTTTTGCACAGTATTTGTGCAGCGGTCTTATAAGCGCACTTTTTTGGGAAAAAATTCACTTTTTTGAATAAAATAATAAGACAACAGTAAAGTTAGCCCAATTTTTTATATATTGTGAAATATAATGTTACGCCAAGTAAATTGATACCCAACATGTCACGCTTCAAAATTGCGCCCGCTCGTGGAATGGCGTCAAACTTTTACCCTCAAAAATCTCCATTGGGGACGTTTAAAAAATTCCACAGGTTGCATGTTTTGCGTTTCAGAGGAGGTCTAGGGCTAGAATTATTGCTCTCGCTCTACCAGTCGCGACGATACCTCACATGTGTGGTTTGACCACTGTTTTCATATGCGGGCGCTACTCGTGTATGCGTTCACTTCTGCGCGCGAGCTTGTCGGGACGGGGGGTTTTAAAAAAAAAAAATTATTTTTATTATTTATTTTACATTATTTTATTTATTTACACTCTCATACAGATCTTATTTACAGATCTCATATTTATACTAAAATGCAATAAAAAAAAAAAGTCATTTAAAAAAATGACATTGAAAAAAATATGCCTTTAAGAGGCGTGGGCGGAAGTGACGTTTTGATATCGCTTCCGCCCAGCAGTGTCATGGAGACGAGTGGCCGCCATCTTAGCCTCACTCGTCTCCAGGCACAGCACAGAGAAGGCTGCCATAACAACGATATCCCCCTTCAAAGTTTGGACGTACATCGTCGTGCGGTGGTCCGTAAGTGGGTAAATTGCTCTTGGCTGTAATGTATTGCCGGCTCCCGGTAATATAAATAAAAATCAAGGAAAAAAGCGGCATGCCCCCCCTAATCCATACCTTTGGATCTGGTATGAATATTAAGGGGAACTCCAAATCAAAATAAAAAAAACAGAGTGGGGTCCCCCCCAAAATCCATAACAGACCCTTATCCGAGCATGCAACCTGGAGGACAGGATGGGGGGCAAATGAGTGCTCCCCCCGAACCATACCAGGCCACATGCCCTCAACATGGGGAGGGTGCTTTGGGGTCCCCCCCAAAGCACCTTATCCCCGTGTTGATGGGGACAAGGGCCTCATCACCACAATCCTTCCCTGCTGGTTATGAGGGTTTGTGGGTTGGGGGCTTATCGAAATGTGGAAGCCCCCTTTAACAAGGGGGCCCCCCTAGATACACAAAAGACAGTTTTTGACAATTCCTTTATTAAAAAATTTTTAAAAGTGTCCCGCGATGTACATCCATCTTCAATCACGCCGCAGACGGACCCGAAGAATAGAGAAAAAAAATGAAAAAACTCTGCCCCCATGGGAGGCCTCCCGGCGACCGCTGTCTCTTGGCAGTGACAGCTGTTATAAAGGCAAAGGCGGGGCCACCTGCTGACATAACCGGATGACCCTGCTCCCCTCTGACGGCACATGACATCAGAAGGGGCAGGGTTACTCAGTTACATCACCGGGACGCCTCCCATTTTTTCTATTTTCTGGGTCCATCAGGCGGCGTGATTGAAGATGGATGGACATCGCGGGACACTTTTTTAATAAAGGAATTGTCAAAAACTGACTTTTGTGGGTTTTTATTTTTTGACACTTTTTTTATTCACATTCAGATTCTGATAAGCCCCCCGCCTGCAGACCCCCACAACCACCGGGCAAAGGTTGTGGGGATGAGGCTCTTGTCCCCATCAACATGGGGACAAGGTGCTTTGGGGTCCCCCCCAGAGCACCTTGTCCCCATGTTGATGGGAGCGGCCTGGTATGGTTCAGGAGGGAGGGGCGCGCGCTCGCCCCCCCCATCCTGGCCCGCCATGCTGCTTGCTCGGATAAGGGTCTGGTAAGGTGAGGGGTGTACTCACTTTTGTGAGATACTGTATATATGCTACACAGTATATTTATTAATACCCTGCCTGAAATGTATATATAGTCTACACTACACTTTGTGTGTGTGTGTGTATATATATATATATATATATATATATATATATATATATAAATATATATACTAATAGTGTGGGAACATGGACTTGTATAGTGTGGGACGTGGACTTAGCCCCCTGAGCCATTATTGGCTGTGGCTGCAAAGGAGATCTTTATGACAATTTCAAATAAAATCAAATTGACAGGAGAAGTTCAATTCTATTAAAATGAAATTACAATTATCAAAGAATAAATATTTAATGACACAGAAATTCTCCTTTCACAGAACATTACCCTGAGGTATTTGGAAGGGTGTGTAGCCCTAATGGAGTCATCCCCATCCACTTGGGGCCGAGCTGCTCATCCCTTCTCCCCTAATTGTTCGGTTAATTGAAGTAATCCCATTATGGAGCAGTATTTGCTCTGTCAGTCAGAATGAAGATTGATAAGTGTTATTGATCAGCCGCGGCGCTAATCTTCTCCATAGTGCAGCCTTGTGTTTGTATTTCCCAGCAGACCGCAGGACTGGAGATTTCTCCGCTTCTTAATTCATCTCCAAACCCCAAACTCATCACTGCCTCCCCCCCACCCAATATTGGAGAGACAAATCACTGTATGGAATAGCCATTCGCTGACAGCGGTACAATAACCAAATACAAATGAAACAGCAAATCATATATTCTATGTCCCATGGGTGGAAGTGCACTGAACACAATCACGTATATCTACAGGAAGATCCTCAGAGGGTAGTGAAGGGATCCATCCCATTTATCTCTGGACAGTTTTCCTCTATATTGGACCTGTCAGTAACTTAACAAGTCCGCATTCCTGGCATATCACAATATACAGCAACATTTTTCATAAACTCTCCACCTATTATCATTAAACAGCCTTCCTTGAGCGCCAGTCAGTGACTTTGTCTATGCTGAGTGATGCTATCAGTCATCTGCAGGTAGGAAGAAGCATTTCCTCAGTCTCCCTTTTCCTAGTGATCACTCAGGCTGTATTGTTTGTAATATAATTATCTCCCATAATCGTCAGCTCCATCTAGAAGCCGTATTGCAGTATTTTTTGATTGCGGTATTTCAGGAAAAATACAGCATTATGGCCACTAGATGGAGCACCCTAAAGGGGAAGTTCCGCTTTATGCCCTCCTGACCACCCCCTCTCCCGTCCTCCTCTCTTTTTTTTTGGCACTTATTTTTTTTCTTGTAGCGGTAGTAAACCGCCGGCGTTTTTTTTTTTCTTTATACCGTAAGGCAAAGTTATAATGTGCTAGTGTGGATTGCATACTAGCACAATATGTGAAACCTACCTTAGAATGAAGCCCTCCAGTGAGTGCTGTCACCGCTCACGTGGCTTCTATCTTCACCTGGTCTTTCTGCTGGGTTCACGGACTTCGGCCATGTGAGTGGCTGGCACTCCCGCAAATGCGCGCAGGAGCTGCTATTTGCGGCACAGGACTCTGAAGGAACAGGCCGGGTGGTCGTTCCTTCAGAGTGCCTGTGCCGGTGATGTCACTGGCTTCATGTACAGTGAATATCTCCTGTAAGCGTTTCGGAGAGATTTACAGTACCTATAGGTAAGGTTATTATAGGCTTACCTATTGGTGCAATTCTTGCATGGAAGTTTACTCTCACTTTTACCCGCCCATCAACACAGCCCAAACCCAACCTGCAACAGCAATGCAGAATCTTTCAGTTATGTTCTCCCTCGGCACTTTACAGATCGTCGGATAATGCCACCGACATTCTGCGCATGTGCGGTGTTGACGTCACACCAGCTGATCGACATATCAGTTGAAATGCCATTGCATCCTTTGCATGCGCAGATTGTCAGAGTCATTATCAGACGTGGATGCACTATCGGATAGAACACTGGCATATCAATCCAAAATGTAGATGGTGAACTTGGTTGATGTCTTAACAAAGATGGGACCATCCTTCTGGGGAGTAGGTGAAGACAATGACAGGGAGAACACTGTGATCTCTGAAGGAGGTAATAATTATCTGCAAGTGGTACATTGATATACTGAGCATGCTGCACTTCACATGAAAAATAGATCTAGTGATGGGTTTGCATGGATGCAAGGACTTTCGCAATGACATTTTGGTTATGCATATTTAGTGCCAAACAGATCCGATTAGACTGTAGTAGCAATAGAATTGCAACTGACGACCTAAGTGACCCCAGGGCACTATCTGCATGGAGTTTGTATGTTCTCCCTCTGCTTGCGTGGGTTTCATCCGGGTGATCTGGTTTCTTCCCACACTGCATAAACATGCTGGTAGGTCAGTTGGTTCCTGTCTAAATTGGCCCTAGTATGTGTATGTATACAGTATGTGAGATAAGAACCTTAGATTGTAAGCTCTTTGAGGGCAGGGACTGATGTGAATGAATTTTATATACATTGCTGTAGAAATAACTGGTACTATATAAAGGTTTGTAATAAATAAATAAAACATAAATTGACCTATAAGGAGTGTCAGAGGGGATGTTGGCCATGGAGAAGGAGGACATCTACCATTGGGCCCCATTGAGGGAACTCAGGAAACAATGTCTCTACATCCCCCGGCCTCGACCATCACATCCGAATCTCAGTCCTACCCGCGGTATGGCCATTTGTTCCCGTCTAGTTTGCTTCTCATTTTCATCTCGTTCAGAAGCCAGCACATTAATATCATCACGTTCCATCTTCTGATCCGCGTATTTACTGTACTGGCACAGAATATCTTCTCGCTGCAGCTGCACAGACAGAAATAGGAACATCCCAACCCAACTATTAATTAGAATGAATTATAATTCCCTTGTAATGATTCCACGTTTATGGGAAGCACGTTAGTTCATCCGATTAAACTCTTGCCAGGTTTTCGAGAGAAGAAACACGAGAATATGAAGAGAGGCTTTTTTTTTTTTACTGCTGCTGGCGTTGGCTACGGATTAGCGCTCAGGAGCCGTATTCCAAACAGGCCTCCGGACTCGTGTTTAGGGGCGCCGAGCGGATGTCGCAGTTATCGCGCCACAAACGTTTAACAACTCTGAGAAGTTCCTCAAGTACTGGAGATAAGTGTGTGATCGCCGGAGGGCGCTGAAGGCCAGACGTCACTTCTCCGCCACATGATAACTGCTGTCTATTTATCAGCCTCCTCCATGTAGAAGAAACTTGACTCCATTGCCTATTTCCATACTGTGCGCTGTAGATACCCAACGTTCCTCCTTAGTGCTATAAAGTATGACTTTATACTCCTAAATTACATTGAGTATACAACTGATCTATATTTAACCTATTGCTGACCCTCTCAGAGTAGATGAACTGAGAGCAGGCGGCACAGCCGGGCACTGTGACGTACCCGTACGGGGGCAGGGGGGCACATGCTGAGACTAGACACAGCACTAGTTTGTCAGCAGGGTACAGCCAATGAGTACAGCTGTACACCTGCTGATTGGCTGCCAATCACAGCACAGAGTTCTCTGTAGACTAACACACAGAACTCTTTGCACAGACAGCGATCTGGCTGTTTCTTCTTCCTGAAATCAACTCTGAGTAAAAGTAGCACATATTTCACACATTACAGGGGGGTCTGTACTTAGGGGGAGGTCTATACTTATGCCGAGGGGTCTATACTGAGGGGGGAGGTCTATACTGAGGGAGGGAGTCTGTACTGAGGGGGGTCTATACTAATGGAGGGGGTCTGTACTGAGGGAGGGGGATCTATACTGAGGAAGGGGGGGTCTGTACTTAGTGGGGAGGGTCTGTACTGAGGGAGGGGGGTCTATACTACAGGAGGGAGATATGTACTTAGAGGGGTGTCTATACTGAGAGAGGAGGGGTCTGTAGTTAGTGGAGGAGGGTCTGTACTGAGATGGGGGGTCTGTACTGAGGGGGGACTATAGTTGGTGGAGGGGGGATGACACCAATTTTTTCTGCACCAGGTGACACCAACCCTATTTCGGGGGGAGGGGGGGCAGCAAACAGTGCACAGCCACTAGACACCCCCCCGGTCGGGTCACCCGCACCTCCACCCTGGTCAGTCGGTCACCTGGCCACAACACTTACCCCGGGCTTCCCTCCGGGTAACCGGCTTCCCCTGCGACTCCTCTCCTTGTGTCTCCTCCCTCCTCCTCCCGGCGGCCAGCGCAGCTTCTCCTCAGGCCTCCCTCCAGGCGATGGATGGGCGGCCGGCTAGCTTCCCATGCGTCTCCTCTCCTTGTGTCTCCTCCCTCCTCCTCCCGGCGGCCAGCGTGGCTTCTCCTTTCGGCCAATCAGGAAAGGGGTCTGAGACCCACTTCCTGATTGGCCGGGAGGAGAATTAGTGTGACACTAGCGAATATTCATTCGCTAGTGTCACACAACTGGGTGGGCTTCAGACGCAGTGCTCTGCGCCCAGAGCCCACCCTATTTTGCAGATACAAAGTGTATAATTAATACTTGGGGCCTCCAAGGATCGGCAACCTTTATTTTCTGGTGATTGTATTATTATTTTTGGTTCTCCTGTTTTAAGGAATGTTTGTTATGTTTTTGTTATAGTTTTAATAAAGGGGCCGAGACGGACAATTTTATTTCAACATTTGTGTCAATGGTTTTCTTGGTAATTTCAAGTTGGGGTAAAGGATGAGGGTTGGGTAGCAGTTAGCGTTTCAAGGGTTACGATTGCATCTGAGGTACCTTAGTCATGTCATATTTTATTTGCTGTCCATGCCCTTATTAGGGAGATTCATCTTCTCTATTTGTCATTGAAAGTGAAAGTAAAAAAATCTGAGTTGACATCAGAACAGGAATAAATGGAAATCTTCCAAAGGGGACACATGTTCTGGTGACACACCTGAGTTCCCTCACTTTGCAGGGATTTTCTCTCACTTCCTTTTTTTGCCTACAGGACAGGAAATAAAGGGAAATCTCTGCAATGGGACACAGATGGAAAAAATAACCTGACAGGGGTTATAATCCTCCCTTACTCTGTATACACCGCTCCCAAAACACCCTGCCTATTGAAATGGATGGGCGGCGCTGCCGAAACGCCTGTAAAGCACTTTGGCAGTGCCGCAACACAGGCGCTTTTACGCTAAAACTAGCGGCCCTTTACCGCCGACCCCAACGCTTTCAGTGTGAAAGTAGCCTTAGTTCTACTTTAAGCTCATGCAGCACTTACCCCCGAAGGAGCGGCTTATTAAGTGTTATATCCGTAATTCACGTTTACCACCTGACCCATCGCAGCCCATACAAACAGAAACAGTCCATATTGCATTTTTCTCTTGCTTTATTAAGTAACATGAACTGGGATAGGAGAAGGGTTCTCTGAGATGCTCTTTTGTTGCTTTGTAACTGTTTTCTTTGCCTCTCATGCAAAGAACTAGAATCATTGCGGATAATAGGAAATCACTCTATATGATTTCTTCATCAGGGAAGATGGAAGTAGATTTGATATAGAATAATTGATAAAGAGTCACTCTGAATAACTTCTTCATCTGCAGAACTTTTTAAGGACAGTCTGTATCTCTATATGCGTGCTAGTAGCTTTACCACTACCTCTTTACCACTACTTCCCATCTGCATGGTACTTCCAAGTTGAGCTAAAGAAGAGATTACTCTGAATAATTCCTCCTGCTTGACTGATTGGAATCCCGGGGCATTGTTGAACCCAAAGTCACAGGCCATCACCACCTGTCTTGCTGACTTGCGTACCAACATCCCTCAGCCTCTGGCAGTACCCTTCCCTTAGGTTTTCACTCACGTGATCAATAGTCCATGTGCCACTCATAAACGATCGATCGCCCAGTTTCCTTTCCGCTTTGTTTCTACTTCTTCTGCAATGATTCTTTGTTCCCCTTCTGCTTTTCTGGGGGCAGCCAACGACACCAGCGACTACATGCTGTACGCATGTCATCTACTCCTCTACGGGTGCCGGTTCCCCACCCGCCTCGCAGGGGGGCTGGGCTCCGTTGGCTCCCCAGAGGGGGGACCTCTCCCCTCCGGGAACCAGGCTGGCTTATCTCCAAACTCGAACTGGAAAAACCCCCCTCACTGACCATGTGACTCGGCTTTTATATGAGAGTCCCGGGGCATTGTCCAAAAAATTAATGATTGGCCGGGACTCGCATGCAAACTACCTGCCACTCAAATCCCAAATGAACAAACAGGCCTGCTATATGGTACAAGCCTGCCTAAATTTACCTGAAATTGTAAGCTAACAAAAAGGTCACCTACATAAAAGTAGGTGCACGCTACACTTATCTCCAGGCTCCCTTTATTTAGTTGTTCTGAACCTATTAAATACTTTCAAAATGTAGTCAGTAGGTTGATTTACTAAAAGAGTAAAAGATGCTTATATAGCAAAATGTATGTTCAAGCTCCAAAGTGAACATTAGTAAGTAAAGACTTGTAAAACAATATCTGGGATCATTGGCGTTCAGGTTCAGGTACATTCCACATCAATGCTTAGACTGCCCAAGGCCAAAAAGAAAGGAAGGGAGACCTCATCCGAGTGACTTAATTAAAGATGAATTTCCAATTACTTAGCTCCACTTTCCTAATGGTAAAGTGGTTGTAAACCCTTATATATACCCAGTGAAGTGACTGACTTCAGGTGATACACAGAGATGACACAAATCCTCCACATAAGTTATACCTGTTTACAGCCATCTTTCCCCTACATCAATTCAAAGTAGAGCTGCACGATTCTGGCAAAAATGAGAATCACGATTTTTTTGCTTGGAATAAAAAGATCACAATTCTCTCACGATTCTCACGACATAAAATCTTTCACATTATACAAAGAAATTTGGGCTAACTTTACTGTTTTTTTTTTTAATTCATCAAAGTAATTTTTTTCCAAAAAAATTGCATTTGAAAAGCCGCTGCGCAAATACAGTATGACATAAAATATTGCAACAACCACCATTTTATTCTCTAGTGTCTCTACTAAAAAAATATATATAATGTTTGGGGGTTCTAAGTAATTTTCTAGCAAAAAAAAAAATGATTTCAACTTGAAACCAACAAATGTCAGAAAAAGGTTTAGGGCTCTTTCACAGCTCAGCGGGGGATCGCTCCGTGGATCCCCGCTGAGCAGGCAGATGACAGGTCCATCGCTGCACACTGTGCAGGGACAGACCTGTCAGAGTGCCGCTCTCCCCTGTGCAGCCATAGGTCCCCCGAAGTTCAAACTCGGTAGTTAAGGGTTCCTAGATGCCCCCTAGCTGCAGCCAAAATTTGGGGTCTCTGAACCCAAAGGGTCCCGAAATGACATTCCTGCAGATGGACACAGTTGACCAAATTTGGGGCCCCGTATCTCGGGGCCACTTAGTGTTAGGAACCCCAAATTTGGTGTGCAAACCCAGTGCAACTAGCACATAACATATCCAAAGCTGGGGTTTCTAGTACTGAGTGGCCCCGAGATACGGGGCCCCTAAAATCGGTTCAGAAAATGTCAAGCACTTTTCTGCAGCAGAGAATGACATTTTCCGAACCAATTTTGGGGCCCTGTATTTCGGGGCCACCTAGTGCTAGAAACTCCAGCTTTGGATATGTTGTGGTACTAGTTCCACTGGGTTCGCACACCAAATTTGGGGTTTCTAGCACCAAGTGGCCCCGAAATACGGGGCCCCAAATTCGGTTCAGAAAATGAAATTTTTTTTGCTGCAGAAAAGTGCTTGACTCGAGTATAAGTCGAGGGGGGCACTTTCAGCACAAAAAAATGTGCTGAAAAACTCGACTTATACTCGAGTATATACGGTAAGTGGTTAAACTTTCCTCACTTACACACAAAGTCTATTCCATTGACAAATTGTTACAATGTTTAGACTTAATTCCACTGCTAAAGAATGTTCTGATTCTTGGCAAACTGCCTGTTTTTTTTTTTTTTTTCCTTTCTTTTGAAGGCTGTTGCTTCAGAAGAGCTGAAATAATTCTTTGCATAGAAAGAATCATGAAACACTTTTGTCAAGATCGCAACGGGGAAAGAATTGCGATAACGATTCTTGGCGATTAATCGTTCAGCTCTAATTCAAAGTGCAGAATTTATACAGGATCCCTCAGCTCTGAAAAGCAGGGGGCGGAGAGCTGATGTTAAAACCGGTGAGGAGAGCTCTGAGAGCTGATTGGAGGAAAGGGCACCCCCCCTTTGTTTACACAGCACACAGGTACAGAGTTTAGGCTGTCAATCAGAGGCTCTGCCCTCCCCTGTCACGATTTTTTCTCTTGGCGTCATCAGAAGTGACTCATGCAAATAGCAGAGAAATGAAGCAGCTGACAGAAATGACACTTAGGGGTTTATTTAATAATTTATTTATTCATATAGGAGACAAGAGGTTTGATGATTTCCGAAGGATGGAACAAGTGATGACATTGATCAATGTGACTTGAGGTCCGAAGATCTGGTGAGTCATCTCCGTCACACTAAGGTGGCAGTCGCATTGTGTCTGTTTGTATTACAGTGGTTGTAAACCTCAGACATGAAATATGAACAAAGCATATCCCTCTGTAGTGTGTACTTGTCTCAATCCAGAGCACTAAGGAGTTTATTTAACAAAGCTAGAGAGGGCAAAATTTGTCACAATTCTGCATAGAAAATCTAACCTCAGCTTGTTCAATTAAGCTTTGGCAAATAACCTGGAAGCTGATTGGTTTCTATCCAGAATTGTGACTAATTTTGCCCTCTCTAGCTTCAGTAAATAAACTCCTTAGTGCTCTGGATTGAGACAAGTACACACTAGAGAGGGATATGTTTTGTTCATATTTCATCCACTTTAATAAAAAAAGACACAACGCGACTTCATCCTTAGTGTGGCGGAGGATGACTCACCAGATCTTCGGACCTCAAGTCACATTGGTCAATGTCATCACTTGATCCCTCTTGCGGACAGCATCAAACCTCTTGTCTCCTATATGATTGGTCCTAACAAAGGTTATTAGAGACTCCTCAATTTCTTCAATCAATTTTTATGTTTTTTTATTGTGTTTTAATAAAATATAGCTCAGACATTACTCACACTATAAAAATATGTTCTTTCCATGATAACATTAACCATTGTTCTGGAGCGACTAAAGGTCAGAGGATCTATTGAGTCATCTCTGGAGGTGGAAGTCATGTTGTATCTGTTCATATTTCTCCCGGGGAAGTTTTTGTCATCTCAAGCTGAACAGACCTAGAAATTCTACTATTGCTATATCCTCTATATATATGGTCTTTTTATGTTACCAGCTAATTTAAGTACAAGTGCTGTGAAAAGTATTATGATTCAGTTCATCAAACGAATTTTAATATTAGACAAAGATAACCCAAGTTAATACAAAATGCAGTTTTTAAATGATTATTTCATTTAATAACCAGTTCCAGACCGCCTACGGCATATATACTGCGGCAGGGCGGCCCCGGCTGCACATGTACAGGTGCGTGATTTTGTGCGCGCGGTTTTCGGCGCACGCCCGCGCCACCGGAGCAGCGCTCCCGCTGTGATTGGACACAGCAAGAGCCAATCACCGGGTCCGGCGGCCAGCAAAGGCCGCCGCGACCCGCCGATCGTTTACAGGAAAGACGGATCAGCCGTCTGCCTGTGTAAACAAGGCAAACGGCGGATCTGTCAGGGAGGGAAAGAGAGATCTTGTGATTCAGCGAAGCTGAACCACAGATCTCTCTTTTCCTTCACTGCCCCACACAGTTAGTAAGCACCTCCCTAGGGAACATTTAACCCCTTGATCGCTCCTGGTGTTAACCCCTTCCCTGCCAGTGTCATTTATACAGTAATCAGTGCATTTTTATAGCACTGTATTGGTGTCACTGGTCCCCAAAACGTGTCACTTAGTGCCAGATTTGTCTGCTGCAATGTCGCAGTGCCGCTAAAAATCGCAGACCGCCGTCATTACTAATAAAAACAATTAAAAAAAAATAAAGTACCTAAATCTATTCCCTATTTTGTAGACGCTATAACTTTTGCACAAACCAATCTATATACGCTTATTGGGATTTTATTTACAAAAATATGTAGCAGAATACATATTGGCTTAAATTTATGAAGAAATATGATTTTTTTATTTTATTTTATTAGGAATGTTTTATAGCAGAAAGTAAAATATATTGTTTTTTATTTAAATTTGTCGGTATTTTTTTGTTTGAAGCAAAAAATAAAAAGCGCATAGGCGATCAAATACCACCAAAAAAAAGCTCTATTTTTTTGGGAAAAAAAGGACATCAATTTTATTGACCGCGCAATTGTCAGTTAAAGTGATGCAGTGCCGTATCGCAAAAAATGGCCTGGTCGGGAAGTGAGTAAAACCTTCTTGGGCTGAAGTGGTTAAGGGAAAAAAGCTGTCCAGATCTGCCTGGCCCTTTATGAAAAAGTAATTGCCCCCTAAACATAATAACTGGTTGTGCCACCCTCGGCGGCAACAACTGCAATCAAGCGTTTGCAATAACTGCCAATGAGTCTATCACATGGATGGGGAGGAATTTTGGCCCACTCTTCTTTGCAGAATTATTTGAATTCAGTAACATTGGGGGGTTTTTCTAGCATGAATAACCTGTTTAAGGTCATGATACAGCATCTCAATCAAATCAAAGTCCAGACTTTGACTAGCCCACTCCAAAACCTTCATTTTGTTTTCTTGAGCCTTTCAGAGGTGGACTTGCTGGTGTGTTTTAGATCATTGTCAGCAACTGATGGCCGGATATTCTCCTTCAGGATTTTCTGGTAGAGCTCAGAATTCATGGTTCCATTAATTATGGTAAGTCGTCCAGGTCTTGAAGCTACAAAGCAGCCGCAGACCATCATACTACAACCATCATGTGTGACTGTTGGTATGATGTTCTTTTTATGAAATGCTGTGTAATGCCCTGTACACACGGTCAGATTTTCCAACGGAAAATGTGTGATAGGACCTTGTTGTCGGAAATTCCGACTGTGTGTAGGCTCCATCACACATTTTCCATCGGATTTTCCGACACACAAAGTTTGAGAGCAGGCTATAAAATTTTCCAAAAACAAAATCCGTTGTCGGAATTTGCGATCGTGTGTACACAAATCCGATGCACAAAGTGCCACACATGCTCAGAATAAATAAAGAGATGAAAGCTATTGGCTACTGCCCCGTTTATAGTTCCGACGTACGTGTTGTACGTCACCGCGTTCAGAATGATCGGATTTTCTGACAACTTTGTGTGACCGTGTGTGTGCAAGACAAGTTTGAGCCAACATCCGTTGGAAAAAATCCTAGGATTTTGTTGTCGGAATGTCGGATCAATGTCCGATCGTGTGTACGGGGCATTAGTTTTATGCCAGATGGAACACGGGGCACACCTTCCAAAAAGTTCAACTTTTGTCTCATCAGTCCACAGAATATTTGCCCAAAAGTCTTGGGGATAATTAAAGCGGTGTTCCGTCGTTTTTTTTTTTTAAGTCAGCAGCTACAAATACTGCAGCTGCTGACTTTTAAAATATGGACACTTACCTGTCCATGGCGCCCGCGATGTCGGCACCCGAAGCCGATCTGTCCCTCAGCTCTCGGGTGCTGCCCCCGCCATCTTCGGTAAGGGAATCAGGAAGTGAAGCCTTGCGGCTTCACTTCCTGGTTCCCTACTGCGCATGCGCGACTCGCGCTGCGCATTTCCCACGGATACCTGCTGTCTCCTGGGATCCGTGTGTCTCCCAGAAGGCAGCAGGGGGGGCAGCAAGTCGGGAAGTGGAATAGATACCCGCGGGTGGCGTGGTATCTATGCTCGGAAGTGGGAGCAAGATACCTGTATTAGACAGGTATCTGCTCCCCCCTCCCCCCTGAAAGGTGCCAAATGTGACACCGGAGGGGGGGAGGGTTACGAAAAGCAGAAGTTCCATTTTTGTGTGGAACTCCGCTTTAAGATGTTTTTTGGCAAACGTGAGACGAGGCTTTGTGTTTTTCTTGGTCAGCAGTGGCTTTGTCCTTGGAACTCTCCCATGGACGCCATTTTTGCCCAGTCTCTTTCCTATGGTTGAATCATGAACCCTGATCTTACCTGAGGCAAGTGAGGCCTTTAGATGTTGTTCTGGGTTATTTTATGATCTCTTGGGTGGGTTGTCGTTGTGCTCTTGGATTAATTATGGTACTGTAGGCCGACCACTTCTGGGAAGGTTCACCACTGTGTCAAGTAATCTCCATTTGTGGATAATGGTTCTCACCGTGGTTCCCTGAAGTAGCAAAGCCTTATGCCGCGTACACACGAGTGGAATTTCCGCTGGAAAAATCTTGGATGGTTTTTCCAACAGAATTCCGCTCAAGCTTGGCTTGCATACACACGGTCACACAAAAGTTCTCTGAACTTTCGACCGTCAAGAACGCGGTGACCCTACTAAAAGCGGGCGGTCCGCTACAAGATAAAAGTGGAATTCCGCCAGCAAAAGTCCGATGGAGCATACACACGGTCAGA
The DNA here is from genome assembly GCA_037952925.1 of Lithobates clamitans. Lineage (NCBI taxonomy): Eukaryota > Metazoa > Chordata > Amphibia > Anura > Ranidae > Lithobates > Lithobates clamitans. The sequence goes on along the minus strand of JBBGZY010000020.1, from coordinate 3,853,920 downwards.
ATTTCCGACCATAAGCTCAGGTCGGACTTTTGCTGGCGGAATTTCCGATTGTGTGTACAGGGGCATTAGAAATGGCTTTGTAACCTTTTCCAGACTGGTGCATGTCAATTACTTTGTTTCTCATCTGTTCTTGAATTTCTTTAGATTGCGGCATGATGTGTTGCTTTTTAAGATTGTTTAGCATGCTTCACTTTGTCAGACAGCTTCTATTTAAGTGATTTCTTGATTCAACAGGTCTGGCAGTAATCAGGCCTGGGTGTGGCAAGTGAAATTTAACTTGGCTTTCCAAAAATTTGGCTAATCACAGTTGATTCATGAATTAGCAAGGGGCAGGAAGTAAACTCACCCTTACAAAAACCTGTCTATGCAGATAAGGGGTACCTGTAGATAGAAACAAACTGTGCAGCTTTGACTAACGTTGGATAATGCCTTTTGCTAAAGGTTTAGGCCATTTACATACCTGCTGAAGCCTGTCCGAAAAACTTGCAGAGATGGCATCATCCCCTATTGCAAAGCTACTGCAATTGGGGGGGGGGGGGGTGAGAGAGAAAGCTCATGCAGGGGGGGATTGAATCAGCTGGAAGTGTCTAAGCAACTTCCCAGCAACAAAGCAGGATGGGATGATGCCATCTCTGGGAGTTTTTCGCACATGTTTCAGGAGGTACGTAAATGACCTACACCCATATAAAGGGCATTATTTACTTTTGTTCAAAGTTTAACAGTTTGTCTTTATCTACAGGTGCCCCTTATCTGCATAGGCATTTTTTTGGTAAGGGCGAACAAACCCTTTAAGCAGGGACTTTATCTATTTTCCACTTACGGACCGCCTGCCTACGTTGGCTGTTTGAAGGAAGATATCGTTGTTATGGCAGCAGCTAGCTGCCATAAACCCAGTATCCTCTTCTTCACAAGATAAAAGTGGTCTCTGCAGCGGATTCGCCGCGAGATCACTTTTATCGGTGGCAGGAGAGGGGCCCCCACGATCCGGTGCCCTTCGCCGCTTACAGGAGCCGTCGGCAGCGGCGGAGGCGATCGCGTGTTGTTTCCTGTCAGGTATGGAGACGAGTAAGGGGAAGATGGCCCCCACCCATCTCCATACAATTGCTGGGTGGAAGCGACGTAAAAACGTCACTTCCGCCCACAGCTCTTAAACAGCCATGTTTTTTAAATTATTTTTTTAAATGACAAATTTTTTATTTTTATTTGCATTTTAGTGTAAATATGAGACCTGAGGTCTTTTTGAACCCAGATCTCATATTTAAGAGGTCCTGTCATGCTTTTTTCTATTACAAGGGATGTTTACATTCCTTGTAATAGGAATAAAAGTGAAATTTAAAAAAAAAACAAAAAAAAAAACAGTGTAAAAATAAAAAAGTAAAAGGTTAAATTAAATAAGAAAAAAAAATTTTTTTTAAATGCGCCCAGTCTCGATGAGCTCGCATGCAGAAGCGAACACATACGTTAGTAGTGCCCGTATATGAAAACGGTGTTCAAACCACACATGTGAGGTATCGCAGCAATCGGTAGAGCAAGGGCAATAATTATAGCCCCAGACCTCCTCTGTAACTCAAAACATGCAACCTGTAGAGTTTTTTAAACGTCGCCTATGGAGATTTTTAAGGGTAAAAGTTTGACGCCATTCCACGAGCGGGCACAACTTTGAAGCGTGACATGTTGGATATCAATTTACTCGGCGTAACATTATCTTTCACAATATAACAAAAAATTGGGATAACTTTACTGTTGCCTTATTTTTAAATTCAAAAAAGTGTATTTTTTCCAAAAAAAGTGCGCTTGTAAGACCGTTGCGCAAATACGGTGTGACAGAAAGTATTGCAATGACCGCCATTTTATTCTCTAGGATGTTAGAAAAAAATGTATAATTTTTGGGGGTTCTAAGTAATTTTCTAGCAAAAAAAAATGTTTTTAACTTTTTAACAAATCTCAGAAAGAGGCTCGGTCCTTAAAGGGAGGTTCCGGCCGCAATTTTTTTTTTTTTTTAAAGTCAGCAGCTACAAACACTGTAGCTGCTGACTTTTAAAAAGGACACTTACCTGTCCAGGGAGCCCGTGATGTCGGCCCCCCAAGGCCGATCCGTCCATAGGATCGGCCGCCGGCGCCTCCATCCTAACTAAGGGAAACAGGCAGTGGAGCCTTGCTGCGTTACTGCCCGTTTCCTACTGCGCATGCGCGAGTCGCACGACGCTTTGTGAATCGCCCCGTTGTTTCCTGGGACACACACAGTTCCACACACAGTTCCCAGAAGGCAACGGGGCCGCTCACCGAAAAGGAGGAAGCGGAGTAGGAAGAGGCAGATTAGGAAGACTGCCTAGCAACAGGGGTTTCAGGTAAGTTAAAAAAAAAAAATTTCAAATGTTTTTTTCTTTTATTTTTTTTAGATTTTGAATGCTATTTTTTTTTTTTTTAGGTTGGCCCTCCACTTTAAGTGGTTAACAATGACTGCTGGATGAGTTGCTGCACTCTTTGCCTTATGAAAAAAACAACCTGTTATGCCGCGTACACACGATCGGACTTTACAGCAGACTTTGTCCGACGTACTTTTTCGACTGACTTTACGATGGACTTTCCGAATGAACGGACTTGCCTACACACAATCAACCAAAGTCCGACGGATTTGTACGTGATGACGTACAACCGGACTAAAACAAGGAAGTTGATAGCCAGTAGCCAATAGCTGCCCTAGCGTGGCTTTTTGTCTGTCGGACTAGCATACAGATGAGCGGACTTTTTAACCGGACTTGAGTCCGTCGGACAGATTTGAAACATGTTTCAAATCTAAGTCCGTCAAACTTTTGAGAAAACAAAGTCCGCTGGAGCCCACACACGATCGAATTGTTCCGACGAAATCCCGTCCGCCGGGCAAAGTCTGCCATAAAGTCCAATCGTGTGTACGCAGCATAAGTCTTTAAATTGTCCCCTAAGCATGGGTTTTTACTTTCATAGTGTGTGTGCTCGCCACCCATCCATTGAACTGACCCAGTACTAGGCTGTGCTCACAATCTGCTCACTGTGCGGCGGATTGTGTATAAATCATATTTTGTCCACACGAGGCCTGAAATGCCTCCAGTGAGCTTGCGGCAGCATCAGACTCTACAGAGAATTGTCACTGCTTCAAGGGGCTGTTTGGCCATTCTTATGAACATGTCTTAGAGCAGAACCTGCTGTGGCCATTGATTTATCTTCCTCCTCCTGAGCATTGTGATAAGTATTAGATGATGGTGCAAATCCTATAGGATTCGCGTGTTTTCATGCTATCACTCACTGTACCTGGTGTTTTATTTTAATTGTGGGCAGGGAGCTACTAAACAGTACAAACTCTATACGGGTCATTATCTCTCACACACCTGCAATAAATTAGTATTGCTGCTTAACCACTTGCTTACTGGGCACTTAAACCCCCCTCCTGCCCAGGCCAATTTTCAGCTTTCAGCGCTGACGCACTTTGAATGACAATTGCGCGGTCGTACAACACTGTACTCAAATGACATTTTTATCATTTTTTTCACACAGATAGAGCTTTCTTTTGGTGGTATTTATCCACAGCTGGGATTTTTATTTTTTGCTAAACAAACAAAAAAATATGGAAAATTTTGAAAAAAAAATCATTTTTCATAGTTTGTTATAAAATTTTGCAAACAGGTATTTTTTCTCCTTCATTGATATGCGCTGATGAGGCTGCACTGGTGGGCACTGATAGGCACAGATAAGGCGGTACTGATGGGGACAGATAAAGCGGCACTGGTGACCACTGATAAGAAGGCACTGATGGGCCCTGATGGGTGGCACTGATGGGCACTGATAGGTGTTACTGATAGGTACCACTGATAGATGCACTGATGGGCACTGATAGGTGGCACTGATGGGGCACTGGTAGGTGACACTGATGAGCAGCACTGTTGATGAGGCACTGATAGGTGGCACTGTGGGCACTGATAGGTGGCACTGTGGGCACTAATGGGTGGCACTGTGGGCACTGATGGGTGGCACTGTGGGCACTGGTAGGTGGCACTGTGGGCACTAATGGGTGGCACTGTGCGCACTGATGGGTGGCACTGTGGGCACTGGTAGGTGGCGCTGGTGGGCACTAGTAGGCAGCACTGTTGTGTACTGCTAGGTGGCACTGGCAGGTGGCACAGCTGGGCACAGATGAGCTGGCGGCAGCTCTAGTTGATCGGGACCAATGTCCCTCTCACAGCCGCCGGTGATCGGCTCTTTTTTTTCTCCTCATGCTGTCAGCGCGAGGAGAAAAAATAGCCGATTGGCTGAAGCTGATCACGTGGTAAGGGGTTGGGATCGACCCCGTACTCCGATCTGTGATCAGCCGAGTCTCATAGACCCGGATCCCTGTAAATTAGCGAATTTCTTCTGTGATGAGGCTGCACTGATAGGCGCTGATAAGGGGCACTGATGGGCACTGATAGGCAGCACTGATAAGTGGCACTAATGGACACTGATAGGCGGCACTGATGGACACTGATAGGCGGCACTGATGGACACTGATAGGTGGCACTGATGGACATTGATAGGCGGCACTGATGGACACTGATGGGGCTGCACTAGTTATCAGGGGATGGATGATCCGTCCCCTGATTATCAGTGTAAACAATGTGTTGACAGGCTTGTCGGTTAACGGCTCTCCTTTCTACCCACAGACACAGCGTGGGAGGAAAGGACTAATGATAACCAGCAAGCCTGTTTACATGAGATCAGCTGTGATTGGACACAGCTGATCACATGGTAAAGGGCCACTGTGACCATTCACTCCAATCTGTAATCAGCTGTGTCCAAGGCAGGAGGTGCGCAGGGTGCTGAGTTCTAGGAGAACATCTATGGACGCCCTCTCAGAACTTGACGACCACGCTGTAGCTTCCTTTTGGCTATACAAGTAGTTAAATTGGTTGTAAACCCTTCCATATACCCAGTGAAGGGACTATCCTCAGGTGATACACAGAAATGAAACAACTCCTCCTACATAAGTTGTACCTGTTTATCCATTCAAAGTCCAGAATTTATATAGCTTGTCTGAGCTTTCAGAAATCAGGGGATAGGGAGCTGAAGTTACACTCCGCAGAGCTTAGTAAGGGGAGCTCTGAATGCTGATTGGAGAGAAGAGACTCATCCTCCTTCACACAGCACACAGGAACAGAGCTGAGTGCTCCCTCCCTGTCACCATTTTTCTCTCAGTGTCAGTAAAACTTGTCAGAAGTGATTCATGCAGATAACAGAGGAAACAAGCAGCAGACAGAAATGACACTTTGCACTCTGGACTGAGATAAGCGCACACTATAGAGGGATATGCTTTGTTCATATTTCATATCTGAGGTTTACAACCACTTTAAAGTAGAACTTCACCCTAAAAGGGTAGTTCCACTTTAACACCTCCTTCCCCTCCTCTCCCACTTCAGTTTTTTTTTTTTTTTTTTGGGGGGGGGGGCAGTTTCAACTCCAACTGCCTAGGCGATCAAAGCGGAAATTCTCCTCCCCCCTCCCTGCCCGCAACACTTCATAGGTCTCAGGCCGTGTTCATTTTGGCAGCAAATTTTGATTTAGATTTAGTCTGTTGACTAAAATGGCATTTTAGTTTTAATCTCATTTTAGTCTTCTGCAATTGTTTTAGTCGTATTTAGTCAACTAAATCTCCAGTACATTTTAGTCGACTAAAATCATTTTAGTTGTCTAAAATCTAACGAGTGCAGTTAAATTGTAATGCATTTTTTAAGCATTTCTCTACAATTTCCAAACTCATTATGTACTACTGGAGTGAAAAATCGAACGTGTTATTATTTATGGTATTAGGGTTTGAACATGCACTCCAGACCAGTGTTCATTTTGACGTCAAATTTCAATTTAGTTGTAGTCATACTCTTTTGACTAAAATGACATTTTAGTTTTAGTCGTATTTTAGTTATCTCGGTTGTTTTAGATTAGAGTCATATTTTAGTCTTTTGACTAAAATGGCATTTTAGTTTTAGTCGTATTTTATTCATCTCGGTTGTTTTAGTCTTTTGACTAAAATGGCAGTTTAGCTTTAGTCATATTTTAGTCTACTAAAATCTTATTAATTTAGTAGACGAAAATGTTTTAGTCAACGAAATTAAAGTGGTTGTAAACCCTTACAGACCACTTTTTGCTACAGGTAAACCTATAATAAGACTTACCTGTAGCTACCCCGGATATCTCCTAAACCTGCACAGTTTAGGAGATATCTCCTGTATTTGCACATGCGCACTGACACAAACTGAAGCAATGGCACGTTCGTGCCGCTGCTTCAGTTACACTGTGCCGTTACCGGCGGCTCCCGCGCGCATGAGTGATGTCATTGCGGCTCTGGCCAATCACAGCGCCGGAGCCGCGATACCTGGAAGTAACACCCCAGAGTGGTGTCACCGGCCGGTGCTGTGTACCGGCACCACAGCGAGGGCTTCGATCTCAGGTGAGTATTACATAATGAGCTAGTATGCTATGCATACTAGCTCATTATGCCTTTGTCTTTAAGGTGTTAGTTTTTTGTTTTTTTTGAAAGTGGGTTTACAACCACTTTAACACTGGTCTCAGGAGGCTGCGGGTCCATTCATGAAGCATAGCATGACTCACGCATGCGCAGTGGGAAGCTGGCTGTGAAGTCACAGCTGGCTTCCCTTGGTAATATGCTGGCACTGGGGATCCAAAAACTGGCGAACAACCAGCCCGAGTGAGAACAGCACTGGATTCTTGGACAGGTAAGTGTTCTTTTATTTAAAGTCAACAGCTACAGCAGGGGCGTTGCTAGGTCTACAAAAGATCTGGGGCTAGAGCAGAAAGTCATACACTTAGGCGGGCATACACATGCATATACAGTAATATACATGTGTGTGTGTATATATATATCCCCAGACAGCCCCCCACTTACATCGGGGTCCCCAGAGAGCCCCCCCCTTACATCAGGGTCCTCAGAGAGCCTCCCCTTACATCAGGGTCCTCAGAGAGCCTCCCCCTTGCATCAGGGTCCTCAGAGAGCCTCCCCTTACATCAGGGTCCTCAGAGAGCCTCCCCCTTGCATCAGGGTCCTCAGAGAGCCTCCCCTTACATCAGGGTCCTCAGAGAGCCCCCCTTACATCAGGGTCCTCAGAGAGCCTCCCCCTTGCATCAGGGTCCCCAGAGAGCCCCCCTTACATCAGGGCCCTCAGAGAGCCCCCCTTACATCAGGGTCCTCAGAGAGCCTCCCCTTACATCAGGGTCCTCAGAGAGCCCCCCTACATCAGGGTCCTCAGAGAGCCTCCCTTTACATCAGGGTCCAAAGAGAGCCTCCCCTTACATCAGGGTCCTCAGAGAGCCTCCCTTTACATCAGGGTCCAAAGAGAGCCTCCCCTTACATCAGGGTCCTCAGAGAGCCTCCCCTTACATCAGGGTCCTCAGAGAGCCCCCCTTACATTAGGGTCCCCAGAGAGCGCTCCCCCTTAAAATCAGGGTCCCCAGAGAGCCCTCCCCCTTGGATCAGGGTCCCAGGAGAACTCCCCTTTGGGACCCCTGCAGAGACTCGGGGCTATGGGCCCCATATTCGGGGCTATAGCTCTAAAAGCCACCCCCTAGCGACGCCACTGAGCTACAGTATTAGTAGCTGCTGACTTTTAGCTTTTTTTTTTTGCTAAGAGTGAAGAACTGCATTAAGAACTGTTTGCATTGACCCACACTGAGTCCTGAATTTGGTTGCAATGGCGCAGGACGGGCAGTTTGTGTATCAGACAAGTTTTAGTCATCAGCGGGTGGGCCCGTCCATTGACTGTCACATAATGCCATTGCATTCATCGCTGCGGGACGGCGTTTTTGTCGCTCGCTGTCTCTTCTCCATCATTCCTGGTGTCTCTGTTTCCTTCCGTCTCCTCTATTGTTCTCTCTCGTTAGTTTAATCTGCTAGTAAAGTATGAAAGTCAGATAAGCCGGACGCTGGTGGTTTATTGTGCGATAGATCAGTAGATGCGGCTCTCGCAGATCTTGGCGCTCATAAAGCAGCGGTCTGGCTCATTGCGAATATGCAATTATTGTTACAAATTATCTGAGACTCTTTATCTGTTATCTCCCTCCGATGCTTCATTGTACAGTCATGTTTCTCGTCTTATACGAGTTTTATTCTTGCCATACAATATATTATCCCCCTTATCGCCGCGCTGCTGCCAACACCACGCAGCACGCCGCTAATTCCACAAACCGATCCATTCCCCGGCGATGAAAGAGGCTGAACGGATTCCTCATAATAATAAAACAGCGGGTTTGACGCTTTACCATCCGCCGCTCCGCCGGCACCTCGTCCTTTGTCTGCGGTGAAATACAATGAGGATGTCGAAGTTTGGAGCGATGTCACTCGAATGCTCCATTATTCCGTGACCCTGTGCGAACCTTCCACGCCGACGCCATCCTTTTACGGATTAGTTATCTTATAATGGAGGGAGGGGGGGAGAGCGGCAATCATAAAAATATAATGGAGGATTATAAGTCGGTAAATGGATTGGAGGATTCCAGAACAGGTACTACACAGCAGCCATACCTCCCAACTGTCACTGATTTTGAGGGACTGTCCCTGATTTGGAGCAATGTCCCCCGTCCCTCTTTCCTCCTCATTTGTCCCTCATTCTGGTCTGATCTATATAGTTGTATATAAAATGCACTTTTTATCTTTTATCTTAAAGTGTTTCCCAGAGCTAAAACTTTCATCTGATTTCTAAATTGCTGCATTTGTAAATTCCAAAAGCCAATATAAAGGAATAGTAGTGGTAAAAAAAAAGCTTGTAGGTTTAACCAATCTTGTTTTTTTGCACAATTCTCCTTTAAGGGGGCATGGCAAGGGGTGTGTCCTATGCCTGCATACTTTTGCTGATAGGTGTCCCTCATTCCCAGCTCAAAAAGTTGGGAGGTATGCAGCACAGAGGGGCCCAAATATGTCAGACAGGGGGCCCCCGCTTTAGGTATAGCAAAGTGCTTTTCCCGCAACTTGATTCAATGATGTTCCTTGGGGGCGTGGCTTAGAGTGATTTGAAGGAGTCATTGGAGCAATGACCGGTGAGAGAGGAGCTCATGCTAAGTGAGCAAAACGCTAGAGTGATGGGACTTTGGATGATCACCTTATTGTACAGCAACATGCTTTCTAATTTGAACCTTAACCACTTAAGGACCAGCCTCGTTTTGGATTTTAGGTGTTTACATGTTTAAAACAGGTCTTTCTGCTAGAAAATTACTTAGAACCCCCAAACATTATTTATGGTTTTTCTTCTAACATCCTAGAGAATAAAATGGCGGTCATTGCAATACTTTTTTTTTGCACCGTATTTGCGCAGCGGTCTTAAAAGCGCACTTTTTTTGGAAAAAATTCACTTTTTTGAATAAAAAAATAAGACATCAGTAAAGTTAGCCAAATTTTTTTTTATATTGTGAAAGATAATGTTACGCCAAGTAAATTGATACCCAACATGTCATGCTTGAAAATTGCGCCCGCTCGTGGAATGGCGTCAAACTTTTACCCTCAAAAATCTCCATAGGCGACGTTTAAAAAATTCTACAGGTTGCATATTTTGCGGTACAGAGGAGGTCTAGGGCTAGAATTATTGCTCTCGCTCTACCGGTCGCCGCGATACCTCACATGTGTGGTTTGACCACCGTTTTCATATGCGGGCGCTACTCGCGTATATGTTCGTTTCTGCGCGCGAGCTGGGGGGGTTTTAAAAAAAAAAAAAAAATTTTATTATTTATTTTACAATATTTTATTTATTTTTACACTGTTTTTTTTTAAAAAAATGGTGTCACTTTTATTCCTATTACAAGGAATGTAAACATCCCTTGTAATAGAAAAAAGCATGACAGGACCTCTTAAATATGAGATCTGGGGTCAAAAAGACTTCAGATCTCATATTTACACTAAAATGCAATAATAAAAAAAAAAAAAAGTAATTTAGAAAAATGACATTTGAAAAAATGTGCCTTTTAGAGGCGTGGACAGGAGTGACGTTTTGACTTCGCTTCCGCCCAGCAGTGTCATGGAGACGAGTGAGCGCCATCTTAGCCTCACTCGTCTCCAGACACACCACAGGATAGGACGCGATCGACTCCGCCGCTACCGACGGCTCCGGTAAGCGGCGGGGGACACCGGATCACGGCAGGAGGGGGAGCCCCTCTCCCACCACCGATAAAAGTGATCTCGCGGCGAATCCGCCGCAGGGACCACTTTTATCTGAAAGCCGCCTGCCGCACGAAAACGGGGATACTGGGGTTATGGCAGCTAGCTGCTGCCATAACAACGATATCCCCGTTCAAAGTTTGGACGTACATCGTCGTGCGGCGGTCTTGAAGTGGTTAAAGTGGATCTTCAGTCACTTTTTTCATCTTTCCATCGATTAAATCTTCCGCACTTGTTGTTTTAATTTTGGATAGTAAAACATGTTTTTTTCTGCCAGTAAATACCTTATACAGCCCACTTCCTGTTCCTTGTCTGGTCATTAGCCTAGACATATGACACATACCTCCCAACAATGAGGAACACCTACAAGCAAACACATGTAGGCATAGGACACGCCTCCTGCCACACCCCCTTAAAGGAGAATTAACCAAAAAAAGGGTTAATTAAATCCACAGGGGCTTTTTACCACTACTATTTCTCTATATTGGCTTTTAAAATTTACAAATGCAGCAATTTGGATGAAAGGTTTAGCACTGGGAAACACTTTTTGAAAGATAAAAAGTGCTTTTTATATATAACTATATAAATCAGACCAAAATGAGGGACAAATGAGGAGGGGAGAGGGACAGAGGGACATTGCTACAAATCAGAGACAGTCCCTCCAAATCAGGGACAGTTGGGAGCTATATATGACATCATACACACTCTTGTTAGAGTTTGCCAGGAAGGGAGGGGGGATGAGTCATAGGAGGGCCAGTGAGAGCTGCAGAGCTGGAGGTGTGCCTCTGTGTGTCTGTGTAAATCCAGGAAGTGAACAGGCAGCAGCTTCAGCTGCCCACAGTTGAATTGGCTGCAGCCAGACTCAGTGGAGGAAGATGTCTGCAGCATATTTGGCAAGTACAGAATCACAGTATATATAAAATAATATGCAAAGTGGTTGGAGGGAAGCTTCAGAATGGCAAAGATGTTTTTATTACAAATTATGTGAGCAGACTGCAGTTCCTCTTTAAGTAGGGTTGCCACTTTTTCTTCAAGCCAAACCAGAACACTTTAGTGCCCCAAGGAGAGTAGTAATGCGGTGCGTATAGCGTGCAGCAGCAAACAGTGGGTGTGGTCAAATTGCTCTTGCTGACATTATCGTCCTGCCCCCCAGTGATGCCGAACCTGCCCCCAGACAGCTGCCTGCAGCTCCCGGACAGTAGCAGATTTCTGTGTAACTATCTTGGTTACTTGGGGAGCTAAAGCCTAGCCTGAATAATGTGTCCGGCAGTGGCGGCTGGTGAAGTTTTAGGATGGGGTGGCACCAGACCCCGTCCTTCGTTTTTGACCCCTCCCACTTGGTGAAAATGGGCGTGCTTTCAGACAAACAGTGGGCGTGGCTCTAAGGTGGTGTGGTTAGTGTCTGAGCTGAACGAGGGATGCAGGGAGAGGGAGGGAGAGAAGGATGGAGGGACAGCAGGCCCAGATCCTACACCACAATAGAAAGTTTAACAATCAGCAGATAAAGACACTCCAAACACCTGGTGCTAGCACTTCAATCATCCCGGCACCATGGTTGTCATGGTGTCAGGATGAATGAAGCGCACTATTTCTATTTTTACATTGTAATATAAAATGAAAACATTCAACTCACCATAATGCAGAATCAGTGAGATCCCTGAGCGTGTCACCTGCCACATCTCCTGCCACCAGATGCCATCAGGTGTCCCCAGCGGAGTCTGTCCTTACATCAGGTGCCCAAAGCAGAGTCCCTCCTTACATCAGGTGCCCCCAACGAAGTCCCTCCTTACATTAGGTGCCCCCAGTGGAGTCCCTCCTTACATTAGGTGCCCCCAGCAGGGTCTGTCCTTACATCAGGTGCCCCCAGCGGAGTCCCTCTTTACATCAGGTGCCCCCAGCGGAGTCTGTCCTTACATCAGGTGCCCCCAACGAAGTCCCTTCTTACATTAGATGCCCCCAGTGGGGTCCCTCCTTACATTAGGTGCCCCCAGCGGAGTCCCTCCTTAAATTAGGTGCTCCCAGCGGAGTCCCTCCTTACATTAGGTGCCCCCAGCGGAGTCCCTCCTTACATCAGGTGCAACAGCAGAATCCCTCCTTATCAGGTGCCCCCAGCGGAGTCCCTCCTTACATCTGTGTCCCCGTCAGCGGAGCCCCTCCTTACATCTGTGTCCCCATCAGCAGAGCCCCTCCTTACATCTGTGTCCCTGTCAGCGGAGCCCCTCCTTACATCTGTGTCCCCATCAGCGGATTCCCTTCTTACATCTGTGTCCTCAGCGGAGTCCCTCTTTACATCTGTGTCCCCAGCAGAGTCCCTCCTTACATCTGTGTCCCCATCAGCGGGGCAGCAGGGTCCTCCTCAGATCTGTGTCCCCGGCAGCACAGCCCTCCTTCAAGCCGCGTCTGTCTCTCCCCAGCTAGTTCCTGGCTTTCTCCGTGTGTTCAGTGGAGAGGGGAGGGGCCTCCCCTCTCCACTGAACACAAGGGGATTAGTCCTTATGGCGGCCATCTTTTTGTAGCCTGACGGAAGTGACTTTGTTCTCAAACTGAGAACAAAGCACCCTGTCAATCGCCGGGCGGAAGCTGCTCTGTGTGATGGATTGCGCCGCAAAGCCGCTCCAGACCCCGCCAATGAAGCATCTTGTGATTGCATTGACGTGGCGCCCGAACACAGTGCACTTAAGGACTTATTGTTCCTTTTATTTTTAAAGGGCCGTGTTAAAATTTTTGTTTTTGTTTTAGTGACTGAATGGGGGGGGGTTGTGGGGGGGTGGTGGTGTCGCCCGGGCCCCCCTATGGACAGGCCGCCACTGGTGTCTGGGTTTAAATCCGCCTGAAACCTGGAAACATAATTCAAAACCTGAACTGTCCGGGTGCATCCCGGACAGGTGGCAACTCTATCTTTAAGTAACCAATAGGAATTTTCTTTTCCCTCATCTGACAATTCTAAATTGCAGTGGACAGCACCATCTTTGTTCAGGCATCATCCAGGGTCTCCATCTACTTCTTGGATTGAGATGCTGGCTCAGGATCCATACAAGCATATTCACTCACCGGACACTTTATTAGGTACACCTTGCTAGTACTAGGTTGGACCCTCTATTGCCTTCAGAACTGCCTTCATTCTTCATGGCATAGAGTTAACATGATGTTGGAAACATTCCTCAGATATTTTGGTCCATATAGACATGAAAGCATCACACAGTTGCTGCAGATTTGTCGGCTGCAAATCCATGATGCGAATCTCCCGTTCCACCACATCCCAAATGTGCTCTATTGGATTGAGATCTGGTGACTGTGGAGGCCATTGAAGTACAGTGATCTCATTGTCCAGTGGTGAGATGATTGGATCTTTGTGACATGGTGCATTATCCTGCTGGAAGGAGCCATCAGAAGATGGGGACACTGTAGTCATAAAGGGATGGACATGATCAGCAACAATACTCAGGTAGGTTATGGCATTTAAACTATGCCCAATTGGTACTAAGGAGCCCAAAGTGTGCCAAGAAAATATCCCCCACACCATTACACCACCAGCCTGAACTGATGATACAAAGCAGGATGGATCCATGCTTTCATCCTTTTGTCAAATTCTGACCCGACCATCTGAATGTCGCAGCTGAAATCGAGACTCATTAGACCAGGTAACATTTTCCAATCTTCTATTGTCCAATTTTGGTGAGCCTGTGCGAAATTTAGACTCAGTTTCCTGTTCTTAGCTGACAGGAAAGGCACCCGGTGTGGTCTTCTGCTGCTGTAGCCCATCTGCTTCAAGTTTCGATGTGTTGTGCATTCAGAGATTGTATTCTGCATACCTTGGTTGTACGAGTGGTTATTTGAGTTACCGTTGCCTTTCTATTATCTGGAACTAGTCTGCCCATTCTCCTTTGACATCAACAAGGCATTTTCCTTCACACAACTGCCGCTCACTGGATATTTTCTCTTTTTCGTCACATTCTCTGTAAACCCGAGAGATGGTTGTGTGTGAAAATGCCAGTAGATCAGCAGTTTTTGAAATACTCAGACCAGCAAGTCTGGCATCAACAACCATGTCAAAGTCACTTAAATCCACTTTCTTCCCCATTCTGATGCTCAGTTTGAACTTCAGTAAGTCGCCTTCACTACGTCTAGATGCCTAAATGCATTGAGTTGCTGCCATGTGATTGGCTGATCAGCAATTTGTGTTACCAAGCAATTGAGCAATTGAACAGATGTACCTAATAAAGTGGCCGGTGAGTGTATATTTTGGTGTCTGTGCCCTTTTTAGTTGTGTTCACAAATGTCTGACACAGATCAGCCCTTGCTGCAGCCTGTCATCTTGTGACTTGTTACAAAATTGCAGTCTGACACGGGGGGGGGGGGGAGAGCTGGGGGGTGCTCACTGGCGACCATTGGGGGTGGTCTCTGGTTTTCTCCTATTGATCACTGGGGGAGAGGAGACTGGGCAAATGCTTCCTAATGCCTGCAGCAGAATGAGGATATCACACCAGGCAGTGGTGGCTGGTACTCAAAATTTTTGGGGGGGGTGTAAACAAACTGAAAAGTTCTGAAAAAAAACCCATCAATCGCAGCCACTGTGCCCATCAATTGCTGCCACTGTGCCCATCAAATGCAGCCACTGTGCCCATCAAACGCAGCCACTGTGCCCATCAAACGCAGCCACTGTGCCCATCAAACGCAGCCACTGTGCCATATAAAATGCTCCCACTGTGCCATCAAATGCTGCCACTGTGCCCCATCAAATACAGCTACTGTGCCCATCTTATGCAACTACTGTGCCCATCAAATGCAGCTGGTATCCATTCAAATGTAACCTGTGTAAAAGCAATGTAACCCTTCTGGTGTACCTCTGTATATGGGTACATTTATTGGCCCCGCCCTCGTACTATGTATATGTCCTTAACCACTTAGTGACCACCCTACTGCAATGTACTGCAGACGGGCGGCCACTGTAGGTAAAGCTATGTACACGTACTTCACTGCCTACTTCCAGGTTTCGAGCACACGTGATTGCACACAGTGGAAGCCTTTTAGCAAGTCCCGGCCAATGATTCACGGCCGGAAACCTGCTGATCAGCTTTGTGCAATCACAGCCCAGAGCTCTGTGTTGGTAAACAACACAGAGCTTTATACAAAGGGAGCAATCTGTCAGTTTCTCATCCCTGCAAAGCAAAGCAGGGATGAGAAACTAAGAGATCTATTAGTAAAAACAGCAATTTTTACAAACATTATAAATAGTTAGGCGCATTTTTAACCCCTTAATTGCTCTAGATGTTAATCCCTTTCCAGCCAGTGTCATTTGTACAGTGACCGTGTATGCTATTTTTTGTATATATATTTTTAGTATGTTGATATTATGTTAATAATTATTTAGGGTAATGCTAGAGAAAGTAGTTTGTTTTTTTGTTATTTTTTTTATCTGTGTTATTTATGTTGCATTTTAATTGTATGGATGGTTTATTAAAGTATTTTTTTATTTGTTTTATTGGTGCTAATTGCTTTTATTGGTAATTTTGTTGTGCCATTGGGGTTGATTTACTAAAGGCAAATCCACTTTGCACTACAAGTGCACTTGGAAGTGCAGTCGCTGTAGATCTGAGAGGAAGATCTTAAATGAGGGGAAGCTCTGCTGGTTTTATCATCCAATCATGTGCAATCTAAATTGCTGTTTTTTATTTTCCTTGCATGTCCCCCTCAGATCTACAGTGACTGCACTTCCAGTCAGTCAGTCCCCCCCCCAAGTGTCAGTTAGTGTCAGATTGTCCATCGCAGTCCCATTATAAGTCGCTGATCACCGCCATTAGAGTAGTAGTATAAAAAAAAAATGTAAAAATAAAAACTCAAGTATATATTACATAGTTTGTAGGCGCTATAACTTTCCCGCAAACCAATCAATATACACGTATTGTTTTTTTTTTTATCAAAAACATGTAGCAGAATACATTTTGGCCAACATTTATGAAGAAATTTTATTTCTTGATTAGATATGTTTTACAGAAAAAGTATTGTTTTTTTTAAAAATGTTTTTCTTTTTTCGTTTATATAATAAAAAATATAAAACCCAGTGGTGATCAAATACCACCAAAAGAAAGCTCTATTCGTGTGAAAAAAAATATATAAATTTTGTTTGGGTAAGCATTGCATGACCGCATAATCACCAGTTAAAGTAGCACAGTGCCGAATAGCAAAAAAATGGCCTGGTCATAAACAGGGTAAAATCTTCCGGAGCTGGTGGTTAAAGGAGATCTGTGGTCACAGCATACACTTTCATTTTATAACATCGGCATTGTAATAGCAATTCAAACAATAGTGTTTATTGACAATCAAATATAAGCTTACTTGAAAAATCTCCTTTCATGCTGTGAGTTCTGCCTGTCTCCCAGCCATCTCTTTCCACCACTTCCATGGACTCCCTGCATGCTTTGCAGCTTCTCCTCCATTCCTAAGGACTACATGTCCCATGGTACCTTGTTGCCTGCAAGCAGTGACTCCGCCTCCTGAGACTCCTCCTCTCATCTCTTCTGTAGTTCAGAAGGCAGGCTCTGTGGCACAGCAGTGCCTACCCACAAGGCATGGTGACCACATGTCACAGAATTCAAGGATGTAAACGCGTGAGATCTTCGCAAACTAAGTTTACAAACTTCAAGATCGTTCAGAATAATAGAATTTGTCTAGAAATAACTGAAATCCAATGTGGGAAAAAAAAATATATAATTTTACATTTTTGCCATAGCTTTAATGTAGCCCAGAATGTATTACACAACTGACCGGTCTTATTGTGTAAATGGTGGTGTATGGATTGCCCCCCACCCTCGGCACATAATGGCGGCTGGGTGAGAGTCGGCAACTCGGCACTCTGCTCTCAGCCAATGATGAAAAGGAAAGCACAGTTGTTACATTTTGCTGTGTTTTCATGACTTTGTTCCAAAATCCCCAGAGACCGTGTTGTGTGCGCAGCCTGTGACAATCCTAGCCGGAAAAGTGTCTCCATTATCATCTGTAACTGTCTTCAAAAATGTTTGTTGGTGTGTTTTGGAAGCAGATTTTTTTGCTGGCGCTGTGTAAATATGACAGCAATTGCTGTGCGCACGCAGTGTGCATCCCGGGGGGTCTAGGGGAGTGACGAGAATCTGATAGGACTTTAACCTTTTTCCTGCCGCCTTGGAACTTGCAGTCACATCAGACTCCTTAGTAAAGCCTCCTACTCCTCAGGTCATGCAGGAACCTTGTATGTGCAGTCATTAAGGAAAGAAGGGAAAGGGGGCACAATGAGGTTCGGGGGTAGTATTTACAATATGAAGCTACAATAAAGAAGTCGGGGACATGACCTCTGACTAGTGGGAGGAAAGTTCAAAAGCAACCTTAGAAAGTATTGGCGCCGCCATCCTATGGCATACATGCCTCTGGTCACCATGCTGGTGGATTGTTTTCTTTCCAGTCACATTGGAACCAGGGTTGTCTTTGTGTGGTTCCCGTTTGGTCCAATCTCCCGGACCTCCTCTGTGTAATACACACTTATAGTTTCCCATTTGGACGACCTTATTCATATCTCTGTTATTCCACCAACTTTATTACTTCATTTTTATACCAGATTCATGCGATGGCATGTATCCGTTGGCGACTCTTCTTCTCTTTTAACCATTATTGATATGATTCTGAACATATTTTTTCTTGTTGGCTACTGTCACGCTATGTGTGACAAATTGGTGATACTTTTTGATCATATTCTGAGTTATTAGACTTACCAATATTGAAAAGTAGATCTTGAAGAAGCCCTCCATTTGGGCGATACACGTTGATCCATATACAGTATCTCACAAAAGTGAGTACATCTCCCATATTTTTGTAAATATTTAATTATATTTTTTCATGTGACAACACTGAAGAAATGACACTTTGCTACAATGTAAAGTAGTGAGTGTACAGCTTGTATAACAGTGTAAATTTGCTGTCCCCTCAAAATAACTCAACACACAGCCATTAATGTCTAAAATGCTGGCAACAAAAGTGAGTACACCCCCCAAGTTAAAATGTCCAAATTGGGCCCAATTAGCCATTTTCCCTCCCCGGTGTCATGTGACTCGTTAGTGTTACAAGGTCTCAGGTGTGAATGGGGAGCAGGTGTGTTAAATTTGGTATTATTGCTCTTACTCTCTCATACTGGTCACTGGAAGTTCAACATGGCACCTCATGGCAAAGAATTCTCTGAGGATCTGAAAAAAAGAATTGCTGCTCTACATAAAGATGGCCTAGGCCAGTGACGGCGAACCTTGGCACCCCAGATGTTTTAGAACTACATTTTCCATGATGCTTAACCACAGTGCAAAGTGCATGAGCATCATGGGAAACGTAGTTCTAAAACATCTGGGGTGTCAAGGTTCACCGTCACTGGTCTAGGCTATAAGAAGATTGCCAAGACCCTGAAACTGAGCTGCAGCACGGTGGCCCAGACCATACAGCGGTTTAACAGGACAGGTTCCACTCAGAACAGGCCTCGCTATGGTCGACCAAAGAAGTTGAGTGCATGTGCTCAGCGTCATATCCAGAGGTTGTCTTTGGGAAATAGACGTATGAGTGCTGCCAACATTGCTGCAGAGGTTGAAGGGGTGGGGGGTCAGCCTGTCAGTGCTCAGACCATACGCCGCACACTGCATCAAATTGGTCTCTATGGCTGTCATCCCAAAAGGAAGCCTCTGCTAAAGATGATGCACAAGAAAGCCCGCAAACAGTTTGCTGAAGACAAGCAGACTAAGGACATGGATTACTGGAACCATGTCCTGTGGTCTGATGAGACCAAGATAAACTTATTTGGTTCAGATGGTGTCAAGCGTGTGTGGCGGCAACCAGGTGAGGACAGATCCCCGCCCAGGATTTTTTAGCAGAGAGGATCGGATGTCGGCAGGTGTCAGCGGATACATGTCCACTAACATCCGCCGCTCCATAGAGAGCAATGGATGGTCCAATCGGGTCTGAAAAGTTGAAAGGCGGACCCGATTGGTCGGTGTGAAAGGGACTTAAAGTGCTATCTGTAATAAATGTCTTCACTCCTATTATTCTGTGCTTGCCTTGGCTACTGTTCCGGGGGGATCACAAACCCGTAATAAGAAGAGAAGCTGTGAAATGCGCTCAGTAAACCTAATGTTTTCCGGAGTGAACTTGGCTGGAAGCGACAAAGCCTCGTCTGATTTGGAAGTGGTTACAGTGGGAGCCGCCGCCACGTGTCGTGCCGCTCAATTCCCACCTCAGACTCCTAATTACATCGCTGATCACTCTTCATCCCACAGACACAATCTCCATTGTTCCGAACATTGTGATAAATTTATAATTTAATGTATTTATTGTTAACCGATCGATCTGTGAAAAAAGAATCTATTGACTCCCTTTTATGAAGGTCTTTACGGTCTTTCTGCTCCATTAACATAAATGAAAACCTCTCGGTGGTGTTTGTGCATGTTATTAATGGAGTTCTCTCTGCAAATAAAAAGCGTTACAGCTCCACGATCTATATTAATAAAGCAAATGCGCGAGGCATACACGACTGTTCAGAATTAAAGTATATGTAAATCCTAACAATGAATTTCTCTTATTTGCCCCCTTTTGTCTGTTAAATATACAATTGAAAGTTTGATGTGATATTTGTTCAATAAGTGGAAAAAATATAGCCCTTGATCCTGCCAGAAATCGTGTGAGTTTATAACTTCCTGTACATAGGTGTGTGCAGCCTAATGCATTAGGGTGTGCACCCTTAAGCTCAAACACACATGTATGTGTATGTATCTACATATATATGACCCAGGCACATTGATCTCCCTGCTGGCACAGTGAAAGAGTAAAGGATAAACACTTCTCTTATGGCAGAGCCGGTAAGAGGAAGATCTTTCCCATGTTCCTGTTGAAACACAGAACAATAACACTAATGCGCATGGGGGGATTAGGGTGTGCCTGGGCACACCCGGCACACCCTGTGCGCACGCCTATGTTCCTGTACATTCTGCCTGCGCTATGCTCTTATCAGTTACATTGTTCCCAGCTCTGTCTGAGATATACAATCCCTCCTCCTATGCTATAAAACAGAGAAGATGGGGAGGTGTTCTGCATTATCATTATTATTATTATTATTAATGTTCACAATTTCTATAGCAAAACACTTTACAAAATATAGGAAGACAATACAATTACAATACAATTCAATAAAAGAGGGTTTTGGAGGTGTTCTGTAGTTCTGTCCCAACATTGCATTGTCATCCTGGAGCAGAAAGTCATACTTATCAACAATAAAGTCCATGGGAAACAGTTAACTCTGCCCACAGTCTACCTTAGACCCATCTAGTGACCCCACCCACCTACTGGAGTGGTCCACCCAAACCCTGTCTCTAATTATGTGGGGACAGCCTGCTTGTAGGTAGGTGCCTCCAAAAGGTTTAATGTGTTTTTCCTCTCTGTGCTCATGAACTTTTGAAGTTAATTGAACCAGCCAGATGCAAATTGTTACAATGCCTTGATGTTGTCCTTAGGCAGGCCTGCCGAGCTGGGGATAACTGAGCAGGAGGGGTTAATGTTTTCCCCCGCACTTTTCTGCAAGGTTACCGCCCCCTGCAGGTCATACCATTCCTGGGGAAATAATGCCAAAATGTGATTGTTATGCCTCCTACACACGATCGGACATTCCGACAACAAAATCCATGTTTTTTTTTTCCCGACGGATGTTGGCTCCAACTTGTCTTGCATACACACGGTCAAACAAAGTTGGTTGGAAATTCCGAACGTCAAGAACGCGGTGACGTACAACACGTATGACGAGCCGAGAAAAAGGAAGTTCAATAGCCAGTGCGGCTCTTCTGCTTGATTCTGAGCATGTGTGGAACTTTGTGCGTCAGAATTGTGTACACACGATCGGAATTTACGACAACGGATTTTGTTGGCGGAAAATTTGAGAACCAGATCTCAAATTTTGTGCGACGGAAATTCCGATGGAAACTGTCCAATGGAGCCTACACACGGACGGAATTTTCGACAAAAGGCTCCCATCGAACATTTTCCGCATGAAAATCCGACCGTGTGTACGGGGCATTAGTCTGTTGAAGTGGATCACCCCCTTTAGGGGGAAGGGGTGATGGGAGCCCAGTTGGGGTTCCCAGTAGAGTCTGGAGACCCTCATGGACTTACATGTGCCAGTGATGGACATTATTGCCTTTGTGAAATTTTGCCAAATCATAGACTCTAATGGACTAGCACTATTTCTTGTGGAGTTGTGCCTTTAAGGATAAGTTCATCTTTCATAACATGTTACACCCATATTCAGGGTGTAATATGTAAATTTGCAGCCCCCGAGTCCCTATTGTGAGAGCGAGCTGGGGATCTTCTCCCCACACCTGTTGTTAACAATTTTAAAAAACTCACGCTGGGCTCCCAGATTTCTGTCAATGGGAGAACTACAGCTACCATCATCCGTTGTGGCTGACGGCTTGTAGTTCTCATTGAACTACCAGGGTGCTGATGAGCTAGTAGTTCAGTAACTGCCTGCTCATACAAGGAATGGTAGCACAGCCACACTGACAGTCTGCAGGAGCCTTAGATTGCACCCACAATCTGCAGATACAGGGCTCTTAATAAAAAATTATATATATATATATATATATATATATATATATATATATATCAATGCACATTTGTTTACCTGCAATAAGATATGCATTTTTTTATTTTTTATCCTTTAATGTTGATTTCACATGCCTGCAAACTCCTGCCTAGTGTTTAGGCAATAACAAGTGCAGTTTTCTAATGACCCCACTATTGTGCCGCAAGCCCCACCCACATGCCCATAGCCCCTGAGCCCTGTAACACTATTAAGTTACTGCATATGCACAGTGACTAAAATAAGGGTGACACTGTGATCCTAGGACATGGCTCTGGGCAGAGCATCATCGGGACTGAGGTCCAAAATGTGGGACTGTCCCAGGACAGTTGCCATTTATATAGGGGGTATGTTACTGACAGGATCACTAGGTAATAATAAAGGGAAAAAAGCCTGAAAAAAAAATAAAATGAATGCACCCACCACATCTATAGACTAATAAACTGCAATATATTACCATTTTGTTCTTGGTTTTGGTTACACTTTAAGGAGCACTTGTCCCGCATACAAAGCAAGTGATTGACATTTCCCAGGAATCTAGATTTTGTAGACTTTACCAGTATTTCACTAGTCCAGCCTATCAGGTTTTTAGAAACATTCAGCATCACTCCAGTGGAACGGTTGGTATACATGGTGCTTGATTGTGCCTCTTGCGCATGCATGGAATGTGTTCCTGAAGGACTCCGAGCGTGCTGTGTGTTGTGTAGATTGGTTTGTAGAGCAATGTTCACCTGCTGTCTCAACTGCTATATACTGTGCTCAATATAACATGTTCATCCTGCTGAGTTTATTCCTCTATGTGCCTATGTCCACATTCTGCACAGAATCATGTGACCAGGGGCTGCAGATCCACTTAGAAAGCATTGTGAAAAGCCTGTTAAATCTGTCTGCCATGGAATATATGAAGCTTGATGGTGGATAGAGCGTGTGCCTGGACTTTATCACACAGCCAGGAGCTGAATGTAAAGAGGGGGGAGGTATGGCGGCCTCCGCGATGCAAGGGCGGCAATAATTAAAGGAACAGAAAAGCAGAACAAGTGGAAGAAGGCTTTACACTTTCTGAACAATTTCCTTTCGGAGAGGAATTATCTTTTTTTATCTGTAACATGGCACAAAGTCTTCCCATTCCTTTTACAGGTGTCCTTCCAGCAAAGAAACCATCTTCACTTTAATCGTATTCTGCCTTCACAAAGGCTCCCGCATGAGCTGTTCAAACATTCCTCCATCTGTTCACCTTCTCTCAACAACATTCCTCAGTCTGGTTTGATTTCTGAAGTCAGTTAGGACAGTCAGGACTCCTCCAGGCGATAACACATCAGAGGACGGCACTGAGCCCGACACAGGACCCGGGACCCCTTTAAGTAGATGACAGAGGGGCTACCAAACCAGAGGAATATCTGTCTGTCTGTTTCCACTGTTTTCCAGTCTATCTATCTATCTATCTATCTATCTATCTATCTATCTATCTATCTATCTATCTATCTATCTATCTATCTATCTATCTATCTATCTAGGCAACAGACACACAACAGGATATAGTTAAAGACTATGGGCATGATTTTATCAATGACTGCGGACATAAATACAAGAGATGGTCAAAGACTGAGGACATAATACAGGAGATGGTCAAAAACGTCAGACCTGATACAAGAGATAGTCAGAGACTGCAGACATGGTACAGGAGATCATCAAAGACTGTAGACATGATACAAGAGATGGTCAGAGACTGCGGACATGATACAAGAGACGCTCAGAGACTCTGGACAGGACATAAGAGATGGTCAGAGATTGCAGACATGAAACAAGAGATGGTCAGAGACTGCAGACAAGATACAATAGATAGTCAGAGACTGCAGACATGATACAAGAGATGGTCAGAGACTGCAGACATGATACAAAAGATGGCCAGAGACTGCATACATGATACAAGAGATGATCAGAGACTGCATATATGATACAAGAGATGGTCAGAGACTGCAGACATAATACAAGAGATGGTCAGAGACTGCAGACAAGATACAATAGATGATCAGAGACTGCAGACATGATACAAAAGATGGCCAGAGACTGCATACATGATACAAGAGATGATCAGAGACTGCATATATGGTACAAGAGATGGTCAGAGACTGCAGACATAATACAAGAGATGGTCAGAGACTGCAGACAAGATACAAGAGATGATCAGAGACTGCAGATATGATACAAGAGATGGTCAGAGACGGCGAATGTGATAGAAGAGATGGTCAGAGACTGCAGGCATAATACAAGAGATGGTCAGAAACTGCAGACATAATACAAGAAATGGTCAGAAACTGCAGACAAGATACAAAAGATGGTCAGAGACTGCGAATGTGATAGAAGAGATGGTCAGAGACCGCAGACATGATACAAGAGATGGTCAGAGACTGCAGATATGATACAAAAAATGGTCAGAGACTGCGAATGTGATAGAAGAGATGGACAGAGACCGCAGACATGATACAAGAGATGGTCAGAGACTGCAGGCAAAATACAAGAGATGGTCAGAGACTGCAGACAAGATATAAGACATGACCAGAGACTGCAGATATGATACAAGAGATGGTCAGAGACTGCAGACATGATAGAGATGGTCAGGGACTGTGGCCATGCTTTCAGGAGACAGTAACAGACTGGAGCAATAAAACATTAGACTGCAAAAAATCACTGCTATACCAGGACAATAGCAAATCGAAGATTCGTGTCTGCAGAGCCCAGAGGGCCACTCAAAAAGTGCCAAAGAGCCAAACATGGCCCCTGGGCTGCAGGTTGGGCACCAGAGATCTATGCATTAAATCCTCTTTCTAACAGTGCCTGAAATATGCCACTGACAGAATTGCTATTAATGAAATCCCGGAATTGAGTTTGTGTCAATCCTGCCTTGTCAGGATGATTTTAAATTTCAGCTGGTGAGCAGGTCATCACACAGGTTTTTCTGTAAACTTACTATATATTTTATAGGGGTATCCAGCAAAAAAAATATTTATTTTTTAAGGACATGAAAACTCCACACCTGTAGCTTAATGTCTTTTATGTTGATTCCATAAGACTGTTGAACTTTCCTGATGGCTTTATGTTTGGTGACATTTTTCTCTCCTTGTAGTGGTGTTGGGGGCGAAGGGGGGAGTCTATGTGCAGTTTGTGTTCCAAGCGTCCGATGTTTGTGTGGCATCTGCGAGCGCGGTTATGTGTTTGTTAGCATTAGCAATCCTATTTAAGTGGAGTTCATTACTGATGATTATTATAAAGACGCCTCATAAAGTGGGCTTTTATTTGCCATTTAAACATGAAATGCCAGCGATAACCTGGATATTTATTAACTCGCTCCATCGTTGTTTAATTAAAGTTTTAGCACATATTTAGGTATGTTTTTCCGTCCGGCTAAGCGCGGATTATGACTCTTTTCAGCGGCGTTATTATTTACTCTCTATATGATTATTTTATTGTCTGCTCGATCGGTGTGTGTGTGCACATTCGTGGCGGTTTAATTTGTTTATGGCCAGAGTCCAGACATTAGCGTGCGCACTTCATGCCCACAGGCGGCCATCCGTTCGATGATTCAGGTTTGCATGTTTGGTACAAGTAAGGCGCTTTTAATTAAAAAAGAAGAGTGTCAGAGCGACCGTCTCCATGATAGACTCGCAGACTGCTAGAGATGAAATGATGAAACTCACTCCTGCCTCTCAATCAATAGCCGTTATATTTTATTAATTAGTGCAGTCTGCAGCACCGCAGTAGCCGCCCCTTCCTTTGTACATTGCTGGTGGAGCTGATGCCTTTAACCTACCTGCACAAACACTGGCACCGCTGTGCGCACCGCCACCATTAACCCCACATTTCATAGAAGCCTCCGACAGCTCCCCAGCCAACAGAGGGGCCCGTTTAAAGATTAATGATTAGACCACCAAATATTGCTCCGAATTGTAAAAGATTAAAATTGGATGTTCTAATGTTTACAAGGAATAAAAAAACAGTAAAATATGGTGTGGTTAGCAAAAAAAAACATCAAGAGGCAAAATGATCAGAAAATACAATTTCCTGCGAAAACATGAAAATATAAACTACACCAAAAGAGTGTAAATGCAGCTCACAACTGTCACTATTGTACCCAAAACTCCCCTGTTCCTCCATGGCATCCCAATCCCCTCCATCCCTCTATGGTACCCCAAATTCCTCCATTCCTCCTCTATTGTACCTAATTTTTCCTCCCATTCCTCTTTTCTACACCAGTCCTCCTTCTCAACCTCCACTGTACCCCAATCCCCCCTATTTCCCTTTATTGTATCCCAATACTCCCTCTGACCCTCTTTTGTACCCCAATTCTATTTCTGTGCCTCTATTGTACCCTAATATCCCCTCTGTTCCTTTTAATGTACCCCAATCCCCCCTTTGTTCCTCTATTGTATCCTAGTCATCCTTCTGTCCCTCTATTGTACCCTAGTCATCCTTCTGTCCCTCTATTGTACCCCTGTCCTCCTTCTGTCCCTCTATTGTACCCCTGTCCTCCTTCTGTCCCTCTATTGTACCCCAACCCTCCCTCTGTTTCTTTAATGTACCGCAATACCCCCTCTGTCCCTCTATTGTACCCTAGTCCTCTTTCTGTCCCTCTATTGTACCCCTATCCTCCTTCTGTCCCTCTATTGTAACCCAACTCCCCTCTGTTCTTTTAATGTGCCCCAATCCCCCCTCTGTGCCTCTATTGTACCCTAGTCCTCCTTCTGTCCCTCTATTGTACCCCTATCCTCCTTCTGTCCCTCTATTGTGCCCCAATCCCCCCTATGTTCATTTAATGTACCCCAACCCCCCCCCCCTCTGTTCCTCTATTGTACCCTAGTCCTCCTTCTGTTCCTCTATTGTACCCTTATATTCTTTCTGACCCTCTCTTGTACCCCAATCCCCCCTCTGTTTCTTTAATGCACCCCAATACCCCCTCTGTCTCTCTATTGTACACTAGTCCTCCTTCTGTCCCTCTATTGTACCCCAGCCCTCCTTCTGACCCTCTATTGTACCCCCCCTTCTCCTTCTAATGTACCCCAATCCTTCCTTTATTCCTCTGTTGTACCCCAATCCCCCTCTGTCCCTATATAGTGCCCCAATCCCCCTCTGTCCCTCTAATGTATCTTCAATATCCCCTTTATCTATTAATTCTACCCCTCCCCCCCCCACCTTGTACCCCTAACCCCCTCTGTCCTTCTATTGTACACCAATCCCCTATTCTGTCCCTCTATTTTGCCCAATCCCCCCTCTCCTCTTCTATTGTACTTCATTCCTCCTCTGCATTTCTGATGTACCCCAATCCCTTTTCTAAATCTCTGTGGTACCCTAATTCCCCCCTCTGTCCCTCTATAGTACCCCATCCCCCCTTGGTCCCTCTTTTGTATACCAATCCTCCTTCTGTCTAGCTATTGTACCCCAATATACCCTGTCTTCCTGTTGTACCTGAATCCCCCCTCTGTCCCTTTTTTGTACCCAAATTATCTTTCTGTCCCTCTTTCTCTTTATTGTACCCAATCATCCCCCTATCCTTCTTTTGTACCACAATTCCCCTTCTATCATACCCTAATCCCCATTCTTTGCATCTATTATATCCTAATCCTCCCTCTGTCCATCTAATGTATCCCAGTCCTTCCTCTAACCCTCTGTAGTAACCCAATTCCCCCTCTATCCCTCAAATTCACCTCGGTCCTTCTATTGTACCTTAATAGCCCCTCTGTCCCTCAACTGTAAACCGATCCCTCCTCTGCGACTCAATTGTACCTCAATCCCCATTCTTTCTTTCAATTGCACCCCAATCCTCCTCTCTCCCTCTATACCACCCAAATCCTCTTTTTGATCCCCTATTGCATCCCAATCCCCTCTCTATCCCTTTATTTAACCTGTGCATTGACTTCTCAACACCCTGGTGTAAAGACTTACCAATCATTCTTTGGTCCTTCTTTTGATTACCCACTACCCTCTATCATGCCCCTTCTGCCCCTTTATTATGACCAAATCGCCAATAGTGTGACTGTGGGTGGGGGCATTAGAATGTAAGCTCCTCTGGTGCGGAGTGATATGGTTCAGTTTTATTTATACAAGACTGCAGACTGTGTTGGTACCCTCTGGCTATGGTAAATAATACATTCATGTAAATTTTTGCTATTGTCTTTTTTTTTAAATCATGTTTCCCATGTTGGCCGAGTTTGGTGTCAATAAACATATAAAGACATCTTATGAGAAGATTTGTTTTCTGTCCGTAGTAAGTGAGATATGACCCGATGTGACAGTGTTGTATTATTTGCATTTCATTTTTTTAGTCCAACATATTTTTAATAATTTTCTTAAATTTTATACAAACAACAAAACACATACATACACAAAATAAACTCATTCAGAATACATATTTAACCTTTGATGTTCATTAAAGTTATAATTACTAAATCATTTAGCTTTCTTAATTATACATTTCTTCAAAAAAATCCTCCTCTATATATTCAGAATGACAAAAAAACTATCTTGGAGTCCTTCAGGTGTTTTTTAGCAAACTCCATGCGGGCTTTCATGTGTCTTGCACTGAGGAGAGGCTTCCATCGGGCCACTCTGCCATAAAGCCCCGACTGGTGGAGGGCTGCAGTGATGGCTGACTTTCTACAACTTTCTCCCATCTCCCGACTGCATCTCTGGAGCTCAGCCACAGTGATCTTTGGGTTCTTCTTTACCTCTCTCACCAAGGCTCTTCTCCCCTGATAGCTCAGTTTGGCAGGACAGCCAGCTCTAGGAAGGGTTCTGGTCATCCCAAACGTCTTCCATTTAAGGATTATGGAGGCCACTGTGCTCTTAGGAACCTTACGTTCAACAGAAATTTTTTTGTAACCTTGGCCAGATATGTGTCTTGTCACAATTCTGTCTCTGAGCTCTTCAGGCAGTTCCTTTGACCTCATGATTCTCATTTGCTCTGACATGCACTGTGAGCTGTAAGGTTTTATATAGACAGGTGTGTGGCTTTCCTAATCAAGTCCAATCAGTATAATCAAACACAGCTGGACTCAAATGAAGGTGTAGAACCATCTCAAGGATGATCAGAAGAAATGGACAGCACCTGAGTTAAATATATGAGTGTCACAGCAAAGGGTCTGAATACTTAGAGTAGAGTAATAATTAGAGTGTAAGCTCCTCTGGTGCAGAGTGATATGGTTCAGTTTTATTTATACAAGACTGCAGACTTTGTTGGTATCCCATGACTATGGTAAATAATACATTCATGTAATTTTTTGCTATGTCAGCATTGTCTTGTTGAAGTGATCTTTGTTTTGTCTTTTTTTTTAAATCATGTTTCCCATGTTGGCCGAGTTTGGTGTCAATAAACACATAAAGACATCTTATGAGAAGATTTGTTTTCTGTCCAAAGTAATGGGGATATGACCCGATGTGACAGTGTTGTGTTATTTGCATTTCATTTTTGGTGCTGAATGCTTTCCCTCTTCCCATCACAGATAGATGTAAGATCATGTGACAAAGACTTGGTGTCAAGAAATGACAGCTGTGTGTACATAGCGATTTATAAAGGAAAATTCAGCCAAGATGTGATGGATCTGTGCCTGACGGCTATTCGGAATCCTATCTTATCTTCAATCGGTGTAGAGGAACAATGGAGGATCCTGTCTGACTGGTTGGTATCAATTTACATAAATGTATGCTCTGCCCATAAGTCTGATATTTATTACTGCTAGAAAAATTGTTTTAAAAAAGGCCTAAATATTGGAGCAAAATCAGAGGATGCTTCCTGTATTCATCTGTTGGGGATAAGGCTTAATATTTGGAACTAGGGTTGGTGTTGAGGTTTAGGGTTAATGTTAGGAGGGATTAAGGTTGGAGGGTAAGAAATAGTGTTGAGTGTTATGCCGCGTACACACGGTCGGACTTTTCGTCTACAAAAGTCCAACGGACGCTGACGGACTAAAGTTGGCTGGTAATCCGATCGTGTGTGGGCTGCTTCGGACTTTCAACGTACTTTTTTAGCCTCAAATCCGACGTACTTTAGATTTGAAACATGCTTTAAATCTTTACGTCGTAACTACGACGGACCCCGAAGTCCGCTCGTCTGTATGCTAGTCCTACGGACAAAAAAACGACGCATGCTCATAAGCAAAAACTAAACGGAAGCACTCGGTCTAGTAAAACTAGTGTTCGTATTGTAGGTAGCACATTCATCACGCTGCAAAATCTGTGATCGTTGAATGCAGCGCATTTTATTTCTTCTTTACGAATGCTCTAAAGAACGAAGGTGTTTTGCTGTTCATAATCAGAGTTCTCCCAAACTGATTTCTGAATTCTTTTTCTCTTTGATCTCATGAATGATATAGTATGCTTTTTATAAACAATGTTTCCATACTAATAATACTTTTTCCCTTTTTTTTTTTTTTTATGTTTGTAAAGTTACCACAAAGAACCCATTATTCTTTTTTTTTTTTTTTTCTAGTGATTATTTTTTAATTTTTAGATAAAGTTAACCCAAAGCACCGTTTTTGTTTATGTATATATTTTTTTTTCAAGACTTACCACTTGAACATTCTTAACATTAGTAATGTATTTTTGGTGTGTTTTTTGAAAACTCAATGAGATTGTTGTCCCTTGTTAATTTAACATTGTGTGTAAAATCAATGATTTAAAAGAAAACACATAAAAGTCTTTTGCTAAACTCAAAAAAGATCCATTTATTCATGGTCAAAATAAAATAAAGAGGAAGTCAACGCTGGAAAAAGTCGGTGTACAAGAAAATTGGGATCTTGAGGAGTCCATATAAGAGGGAGCACAATCTGGTCCAAGAATCCCAGAGATCAACAGCACCAGCAGATGATCTAGATGTCCCCAGACTGTGGTCCTACAACAGCCTGCGTCTTCTGTCAGACCAGACTGAACCCAGGTCATCACTTTCTTCTCTTCCCTGCAGCCTTTCCTCCACGCTGCCCTGCAGCCTTCCCTGCAGCCTTCCCTGTAGCCTTCCCTGTAGCCTTCTTTTGAGGCTGTGGCTCTGGTGTTTCAGTTGTGGCAGGAGGAGGAGGAGGAGGAGGAGGAGGAGGAGGAGGAGGGGGGGGGGCTGCCTCATGTAGTTGGGTGTTTTTGGTTAGCGTGCCCTGCAGCCCCTTATGGATTGTTTCCCCAAATAGGCGCTCACAAATGAGGCGCTGCTCCCAATCCATCTGAAGAAGCCTGCTGGCTAAGTAGCAGCCATAGGCTTCTTCCGCTTCTGGGGGGCTTGTTAAAAAACGGGTGGCCTGTTGCATGAGGCGCAGGGATGCGTCCTGTGTGACCATCCCCTTCTTGGCCCTTTTTTTGGGAAGGTGGAGGGGAGGCACTTGGGATTGGGTGAGGCTCCTACTGGGCCCAGCCACCTCACTTGGCCCAGCCACCTCACTTGGCCCAGCCACCTCACTTGGCCCAGCCACCTCACTGGGAGCAGCCACCTCCTGCCTGACACTGGGCCCAGCCTCCTCCAGGATGATGGTGAATCCGGCCTCCTCCAGGCTGTCCATGGGCCCGGTCTCCTCCTGCCTGCCACTTTCCCCACATTCCTCCTGGATGGACTCATCCTGTGTATAAAAAAAGGACAATAGTTTTAGTTTCTTTTTTTGGGTTCATCAATGACACACAGTTTGCTTCTCATGACTAGCAAATTCAATGTGAATACATCTCTTTAATAAAAGAGTCTAATCAGACACCCTAATTATTTCAAGCAGGTGCCAAACATATTTAGTCACTACTATCATTTGATATGTATACACAATTTGGAGTGCTAAATTATTTGAGACAATTATAACATCCAGTTAACATCATTAATATTAGTACAGTAAATCTTTGTTAAAATAATTTACCTGACTCCAGATGGTCATATCCGGTTCATCCAGGATGGAAGACCCAGCTTGCTCCTCATCAGCCTCTGCTGGGGTGGAGGGAAGGGTGGAGGGAAGGGTGGAGGGAAGGGTTGAAAGTGATGCCCTGGCTTCATTCTGGTCATCAAGAAAACGGAGTTGTTTGTAGTACCACAGCCTGGGTACATAAACATCATCTGCTGATGCTCCTGATCTCCTTGATTCCTGGATCTTCCTATGCTCCCTTTTATACATGTTCCTCAAGACCCCAATTTTCTTGTACACTGTCTCCATTGTTGCTCCAGGGATGGTCTCCTGGACAAAGGACAGAAGTCTCTCCAGCGTTGACTTCCTCACATGCTTGTTATAATACTGAGGGTGTTTCACCTCCCACAAATTCCTCATCTCTCGATACTTTGAAATAAAAGAAGTAAGGAACTCTGGATCCTTCAATAGGGGATTCATTATATCTGGAAAAGAGAAAGTCACAAGACCAAAAAAACTTATTATATGTTTCTGCTAACCCCTCATCATCTTCTCCCTATGTAGGCCTCATCAATCTATCAAGCCATATAGGCCGCTTGCTACAAAGTCATGACCATAAACCCCCCCCAAAAAAAATATATATCTCAAATTACCTTCGTTTTGGAACGTCCTGGTCCACTATCACCTACGCACAGAACGTACGTACGACACGCGCGAAAGGCCCTCCTTTATACACTACGCATGTGTGAAACTCCGCCTGCGTCGCCCGCCCCTGACGTTCGAAATGAACTCATGTTCTCCGCCCCCTAATTTGACGCACAGAACGTACGTACGACACGCGCGAAAGGCCCTCCTTTATACACTACGCATGTGTGAAACTCCGCCTGCGTCGCCCGCCCCTGACGTTCGAAATGAACTCATGTTCTCCGCCCCCTAATTTGAC
This sequence comes from Lithobates clamitans, assembly GCA_037952925.1. Classification (NCBI taxonomy): domain Eukaryota; kingdom Metazoa; phylum Chordata; class Amphibia; order Anura; family Ranidae; genus Lithobates; species Lithobates clamitans. The sequence continues at coordinate 3,821,326 of JBBGZY010000020.1, read as the reverse complement.
GCACAGAACGTACGTACGACACGCGCGAAAGGCCCTCCTTTATACACTACGCATGTGTGAAACTCCGCCTGCGTCGCCCGCCCCTGACGTTCGAAATGTACTCATGTTCTCCGCCCCTTTTTTGTTACGGCGCGTAGTGGAGTTAAAGAATGGCGGAGACACCTGAAATGTTGACGACCTCAGGTAGTGGAGACAGCCCGCAGGCTGGAACGTCTGGAACGTCAACCAAATCTGTGAGGCCTAGATTTAAGGCCTCTAATATGAGTTTCAAAGAGATGGTGGAGATGGTGGCCATTCTTCGCAAAGACGACTATGATGGCAATTATGGGCCGTACGCACGGCCAAATTTGCGCAAGGCCAAAATCATGGCAAAGGTCGTGGACACTTTGCAGGCATCATTTGGGGTCCAGCGCTCCAAGGATCAATTGCGCAAAAGATGGTCTGACCTGAAAATCAGGGAGCCGGATCAATACCGACGTATCCGGAAAGTTCTTAAAAAAAGTAAGTACTTGTCGTGTTTTTCTCTTGTGTTTATTACCTTGTATACTGCTCCATGTGCTTTTCCTTTCTATACGATTTTTGTTCATCGTTCTAAACGATCTTTGAAGAAACCTCGTTACATATCCATATCTATATATCTATCTCTCTATCTATCTCTATCTATCTCTCTATCTATCTCTCTATCTATCTCTCTATATCTATCTCTCTATATCTATCTCTCTCTCTATATCTATATCTATATAGATAACAATATAAATATATAAAAATATAAAAATATAAATATATAAAAAAATATAGAAATATATATATATATAAATATATATATATATATATATATATATATATATATATATATATATATATCTATATATATATATATATATATATATATCTATATATCTATAATATATCTATATATATATATCTATTATATATCTATATATATATATATATTATATATCTATATATATATATATATATATATCTATAATATATCTATATATATATATATCTATATATATATATTATATATCTATTTTAAATTCTCTTAATTTTTTTGATTTACATTTAGTTAGATATTTAGAGATTTTGTTACAGATATAGAGAGAGATCAAAAGATTATTAACTATATTTTGAGATATTGATATCTATCTATCCGGTATGTCTTTATAATTTGAAATATTGAACTAAAATAGGAACTCTACACAAACCACTTCACTACAAATGTTGGAAAATTATTATGTCCTAAAATATCTGTGTGCTAATTAGATTACTAATTTTTTGTTTCACATAGGGGAAAAATCACTCAGCCAACCAAAAGAACACAGTCCACCCCAAGCAAAACAGGATTGGGCAATCAGTCCAAGTCCCATTGACGATGTGGAGGAAGGAGAGGTGGGCGACATGGGCACCCCACCAGGTGAGTGTCTGACACACCAGCTTACGTTAATCTATGCATGGCTGCCTTTTGTTTAATTGAATTTGTCTACTCTATTTTAGGGGATCTGCTTCATTCAAGCAACAGTGACACCCCCGAGGATGTGGAGGAATTAGGCTACATGGCCACCCCACCAGGTCAGTGTCTGAGACAACAGCTTTAGTTCTGGTAAGGTAAACTATGTATGTGTGCATATTTGTAAAGACATTTTTTGGTTTCATTCCACTTTAGGAACAACAAGAAGTGACCATTTCACCTCGGAAAGTGCCCAACGTCTAATTGGTCAAATAATGGGCTGGAATCAAGACATGGATCAAATGCGTAATAGGCTGGATCGTATGCAGCAGGAAATGAAGGACATGATTGATGTTTTGGGTCGAATCTAAATGCCCTTTTTTAAACCCCAAAACATCAATCATGTCCTTCATTTCCTGTTTTGCTGACCCCATTCTGGGCCTTCTCTTTGTTTTTTTGGCCTAACATAAATGGCTGTTTAACCTAATGTCAAAAAGGAGGGCTGTCAAAAATCCACAAAAAAATAAAAATTGATTTTCTAAAAAACAACCAAAAAAAAAAAAAAAATTGATTTTAAAAAACCCAAAAAAATAAAAAAAAGTGATTTTAAAAAACCCAAAAAAAAATAAAAAAAAGTGATTTTAAAAAACCCAAAAAAAAATAAAAAAAAGTGATTTTAAAAAACCCCAAAAAAAATAAAAAAAAGTGATTTTAAAAAACCCAAAAAAAAATAAAAAAAAGTGATTTTAAAAAACCCAAAAAAAAATAAAAAAAAGTGATTTTAAAAAACCCAAAAAAAAATAAAAAAAAGTGATTTTAAAAAACCCCAAAAAAAATAAAAAAAAGTGATTTTAAAAAACCCAAAAAAAAATAAAAAAAAGTGATTTTAAAAAACCCAAAAAAAAATAAAAAAAAGTGATTTTAAAAAACCCCAAAAAAAATAAAAAAAAGTGATTTTAAAAAACCCAAAAAAAAATAAAAAAAAGTGATTTTAAAAAACCCAAAAAAAAATAAAAAAAAGTGATTTTAAAAAACCCAAAAAAAAATAAAAAAAAGTGATTTTAAAAAACCCCAAAAAAAATAAAAAAAAGTGATTTTAAAAAACCCAAAAAAAAATAAAAAAAAGTGATTTTAAAAAACCCAAAAAAAAATAAAAAAAAGTGATTTTAAAAAACCCAAAAAAAAAAAAAAAAAAAGTGATTTTAAAAAACCCAAAAAAAAATAAAAAAAAGTGATTTTAAAAAACCCCAAAAAAAATAAAAAAAAGTGATTTTAAAAAACCCAAAAAAAAATAAAAAAAAGTGATTTTAAAAAACCCAAAAAAAAATAAAAAAAAGTGATTTTAAAAAACCCAAAAAAAAATAAAAAAAAGTGATTTTAAAAAACCCAAAAAAAAATAAAAAAAAGTGATTTTAAAAAACCCCAAAAAAAATAAAAAAAAGTGATTTTAAAAAACCCAAAAAAAAATAAAAAAAAGTGATTTTAAAAAACCCAAAAAAAAATAAAAAAAAGTGATTTTAAAAAACCCAAAAAAAAATAAAAAAAAGTGATTTTAAAAAACCCAAAAAAAAATAAAAAAAGTGATTTTAAATAACCCAAAAAAAAAAAAAAAATTAATTTTCAAAAACCAAAAAAAGTAAAAAAAATTGATTTGAAAACACCAAAAAAATTAAGAAAATTAATGTTAAAAAACCCCAAAAAAAACAAAAAAAATGATTTTAAAAAACAAAAAAAAAAAAAAAAAAAGAAAACTTGCTTTTAAAAAAAAACAAAACTTGATTTTCCAAAAACAAAGCCTGTTTTTGAAAATCCAAAAGCCCAAAATATTTTTTTGTGGATTAGGTAGAAATATTTCAATATAATTATATTTTGCTACATCATTAAGATACCATTATATTTTTGTCTCGGAACATTTTATACTAAATGCAGAACTGAATGCATACCAACCATTAATAAAAACATCTCCTTTTATAGGATTTTAACAAATGTGTGGTTTGTTATTTCAAGGCTCAGTATCAGTTTGGTTATAATTGTCAAAAAGTTGTTTACAGTGGCAATGGAGCTTATTTAGACATTTTGAAAATTCTAATACAGTTGGCACTACAACTGCTCGACCATAACCTAGGAGACAGCCCAAAAGAAAGGCAAGCAATAAATATAATGCCAGATTTCAGCAATATTTTTTTTATTGTAAAAAAAATTATATATCCTGGCCCATTGCAATGGCCCCCCTACCCATAAAATAATCAACATATTGCTGTCTAACCTGACGGGAACTTTGGGGGGCCAAGCCAGTACGGACAGTATCCAGGCCTGTAAGGTTGGCTTCTATTTGTCCGGCCTCAGGCCCAACTGTGCCTATATAATTGGCAGAATGCTTATTTAAAAAGTTGTGCAGAATGCAGCATGATAAAATTATAAAATTAAGTTTGTATTCCGCCAAATTAATGGCTGTTTGAAACAGGCGGAACCGGCTGGCCAGAATTCCAAACGCATTCTCAACCACTCTTCTAGCTCTGGCCAGCCGGTAATTAAAAACCCTCCTCTCCGGGGTGAGGGTTCTTTGGGGGAATGGCCTCATGAGGTGCTTGCTCAGAGCGAAGGCTTCATCGGCAATGAAGACAAAGGGGAGTCCTTCCACGTTATCCTCATCAGGTGGCAATCCCAGGCCACCACTCTGGAGACGCTGGCAGAACTCCGTCTGGGCAAATACTCCTCCATCCGACATCCGGCCATTCTTCCCCACGTCCACATATAAAAAATCATAGTGTGCCGACACCACCGCCATTAAAACAATACTGTGGAACCCCTTATAATTAAAATAATATGACCCCGAATGGGGTGGTGGCACAATGTGGACATGTTTCCCATCTATAGCCCCTCCACAATTGGGAAAGTCCCAACGGCTTGCAAAATGGGATGCCACAGTCTGCCATTCCTGTGGCGTTGAAGGAAACTGGGGAATCAAACAAGAAAACAAAAATCAATTAATTTGGAAGCTAACATTGCAAGAAAATTAGACAATTAAAAACATTATTCCCCAGCATCAGTATAACATTCAATAATTTAATTCTTCTGGAATAACTAATATGGAAAAAGGCACACTTATCAGATTGCTCACCCCCTCTGATAGAACATTGATTACATTTTAGGGGGTTGTGAAATCCCCAAAAAAAATTACTTTAACAACACGCAGGAATTTAGGGATAACAAAGGCTACAAGACTGCAGTTGTCGCACTCTGCAGGTGCAGTTGCAAACCAGCTTACAGTAAATGAGGTAATGTCAAAAGGCATTCATGTTGTAAACAGTACACAATCACATGCAAGGGCAATTAATGAAAACACTTTGAGGCTTGCATATGATTTGATGATGGAAATCAGCAGAGCTTCTGCTCATTTACTAAAGCAATGGAACAAATGCACTTGTAGAGTGCACATGCATTTTGCAAAGTGCAACATAGATTTGCTTTAGACAAATCAACACCACAGAACATTCAAGCAAATTTTAACGAGGGTGGGGGTGGGGGGGTTGTGAAATCTAGCTAATTGCTAATTAGCAGCACACTATTTGGAGTGAGTTCAGGTGGGGGGGGGGGGTTGTGAAATCTAGCTAATTGCTAATTAACAGCACACTATTTGGAGTGAGTTCAGGTGGGGGGGGGGGGTTGTGAAATCTAGCTAATTGCTAATTAGCAGCACACTATTTGGAGTGAGTTCAGGTGGGGGGGGGGGGGTTGTGAAATCTAGCTAATTGCTAATTCTAAGCACACTAAATACACTCCAACAAAATACATTCAAAATGAGTAGACTAGGTGGATATGTTCCCATCACTTCATGCTGGGAAGGTTATTGAAGGAAACTATACATGCATGACAAAAAATAACAGGAAAAAATCCCAGCATGTGTGAGGATAAAAAGGGGACATTCACACTATATTGCAATGATGGGAAGTAGTGTTTGAAGCAAGAAATACATTACTTTATCAAAGATTACATAAAAGAACATGTGATGCTAATAAACTAAAAATAGCTTACCTTAATATAGTCCTTCTGCAGGACCTGTATGATGGCAGAACAGGTCTCTGGGATAATGATCCCCAGAGCCTGGGGGGAGATGCCTGTCGAGAACTTAAGGTCCTGCAGGCTTCTCCCTGTGGCCAAATACCGCAAGGTAGCGACCACCCTCTGCTCCGGAGTGATGGCTTGCCTCATGCAGGTATCCTGCCTGCTGATATAGGGGGTCAGCAAAGCCACCAAACGATCAAAAACGGGGTCCGTCATCCGGAGAAAGTTCCTGAAATCCTCAGGATTATTCTCACGGATCTCACGGAGCAAAGGCATGTGACAGAACTGGTCACGCTGAAGCAACCAATTCTTGGTCCATGAACTCCTCCTCGCCCTGTTCATGGACTGGTCTTGGGCTGAAGAATAAACTACAGCACCAAGCACATACAATGCACGAGCTCTACGACGAGTACGTACAGGTAACATGGCTTCAAAACGGTCGGCTGGTCAGAACGCAATAAACAGAACGCACTGAAGAACAGCAAGGCCTGTGAAGAACGACCTGAAAATCAGGAACGAGCGGCCAATAAAACAAAGATTTCTCAATGCCAACTGACCAAACGCACTGAAAAGCAGATACAAACCTCACAAGCACAGACTGAACACCAGTTAAAACGAACTGAAAAATACGAGTCTCACAAGCGCGAATCGTCTCTCACCAAACTTCTACTAACACGAGATAAACACGAGATTAGCAGAAGGAGCCCAAAGGGTGTCGTACGGGCTATTGAACTTCCGTTTTATAGTCTCGTCGGACTTGGTGTACGTCACAGCGTACTAAACTGGCGTACTTTTGTGTGGTCGTGTGTGGGCAAGTCCGTTCGTAAGAAAGTCTGCCCCAAGTCCGCCGAAGGTACGCCGGAAGTATGTCGGGCAGGCTGTCCGACTTTTGTAGCTGCAAAGTCCGACCGTGTGTACGCGGCATTAGGCTTAGTGTTCAGAGGTAGGATTAATGTTAAGGGTTATGGAAAGTGTTGGGAGGGGTACATGTTGGAGTTAAAGTGGGGTTCCACTCAAATTTTTAACTTAATCTTACCCCCTTTAGTTAATTGCATAGATGTTCAAATGCAGCACAAAATAATTTTTTATCGCTGTAATTACCTTTATATTGTACTTTATTGTGGCACTTCCTGTCTCTCCTCCCATGGGAGTAGGCGTGTTTATTGCCTTTCCCCGGCGCCGCACTGTCTCCTGGGAGCTTAGTGTCAGGCTTCCCAAGATTCAATGCGGGAACAATGATCATGCGTGTGAACAAGCTGTGAATGAACAGCATTCACCGCATCCAGGAAATCAATGCTTGTGGGCTTCACATGCCCACAAGCAAGATGGAAACAGCCAGCATCACATTTTTAAAGTTATTCTTCAGTACGAAAACAGACAGAGGCGGAAATATTACACCCAAACTGTGAGTATTATTTTGGGATTAGCAAAGTGTCTCAATGACCTAAAAAAAAAAAAAGATTGGTCACCGGACTCCCACTTTAAGGGTTAGTGTTGAAGAATAGGGATAGTGTTGGGATAGGTTAGGGTAAGTGGTGAGGGTTAGGGTTGGAGAATTATAAATAGTGCTGGGGGTTGAGAATACTGGGAAAAAAAGGAGTAGATGTGGCGCTGTTCCAGACCTGGTGAATTCAGGTGTGTGCTGCTCCCTTGATTGGGAGGAAGATATTGGGTGGGGAAAGAGATAGTGAATGATTCCTATTAATATGTGTATTATACTCAAGAATCCATATAGAGGTTTAGGCTCCTAAGTGTGTGTGAGTATCAAATTGTATAACGGTACAATAAAGTGCAATGTGTATAACACCAACTTATTCCATAAATAAATAAATAATGAAGTGCAATATTCCTAATTAGTATACATATGTATTAACCATATAACCAATTGTAGTGAATTAAAGTGCTAGTGTGGATAAACAAGTGAACAACTGATAGATGCTATAGTGTCGGTGAATGAGTCAGTTTAAATTCTGGTGAACTTTCCAATAAATTAATCCTCGGTGTGTGCCTTATTACTCACCAGATCCTTCACGCCCTCTTGGGGTCTCACACCTCCACAGTATATGCCACTGTGTAGCAACATAAGATATCTCCATCATCAATGTAAACTCTGAGAGGATTCCATTATGTAAAGAGAAAAGGGAGCCAACATAGCGTAATACTGTAGAAAAGTCGTTTATTATGCAAACGTTTAAAAGGTACTCACATTCGGTAAGGATAAAAAAAAAGCCTATATTGCTGACACAAGCCTTGGAACAGGAAATGTTGCAAGCTTGTATGCTGACTCCGCCCTGCGCATTTCGTCACTCTGACGTCATCTGGAGCATGCATAGTGCCTGCTACAGTTCCTTTTTATAATGATTTAGTGTTTTGCATAACGCTTAGGTAATTAGCCGCCATTTTGCAAGCGATTTTGCAGACCGAAGTCACGTCAGCCATTTTTGCTATGATTCAGAGACCGAAGCCTATGTATAAATAGTATGGTGTGGAGGACTCCCGGGCTTCGTATAATTTAATAAACTGTAACCTTGTTTATAAGTGTATGATATGGATCCTATATTTTCAACCCCTTTAGGAGATCTTCACTGTCAGCAGGGCCGGATTTCCCACAAGGCCACCAAGGCCAGGCCTCGGGGCGGCAGTGGTACAGGGGCGGCACCGCTCCTGCAACGAATTCTCGGCCGCCCCCCACACTAACATAGCAGCATGTGATGCAGCGCACCTGGGCGCCAGAGAGGTGGGGGCGCTGAAGCACTACAGTGCTCCTCTCCCTCCTCCTCCTCCTCCTCTCTGTGTGTGTCCAGACTGAGGCGGCATCCTCCGCAGGTCACCGCCGCTGCTGGTTTTTCGAGACTCAAGCCTGTCCCCCCTCCCTCCTCCTGTCAGAGAAGGAGAGCAGCCGAAGGAGATCGGAGCGGCTGGTCTCTGTGCGGGGGAGGGGAGGCGCGTGTTCTCCTGTGTCCTCCTGTGTCTCTCACTCCCGCCCAAGCCTATCTCCATCTGTACACTTATGGAGGGGGGGTTGTCCTGGGGGGTTGTCCTGGGGGTCTGTACTAGTGAAGGGGGGGTTTTTCCTGGGATGTCTGTACTAATGGAGGTGAGGTTGTCCTGGGAGGGGGGGTTGTCCTGGGGGTCTGTACTAGTGAAGGGGGGGTTTGTCCTGGGATGTCTGTACTAATGGAGGGGAGGTTGTCCTGGGAGGGGGGGTTGTCCTGGGGGTCTGTACTAGTGAAGGGGGGTTTGTCCTGGGATGTCTGTACTAATGGAGGGGAGGTTGTCCTGGGAGGGGGATAAAACAGAGAGGTGATAAGGGCGCTCTGGTGGAGGTGGGTAGCTGGTCAGAGGGATGATAGTGATGAGATGGCACTTCTGGCAGCACTTTGGTTAGAGGAGAAGCAACTCTGAAGATATAAAAAAGGAAAAGAAAGGCGCCTCTAAGTGCAGTATGTAAAATTTAATAGAGTGCACAAAGGGTTAAAAGCACTTACAAGATTGTTGAGTGTTAAAAGACATGATAAAATCAGGAGTCCTCATCTGTGGCATGTGTCCATCCTCAGCACGGTGGTAGAGAGCAGTGTAGAGCCGTCCAGCAGCTGTAATGCGTTCTCATGCGTGTTGAAAAGAGGAGGCAGCAGGGAAGCCTGTATTCACTGCCGGACACACAAGGCTGATGGTGTCAGTGGAGAGAAGGGGGCAGTAACGCGTTTCGGAGCATGTGCGGAGCATGTGCGGCTCCTTCGTCAGACCAGACTGACGAAGGAGCCGCACATGCTCCGAAACGCGTTACCGCCCCCTTCTCTCCACTGACACCATCAGCCTTGTGTGTCCCGCAGTGAATACAGGCTTCCCTGCTGCCTCCTCTTTTCAACACGCATGAGAACGCATTACAGCTGCTGGACGGCTCTACACTGCTCTCTACCACCGTGCTGAGGATGGACACATGCCACAGATGAGGACTCATGATTTTATCATGTCTTTTAACACTCAACAATCTTGTAAGTGCTTTTAACCCTTTGTGCACTCTATTAAATTTTACATACTGCACTTAGAGGCGCCTTTCTTTTCCTTTTTTGTCCTGGGAGGGGGGGTTGTCCTGGGGGTCTGTACTAGTGAAGGGGGGGTTTGTCCTGGGATGTCTGCACTAATGGAGGGGGGGTTGTCCTGGGGGTCTGTACTAGTGAAGGGGGGGTTGTCCTGGGATGTCTGCACTAATGGAGGGGGGGTTGTCCTGGGGGTCTGTACTAGTGAAGGGGGGGTTTGTCCTGGGATGTCTGTACTAATGAAGGGGGGGGTTGTCCGGGGGGGTTTGTACTAATGAAGGGGGGGTTGTCCTGGGGGTCTGTACTAATGGAGGGGGGGTTGTCCTGGGGGGTCTGTACTAATAAAGGGAGGGGTGGTTTTTCCTGGGGGGGTCTGTGCTAATGGAGGGGGTTGACCTGGGGGGGTTTGTACTAATAGAGGGGCGTTTGTCCTGGGGGGGTCCGTACTAATGGAGGGGGGTTTGTTCTGGGGGGATCTGTACTAATGAAGGGAGGGGGGTTTGTCCTGGGGGGATCTGTACTAATGAAGGGAGGGGGGTTTGTCCTGGTGGGGGTCTGTACTAATGGATGGTGGTTTGTCCTGGGGGGGTCTGTACTAATGGAGGGGGGTGGTTTGTCCTGGGGGGGTCTACACCCAGGAAAGTACACCCAGGACTCCAGAGGGAGAGGACACTGCTGAGGGAAAACCATTAGAGAGAGAACCCCGCTGCCCTGTGCAACCAGAGGGAAAGCCACACAGCCTGGTGCCATCCCTGGCGGAGAAAGGAATGGAGTCATTGCAGATCTGGGTGCTACCCAGCGGAATCGCCACGGGCAATTCAGAGTGAGCTGACTCCTGATCAGAGGAACCATTGCTGTATCGCTGGGTCAGGTGAGAGGGCCGATCGGCCATTATCTACTAATGTCCATAGGAACTGCAGTCTCTGACCGTCTCTTGTATTATGTCTGCAGTCTCTGACCGTCTCCTGTATCATGTCTGCAGTCTTTGACCGTATTATGTCTGGGGGCTCTTTCTGGTGGTGTGTGTGTGTGGGGGGGGGGCGGCATTGAAGGGCCCGGCCTTGGGGCGGCAAAGGGAGTAAATCCGGGCCTGACTGTCAGAACAGTCTAGCTGTCTGTAAACAGTCCGATGTCCCGGCGGCCATTTTGGGTATGACCACAGAGACTGAAGACCAAACATGAAACCATAAAAACATCCCGGCGGCCATTTTGCGTGTGACTATAAAGACCGAAGCCCACAAATTTAGAAACATTCCGGCAGCCATTTTGGATATGATTATGCAGACCGAAGTCCGTTATTTATTAATAACTTATACTTATGGGTATACTGCTGAATCTGAAAGGGCTATGTGTTGTCCTTATTTATTCTATCTAAACGTTAAAAGCAAAGCACTCTGATTAAATATAAGGTATGATGAATATACATAATATAAAAATATATGTAATACACCAAGTTTCCCGACATAAATCAATAATACATGTCATACATTTAAATATATGATAAACCAAAAAATTCCGACCTAAATAAATTCAATCAATTTACACAATAAAATAAATATAAGTAAAAATTGAATAAATATAATATGTATAAAAAGGTATGTTTAAGCTATATATGTGCAATGCTATATAGAAGCCTTCTAAAATGCACCGAAATTGAATCAATTGTCAAAAATATAAAAGGTGCCTAAAATGTGATAAAATTGTAAAAAATAGAAATATAAATAAAAAATAATAAAAATCAAAATCAAAATGAAGCCTAAGATGGAGTGAGAAATTGATAGATCAAAGCCACTTATTAATTTTAAAAATTAGTTAAAAAACAATTGAGGTCTATATCTATGTTCATTCCTTTTGGTTGAAGGGTGTCTAATTGGAAGATCCATTTAGTCTCATTCTGGGAGATCTTAATTTTCTTATTCTCCCCTCTCCAATTTCCCTTAATTTTATCTATACCATAAAAGACCATGCATGTGGGATCCTTGTTGTGATGGTCCCTGAAATGCCTTGATACGCTATGTTTATCGAATCCGTTTTTTATGTTGTTGATGTGCTCTCGGATTCTTACATGCAACTCTCTTGTTGTTCTACCCACGTACTGTTTGTGGCAGGGACATTCTAATACATACATGACGTGGGTACTGGTGCATGTGATCAGTTCTTTTATGGTGTATTTGGTACCTCTTGACATGGAGGAAAAAGTCTGTTTTTTTCTTATTGTTTTTTTTGCTGACTTTGCATGGAAGACATTTACCACATTTATAAAAACCTTTTAGGTGGTTTGAAATTCTCATTTGTTTTGGGGGGTCCAAGGCATTGTGGACTAGTTTATTCCTAAGATTTGGTGCTTTCCTATAAATGAAGGAGGGTCTTGATGGTATACTGGTCTTCAAGATCTGATCAGATTGGAGAATCGGCCAATTTTTTTAATTATTTTTTCCAACGCTTTATGTTGAATGCTGTAACCCGTAATGAAAGCCACATCTCCAAGGTGTTTTTTGGTTTTCCTGTTTTCCTTGCTTTATCTTCTATTAAGGAATTTCTGTCCATATGTTTGATGTTCCTTTTAAGTGCTATTAATTCCTTTTTCTTATATCCTTTTTCCACAAATCTATCTATAATGGTATCTGCTTGGGTGTTGTAATCTATCAGGCTACTGCAATTTCTATACATTCTCATTAATTGCACTTTTGGGATATTTCTTATCCATTGGCGATGATGGCAGCTGTTGCTCGATATGTACCCATTTCTATCTGTGGTTTTGAAGAAAGTCCTAGTGCCTATATTTTCATTGTTTTTATATAGTTGTAAATCTAGGTAGTGGATGGTTTGTTGGTTCCAAGTTCCAGAGAAGGTGATCCCATAGATGTTCTGGTTAATTTCATTGAAGAAAAATTGCAATTCCGTTTTCGTGCCGCTCCATACAATCAAAATGTCGTCAATATATCTTCAATATAATTTTAAATTCCTCCTCTCTGTACTGAAGATTTGTTCTTGAGAATACTGCTGGACGTTCTGGTTAGTTTTGGTGAATTAGGGATAGTGTTAGGGGTTAGGTTTAATGCTGGGGATTAACATTAGTGCTAAAGGTTAGGGTTAGTGTGGAAAGTTAGGGTTAGTGTGGAGAGTTAAGGTTAGTGTTTGGGAATTAGGGTTATTGATGGCAGTTGAGAATACTGCTGGAAGTTCAAGTCAGTTTTGGGGAATTAAAGCGGGGTTCCACCCAAATTTTGAACAATATCTGTATGTATTCTCTTCCTTGCCTAGATGCTGACATGCCATTTAAAAAAATTTAAATCGCTGTAATTACCTTTTATTTTTCTATTCTTCTTTGCACTTCCTGGTTCTCCTCCCGTGGGAGTAGGTGTGTTTCTAGCCTCTCCCAGACTCCTGGGAGCTAGTCTCAGGCTTCCCAGGATGTCACTGAGCATGTGCGGGAACAAGCGGTGAATGCTGGGAGCACAGCATTCACTGCATCCAGGAAATAAATGCTTGTGGGCTTCAAATGCCCACAATGAAGATGGAAACCGCCTGCAGTGAATAATATAAGTTATTCTTTCCGACGAAATCTGACACAGGCGGACATATTACACACAATATGTGAGTATGTAATGCTGAGAAGAAAAGTTTGTGAATGAACTAAAAAAAAAAAAAAACGATAGATAGGTGGACCCCCGCTTTAAGGAGAGTATTAGGGGTTCGGTATATTGCTGGCTGGGGATTACCGTTAGTGCTAAAGGTTAGGGTGTGGAGCGTTAGGGTTAGTGCTGGGCAATTAGGGTTAGTGCTGGGGATTAGGGTAAGTGTTGAAGGTAGGAATAGTGTTGGAATAATGTTAATGTTAAAGGCAGAAGATGCTCCCTGTATGTATCTGTTGGAGATTAAGGTTAATATTTAGAAACGGGGTTGGTGTTGAAGTTTAGGTTTAATGTTAGGAGGGATTAAGGTTGGAGGGTAAGGAATAGTGTTGAATGTTAGGGTTAGTGTTCAGAGGTAGGGTTAATGTTAAGGGTTAGGGATAGTGTTGGGAGGGGTACATGTTGGAGTTATAGGTTAGTGTTGAAAGTTTAGTGATAGTGTTGGGATAGGTTAGAGTAAGTGTTAAGGGTTAGGGTTTTGAGTGTAGGGGTTAGTGTTGGGGGTTGGGAATAGTGCTAGATGTTCAAGCTAATTTGGGGGAGATAGGAATAGTGTTAAGGGTTAGGTATGGTGCTGGGGATTACCGTTAGTGCTGAAGGTTAGGGTTTATGTGGAGAGTAAGGGTTAAGGTTGGGGAATTAGGGTAAGTGTTGGACATTAGGAATATTGTTGGGAGGGGTTAGTGTTGGGGTAAAAGTTAGTGTTGAGGGTTAGAGTTACTGTTGAGGCTTAAGGTTAGTGCTGGGAAAGGTTGATGTTGAGGTAAGTGTTAGTGTTGGGGAATTAGGGTTAGTGTTGGGGATTAGGGTACGTGTTGGGGCTTGGGAATAGTGCCGGATGTTTGGGTTAGTTTTGGAGAAATACAGATAATGTTAAGAGTTAGGAATGGTGATGGGGTTAACGTTAGTGATGAAGGTTAGGGTTACTATTGAGTCTTAAGCTTAGTGCTGAGAGAGGTTGGTGTTAGGGTAATAGTGTTGAAAGTTAGTGCTGGGGAATTAGGGTTAGTGTTGGGGAATTAGGGTTAGTGTTGGGGATTAGGGTAAGTGTTGAGGGTAAGGGATAGTGTGGGATGGTTAGTTTAGGGGTAAGGGTTGAGTGTTGGTGTTTATTGGTGGTTATTTTTGAGGGTTAGGGGTAGTTCTGGGAGTGGTTAAGGATAGTGCAGGGGTTATGTTTAATGTTGGAACCTAGGGGCTGTGCTGGGGGTTAAGGCTAATGTTGGAGAATTAAACTTAATTTTGGGGGTTAGAGATAATGTTAAGGGTTAGGTTTAGCAATGAAGGTGATTAGTGCTAGGGAATTGATGTTAGGGATTAGGTAACATCTTGGGGGTTAGGGATAGTGTTGGGAGGGATTAGGAATAGCATTAGTGGTTAAAGTTCACAATGTTAGAAGATAATAAAGTTACTGTTGAGGGTTAGGGTTATTGTTTGGGAAGATTATGGCTAGTGCTATGTGGCAGGGTTAGTGTTGGGAGGTTAGGAGTAGTGTTGTGTAGGGAGATTGGTGTTGGAGGAGGGGTTAATGTTGGAGAAGGGGTTAAGCATTGGGATTAGGGTTAAAAGTTAGTGTTGAGGAGTGAGTTTTTGGATATTAGTGTTAAAAGGTGAGTGTTGGGAGTAGGGATTAAGGCTAATGTTGGGGAGAAAGATTATAGTTAACATTGGAGAAAGGGTGTTAATAGAGGGATTAGAGTTGGTTTAGGGGTAAAGAGCTGTTCCTGGAATCTTTGTCCTTTTATGTCCTAAAGTGTGTAACTGTTGTCTCTGCCTGGCCATAAAGCCATAGGGAGCTGAGATGGAAGCTGACAAAGAACCTTTTCTTCAGTAAAACGATCTTGTGAAAATTTCCATTCACTGAGAAGAATGTGGCAGAGTGTAAAGCGTTGCTGCGGCAGCGTAGAGAGGTGGACGATTCAAGGACGGTCTGCGTTCTTCTGAGGTTCACAAAACAGCTTCTCCCTCCTGTCCTTGCAGGATTTGTATCTATACCTGTTTAAATAATTTAATTTCCACCTTTGTCTAGATGCATGAATGTAGAACATCTGTGTATTACAGCTAATTGGAGACTCTGACACTCGCTTGTATTCTCCCCCTGCTCTCACAGTGTATTGGCCAGTAAGGGCACATATTTGAAGGGTCAGCTGACACGCAAGAAGATAAAATAATTCATAGCTCCCAACTGTGACCTGATTTTGAGGGACTGTCCCTGATTTGGAACAAAGTCCCTCTGTCCCTCTTTCCTCCTCATTTGTCCCTCATGTTGGTCTGATCTATAAAGCTGTAAATAAAATGTACTTGTATCTTTCACAAAGTGATTCCTAGTGCTAAATCTTTCATACAATTACTAAATTGCTGGATTTGTACATTTCAAAAGCCAATATAAAGGAATAGCAGTGGTAAAAAAGCACTTGTGGGTTTAAGTAATCATTTTTTTGTATAATTCTCCTTTAATAGGGTGTGGCAGGGGGGGGTGTCCTATGCCTACATACCTTTACTGATAGGTGTCCCTCTTTCTCATCTCAAAATCCTGGGAGGTATGATTTAATGTGAAGAAGGGTTACACTTAGTTCATTTGAAAACTAAGTATTTACCCTGTCTCCTAAAATAGCAGCCTTTGCTGATGGCTTCCTTTTTTTCATATCCAATCCCCTGGTATCTATACCTAACCTGATGTCAGAACTGAAGAAATACGGAGCGTTGTCCTTCTTCAAGGTCAATTTCCAGAAATCGGAGGCTTTAAATGTCTCCATGCCGACCTCTATGGACAACCTGCTACGTGTAGATTTCCCCTTTAAGTGGGCGGGTTCCTACATCAAATATTTGGGCATCCTTCTGCCAAGTAAAATGGAGGATATCTTCCCCCTCAATTTTCCCCCCCTGTTGACGGACATCAAAAAAAGACTTACCGAAGTGGCAGAAGGGCATGTTCTCCTGGTTTGGACGATGCAGCATAATAAAAATGAACATTATGCCCAGACTATTGTATCACCCGCAGACCCTCCCCGTTAAGATTCTGAATGCTTTCCTTAGAACAGCGAACCGAGCATTAGTCACGTTCATTTGGGCCCAGAAACGCCCGTGGCTGGCCCATTCAATCTTACGCTTACCAAAAACCCTTGGGGGAATGGCCCTCCCAGATGTGAGTTTGTATCATGCGGCTTGTCACATGATGAGAATCATTGACTGGTGTCACCATGGAGCACTAAAACAATGGATCCAAATAGAGCGGCTCCTGGCTGGAATGGAGTTAGATGTGGTGCCTTGGTGCCAGAAGAACCTACCAGATCAGGCAATAAACTATCCTACGGTAGGGGAGACATGGCGGATGGCCCAAAAATCCTTTCGCGAGCACTCGATCGGGCCCATCCCCTTACAGCTTACCTCGGTAACTGGGAATCCTGATTTCAGCCCAGGACTTAGTGATCCCAGATTTCAAGAACTGAAAGGGAGTGACAGATGTCAGCTCCGCCACTTCACCAGCAATGGGAAGTGGATGTCCAGGGAAAGCATCATGGAAGACCCTCTCTTAGCGAACCTCTCCTTTTGGCAGAAGCTTCAATTGACCCACTTTATTAGATCGCAGCCCCCCCCCCCCCCCGGTGCCCTTTGAGATAGCCTTGACATCTTTTGAGCTTTTATCCTTGGAGCAAGAACCATTGCGTCATACAATCTCGTCAACATACCAACTCCTTATCACACCCCCCAAGGGGTACAGACCTCCCTATATAGCCAAGTGGGAATGGGATCTGGGAGTACAGCTAACGGAGAGACAGGTAGAGAGAATAATTCTCTTCATGTACAAAACATCGGTGTGTGCCAACCAGCAGGAGGCAGGGTTCAAAATGTTGTCACAGTAGTACTATACTACAGTCCGGTTACACTGGATGTTCCCTCAGAGTTTAGACCTATGTTGTAGATGTGGGGAGGAATCGGGCACTCTTCTACACATCTTCTGGTCTTGTAGGCTCCTGGTCCCCTTCTGGACAGAGGTTCATCGCATTACACAGAAGTTCACAGACCGGGAGCTGCCCAGGACTCCCGAAACCTGGGATGATTACTGAGAAACCAATGGAGGGACTGGACGAAGGGTCCCCCTTCCCCCTACTCTCTCCCTTCCCAATCCCTCCCTCCCCCCCCACCCCCCCTTTTTTGTTTGTTTTTTCTCTCCTTTTTCCTCCTCTCTTCTTCTTTCTCTCTCTTATTCGCATTTTACTTAGTATTATCCTTTAGTTCCGCTTTAGGGCTAATGACCCATAAGTCGCATTCCTCCCACCATTACCTGAGAATATATTGGAGTTTAATTTTACACGGGAAACAGCGAGCTTCGTAATCTCGAGGTCGGTCACCCAGTTCATGAATACATAGGTTTTTACAAACAGTCACACCTTGTTGTTTGGTTTACATAATCTGACCAGTTGAGTTGTATTTACAGTACAAACAAAATTGATGTGTTCTCTGTACCAATGTATGTTTGCTTTTTCTATCTTATTCCTTCACAAATAAAGAATTTAAAAAAAGAAAACTAAGTATTTATTCTTTAAATACATGGACTAAATTTAGCCTACAACAATCTTCTTGGAGTTTTACATTTAGCACCCATTCCAGCCAAAACCGTTATTTCTTTCACATTTCTTCCATTATCATATGTCTCTTGGGCATTCCAGGGGTGACATTTCTGCGCCTATTACACCAGAAGTAGACTCTAAATAGTTGGTGAGTATGTTAGCATGGTGGAACTGCATGTTGATTGTATTGTATTATTACTCATGTTCAGTGCCCATCATGGCTGAAGTCCAAGCTACTTTACCATGCCTCATATATGGAAGGATAATGTCCCTTCACCTGCCAGTGACACTGGTCCCAGCACTGCTACAGAGTCATCTTGAGGGGAATAGCATTGAGCGCTGATTTCCCTCTACCAGATCTTCTCACACTATGCTTTGTTATGTTCAGCTGAAGGCAAAGTGAGGAGCCACCACACATACTCCGCGAGACCTCGCACACCATGGTCCCAGACAAGTCTCTGGGAGGGTTTCATTCTGCAGCGGGTCCTAAGATAGGGACCCAAATGCTCTGCAGGGTGCACTATGTGCATTATGTGCCAGACTATCCTAAGTATGGAACCTCTCCTAAACTGGCTGTTCCTCCTTCCAGCTACTTTACATTCTTGGTGGTATTTAATCACCACTGGGTTTTTGATTTTTTGCTAAAAAATTTCCAAAAAAAAAGGTTTTCTTAGTTTCTGTCAGAAGATTTTGTAAATAAGTAATTTTTCTCCTCGACTGATGTGCACTGATGAGGCTGCACTGATGGGCACTGATAGGCTGCACTGATGGGCACTGATGGGACGGCACTGAAGGGCACTGATGAGGTGGCACTGATGAGCAGGCACTTATATACCGCACTGATGGGCACTGATAGGTGGCACTGATGGGCAATGATAGACGTCACTGATAGGCGGCACTCATGGCCACTAATGGGTGGCATTGATAAGCAGGCATTGAAAGGCAGCACAGATTGGCATCACTGATGGGCACAATTTGACATCACTACTGGGCACAGATTGCCATCACTGCTGGACACAGACTGGCATCACTGCTGGGCACTATTGGGGCTGCACTGCTAATCAGGGCACTGATTACCTGTACAGGTCTCCCCTGTGAGAATACGCTGCTGATTGATTGGCTCTCCTCTCCTCAGTGTGAGGTGGGGAGAGCCGACAAACAGCATTTCCTTGTTCACATGTGATCAGCTGTGATTGTACACAACTGATCACATGAGCCGTAAAGAGCCGTGTCATTGCACCAGTGCCCCCAGAGCAAGCGGCTTGCTATTGAGGGCACTGGCTAAATAGGAGGCGCCAGGAGCGCCAGGGGGGGACCCGAAAAGAGGGGGATTGGGGCTGCTCTGTGCAAAACCATTACACAGAGCAGGTAAGTATATGTTTGTTTGTTTTTGTTTTATTTTAAGAAAAAATTGTGACTTTAACTTAAAGATTGGCACTTTATTCCCCAGTTCACATTTTCTTCATCAAGAAAATCAGACCAGACCAAAACTTCTTTTACTAAAGTATATTACTTGTACATACAGTTCCTTAGTGGGTATCACAGAACAGTGCAACATCCCCAAGAAACATGGTACTGTCTGGCCATTCACTATTTTAAGTGCCACAGCTGTGGTGAATGTACCTTTTGGTTGTGCTTGTTCCCCAACAAGTGATTATAATGCTGTGTACACACGACCGGACTTTCGACGGACTGAATCACGTCGGACTTTTCAACTGACTTTTCGACAGACTTCCGTCGAATAAGACTTGTCTACACACAATCACACCAAAGTCCGACAGATTCGACCGTGATGACGTGCGACCGGACTAGAATAAGGAAGTTCATAGCCAGTGGCCAATAGCTGCCCTAGCGTCGGTTTTCCTCTGTCGGACTAGCATACAGACGAACTGATTTTTCGACCGGACTCGAGTCCGTTGGAAAGATTTGAAACATTTTCTAAATCTAAAGTCCGTCACATTTTCAACAGAAAAGGGCCGCTGCAGGTCTGATGAAGCCCACACACGGTCGGATTGTCCGACGGATTTGTTCCGTCGGACTAGTTTTGTCGAAAAGTCTGGCCGTGTGTACAGGGCTTTAAAGATTCAGTCTGTTATCCCGTATCAGAGTCCTTCTATGGGGTAACCCCACTCTTGGTGCAGCAACTATATTTCTATGTATATGGTCCCCCTCCCGATACCCAACAGACCACAAGGCCAGACCTCTTCCTACATACTGCATATCCCTTCTCAACAGAAAGTGACACATGCAGGGGCATTGGTGTGCACAATGTATTGCATTAGGGTGTGCACTCTATGTGTGCACATGTGAGTGTATCAGCAGAGCAGTGGACGGTGTCAGTAGAGCAGAGATTGGTGTCAGTAGGGCAGTGAACAGTGTCAGTCATTTTTATTCCTATTATTTTTTTAAATTTCATTTTTCTCATTATTTTTTACACTATTATTATTATTTTTTTTTTATATTTTTTTTTGGAGCCTCGTTGGGAGCTTGGGTGAAATATTAAGGGTCAAACAGAGAGAAATGAACAGAGGACAGACAAGAAACAGGAAGTGGGCTGTATAAGGTATTTACTGGCAGAAAAAAAATGTTTTACTATCCAAAGTTAAAACAAAAAGGAGGAAGATTTAATAGATGGAAAGATGAAAAAATGACTGAAGTTCCGCCTTCAGTTAGGAATGAACACAGGAGCGATTGGTACAGATCTCTTACACTGTTCATTCATTCATCCATCCTGAATCATCTCCCTAAGCAGCAGGCGGGAGAGGAGAGGAGAGGAGGGAAGATGGCAGCACTGCAGGGGGGAGACAGGGGGCACCAGGAAGCAGGGAAAATCGTCACTGCCCAGGCACACCCAGCACACCTATGTGCAAGGGGAAGGTACACCACAGCACACCATCAACCCCCCAGATACCAAACATTAATCTATTGATGCCAGATACTATAACATTTAGGCACCTACCTACAAGCAGGGTACCCTAGGGTACTTTTTCTGGTAAGGAATTTTACCAAACTTGGAAACAGTCTCTAACGTTCTTTTGTGGCTTGGGAGCAGTAAACAGTCTCTTGTAACCGGGAAGCAGTATCTAACAGTCTTTTGCAATATGTATCTATAACTTTTTGGTCTATTGTGGGGCATCTTCTGTAACTTGGCAACAGCCTTTAGAAGTCTTCTATATCCTGAATCAGATTACAGCCATTTGTAACAGAGCAGAAACTTCTAACATTCTCTTGTAATATGCATCTCTCTGTAACATGGCAGTCTTTTGTAAGAAAAGTCATCTATTGTAACTTGGCAAATTACTTTAGCAGTCTCTCCTAACCTGGAAGGAGGTAGGGCAGTCCTCTGTAACTTAACAACAGCTTATAGCAGTCGCTTGAAAATACGAAGCAGTCTATTGTAACAGGGCAGCAGTTTCTTGTAATTTGCATGCCTCTCTGTGACAGTCTTTTTTAAGGCAGTCCTTTGGCAAGTCTCTTCTGCTGTCTCTTTTAACCTGGAAGCAGGTAACAGTCTCTTGTTAGAAAATAGACATTTGTAGCACTCTTTTGTAATATGTATCTCTCTCTAAAATAACAGTCTCTTGTACCATGCAGTGGCCTTGGTGGCAGGATTTTGGGTAGGTATTGTAGACAGGCATGCATGGTGGGTATCTGTTTACAGTGCGTAAAATAATTATTTGATCCCCTGCAGATTTAGCAAGTTTGCCCACATACAAAGAAATTAAGGGTCTATAATTTTTATCATAGGTGTATTTTAAATGATAGAGACAGAATATCAACCAAAAATCCAGAATAAAAACCCACATAAAACAGATGCTATAAATTGAGTTGCAGTAAAATAAATATTTGATCCCCAAGAAAAACATGACTTAGTACTTGGTGTAGAAACCCTTGTTGGCAAGCACAGAGGTCAGACGTTTCTTGTAGTTGGTGACCAGGTTTGCACACATCTCAGGAGGAATTTTGGTCCACTCTTCTATACAGATGTTCCCTAAATCCTTAAGATTTCTTGGCTGTCGCTTGGCAACTCGAAGTTTCAGCTCCCTCCATACATTTTCTATAGGATTAAGGTGTGGAGACTGGCTAGGCCACTCTATGACCTTATGGGGCTTCTTCTTGAGCGACTCCTTTGTTGCCTTGGGGGTATGTTTTGGGTCATTGTCATGCTGAAAGATCCATCCACGAATCATCTTCGGTGTTCTGGCTGAGGGAAGAAGGTCCTCATCAAAGATTTTACAATACATGGCCTCGTCCATTGGGCCTTTAATGTGACAAGTCAGCATGTACCTTTAGCAGAGAAACAGTCAGACTTTTTCTTCCTCCAAACATGGCGAGTTGAAGGAATGCCAAAGAGCTAAATTTTGGTCTCATCTGACCACAGGACTTTCTCCCAATATTTCTCTGAATCATTTAGATGTTCATTGGCAAACTTCAGGCAGGCCTGCCCTGTACATGTGCTTTCTTAAGGAGGGGGACCTTACAGGCACTTTAGGATTTCAATCCATGGTGGCGTATTGTGTTACCAATGGTTTGTTTGGTGACTGTGGTTCCAACAGAATGAAGATCATTCACAACCTCCTCCCGTATAGTTCTGGGCTGGTCCCTCACTTTTCTCATGATCATCCTTACCCCATGAGGCCAAATCTTGCATGAAGCTCCAGACCGAGGGTGATTGATGGTTATTTTGTATTTCTTCCATTTGCAAATAATCTCTCCAACAGTTGTCTCCTTCTCACCAAGCTTCTTGCTGATGGTCTTGTTGCCCATTCCAGCCTTGTGCAGGTCTACAATCTTGTCCCTGATGTCCTTTGACAGCTCTTTGGTCTTGCCCATGATGATGAGGTTTGAACGGAAGAAAGAGATTCTGTGGACAGGTGTCTTTTATACACATAATGAGTTGTCGTTAGGAGCACCTTCTTAAACTGACAGGACTAATCTGTTTACCACCATACTGTAGCCAGTCTGTGGGAGACAGAATTATTGTTGGTTGGTAGGGGATCAAATACTTATTTTACTCATTGAACTGCAACTCAATTTATAACATTTGTATCATGTGTTTTTTTCTGGATTTTTGGTCGGTATTCTGTCTCTGTCATATAAAATACACCTATGATAAAAATTATAGACCCTTCATTTCTATGTAAGTGGGGCAAACTTACAAAATCTGCAGGGGATCAAATAATTATTTTCCCCACTGTACATAAACAGCCCTCCGCAGGTCCCTGCTGGAATAGGGAGGACTGACTGCTGCAGATGACATGGTGTTTGCGGGATTATTAAGCAGTGTTTCGGCGTTGTCTTGTTGCGTGATGAATAGTCGGGTTATTAGTGAATACAGAGAGAAGACAGACGGTACGGCAATGCAGCGTGTACGTTATAGTGCACTGGAGAATCGCACTTTGTAAGAAATGACAATGTGTCACGTACAGGAGTTTAATACTTTTCTCCCGGATAAAACCCGTCACTGTCAGCGCTCCGCGTCCTCCTGAGCCGCGCGTCAGTGATTTATTACATTGTACTAAAGAGCGATAGAACTCAGTGACAGGGCGACGCGGCTCGGTGATTTCTGGGGGCGATCCGGAGGGCGATCCGCAGGCCGTACCCCCCCCCCCCCCCGATCTAGCACGGCACTGCAGCCGGATTAACCCCACCTGTGCCACAGCTAGCCAAAGCCAATGCGTTGCCATAGAAACAGAGTCTCGGGGTGGGGTGGCAGCCTGGTTGCGTCTCTCTCTGAAGATCAGATCCCCTCCCTGAACAATTAATTCATCATCAGTTAAATTTTAATGCCAAACAATGATATACACTGAGTGGAGGCGCCAGGCTGCTGAGGTTTTATCTGTGCTGCCTGCCTTACAACACGCTGCCCCACGGGGCTTGTTCTAAAGATGCTCTGCATGCATAATGCGCGGCACGTCCACAATCCACAGCCAGGTTACAGACAGACAATCCAGCAAGTGAGAAAATCTTCCTAAGCTTCTCCAGCATGCCCCATCCTGATCCTGTTCTGTACGCTGCCTCTTTAATTTCTGCAGGAGGAAGAGACCCTGATCCATGGTCTATAATACCTGATGTATATTTATATATAGGGGAGTTCAGGAGGAAACAATGTATCAACTGTACCTAATCCATGGTCTATAATACCTGATGTATATTTATATACAGGGGAGTGCAGGAGGAAACAATGTATCAACTGTACCTAATCCATGGTCTATAATACCTGATGTATATTTATATATAGGGGAGTTCAGGAGGAAACAATGTATCAACTGTACCTAATACATGGTCTATAATACCTGATGTATATTTATATATAGGGGAGTGCAGGAGGAAACAATGTATCAACTGTACCTAATCCATGGTCTAAAATACCTGATGTATGATTTATAATATAGGAGAGTGCAAGAGCAAACAATATATCACCTCTACCTGATCCATCATCTATAATACCTAATCTATGAGTCATAGTGTAGGGGAGTGCAGGAGGAAACAATGGATCACCTGTACCTGACCCAGGGTCTATAATACCTGATCTATGCTTTAGAATATAGGAGAGTGCAAGAGGAAACAATGTATCACCTCTACCTGATCCATGATCCTTGATACTGCCTGTATATTTATATATAGGTGAGTGCAGGAGGAAACAATATATCACCTATACCTGATCCATCGTCTATAATACCTGATCTATGAGCTATAGCGTGGGGGAGTGCAGGAGGAAACAATGTATCAACTGTACTTAATCCATGGTCTATAATACCTGATGTATATTTCTGTATAGGGGAATGCAGGAGGAAACAATGTAGCACCTGCATGCACCTAATCTTTGGTCTATAATACCTGAACTATGAGTTATAATATAGGAGAGTGCTAGAGAAAACAGTTTCACAGGTACCTGATCCATGGTCTATAATATCTGATGTATATTTATGTATAGGGGAGTGCAGGAGGAAACAACGTATCACCTGTACCTGATCCAGGGTGTATTATACCTGATCTATGATTTAGAGTATAGGAGAGTGCAAGAGGAAACAATGGATCACCTCTACCTGATCCATGATCCTTGATACTGCCTGTATATTTATTTTAGAATATAGGGGAGTGTAGGAGGAAACAACGTATCACCTGTACCTAATCTATGCTCTATAATACCTGATCTATGAGTTATAATAAATGAGGAGGAAACAATGTACCACCTGTACCTGATCCATGGTCTATAATACCTGATTTACTTTTATATATAGGGGAGTTCAGGAGGAAACTACGTATCATCTGTACCTGATCCATGGTCTATAATACCTGATGTATATTTATATATAGGGGAGTGCAAGAGGAAACAATGCATCATCTGTACCTGATCCATGAAACTGCCTGTATATTTATATATAGGGGAGTGCAGGAGTAAACAATATATCACCTGTACATGATCCATGGTCTATAATACCTGATCTATGATCTATAAAATAGGAGAGTGCAAGAGGAAACAATGTATCACCTCTACCTGATCCACGATCTATAATACCTGATGTATATTTATATATGGGGGAGTGCAGGAGGAAACAATGTATCACTGCTAGTTGATCCGTGATTTATAATACCTTATCTATGATCTATAATATAGTAGAGAGGAAGAGGAAACAATGGGGTTGATTTACTAAAGGCAAATTGACTGTGCATTTTACAACATGCAGTTGCACTCTGCAGATGCGGTTACTCCAGAGCTTTGTAAATGAGCAGAAGTTCTGCTGATTACCATCATCCAATGGGACTTGTAGTTTCGCCACAGCTGGAGGGCCACCAGTTTGAGACCCCTGCTGTAGATAGTGCTCTGTCAGTGGATAGTAGGGCTGCTTATCTGAGATAGGTAGCCCATCAGCCAACTGAAGGATCTTTCATGGTAGCCAGAAACAGTAGGTACTATACTAACAGGATTTCCAGGTAAGAAAGTTTGCAACAGATTCACAAAAAAATAATTTGCTTAAGAAAACCATATACAGTAAGGTCAAACATACTAAAAATTGATTTAAGGCTAAACTCCAGAAAAAAACAAATATCTAAATACTAGAGCCATGTGTAATCTTCTTTGAATCTTGGTGGGCTTTGTGTAATGTTTCTAGATCTGTGCAGTAATCCAGTCTGAGACTTTCCCTCTGTGCGGGATCTTCCTGTAATAAAGACCACTCACTGCTGTTCTCTCTCCTTGTGCAGAGTAACTGGTCTTGTCTCCGCCCCCCCCCCCCTGTAGTTTACTACAGGCAGCCTTTTGTGGGTGGAGCTTGCTGGGCCCCTCCCATAGCTCTGCTCTCTGCACAGGCTATGTGAAGAACAGTGATGATGTCACCGCTACTTTTTCAAGGTAATATTCAGGTTTATAAAGGCATTTCAGGCCCACAAAGTAGATTTATATCCTGTGGGGCTATTATGGAATATATCTCAAATACAAAAATTGGGCACAGAGTTCAGATTTAGAGTGGAAGGCAAGTCAACAATTTACTCCAACCCCCATTCTAAGCCTATTTTATCCACCCTGTAAAAGGAAAGATGCCTATGCTTACCTTTTCTGAAGTTGCTCCAGTCCAATGATCAGTTCCCAGCATCGTCTTCAGTGTAGGAGAGGGACAGCCGACAATGGATGCCCCATAGTAAGCCTATGGGTGATGTAATCGCACAGGTTCTGCAGCCATTGTCGGCGACCTCTCCTTTATAGTGAAACTGGCACTGGAGAGATCATGTAACCTGACCAGAGCTACTTCTGAAAAGGTAAGTATAAGCACCTTTTCTTTGACTTGCCTTCCACTTTAAGATTTACATAAACTAGAACTGCAGTTTTCATTATCTGCTTGCCAACCAGCCGTCGTCATTATATTGTGGCAAGGTGGCACGATCCCGCAAATCGCCATAGATGTAGGTCGTCTCGGGAACTCGCTTTTGTGGGTGCGCACACTCCCATTGGTCAGCGGGGGAGCCAATCAGCAGGTCCAGCGGACTCGATGTCCACTGGCCACCCGCGATCGTTCCCCGCAGTGACAGAACGTGTATCTGCCTGTGTAAACAAGGCAGATCTCTGTCCGCCACAGTGTTGCAGTCCCGCTTCAAAATGATCACTGCCATTACTAGTAAAAAAAAAAAATAAT
The DNA here is from genome assembly GCA_037952925.1 of Lithobates clamitans. Classification (NCBI taxonomy): domain Eukaryota; kingdom Metazoa; phylum Chordata; class Amphibia; order Anura; family Ranidae; genus Lithobates; species Lithobates clamitans. The sequence goes on along the minus strand of JBBGZY010000020.1, from coordinate 3,794,428 downwards.
AATAATAAAAGTGCCATAAATCTATCCCCTATTTTGTAGACACGATACCCAATCAATATAAGCTTATTGCGATTTTTTTACCAAAAATATGTAGCAGATTACATATCTTTATATATTATTATTATATTTATTTATTTTTGGAAATGTTTTATAGCAGAAAGTAAAACATGTAGTTTTCTTTTTTTTAAATTGTCGCTTTTTTTTTGTTTAAAACGCAATAAAAACCGCTGAGGTGATCAAATACCACCAAGAATTTTTGTTTGGGTACAGCGTCGCACAACTGCGCAATTCTCAGTTTAAGCGACGCAGTGCCGTATTGTAAAAAATGTTCTGGTCAGGAAGTGGGTAAATCCTTCCGGGGCTGAAGTGGTTAAAATAATCACTGTTGATCCTGCCATGAAGATTCTTGTTCAGCCACTTCCTGCTATAGGCTAACAACACTCGTCCTCATCCCTCAATTGTGCCCCTGTATTGCAGCTCTGTTTCTGTTGGAGACTGTAAGTCACCAATTCAGCACACATTACACAGTCCACGGTTGTCACCATCAGGAAAGCCATCCTGAGAAATGCCATGCAGCCAACTCTGGAGTGCAAGTTAACATGAATGCAAACATGCACGGGAGTGACGTCTTCGCGGCTCGGCCAATCAGATTGCTGGAGTCCCTGAACCCGGAAGGAAGACCGGGTGAAGATGGAAACCTCTGCAGTGGTGACAACGTGCCGCCGGAGGGCTTCGTTTTCAGGTAAGTCTTTCAGTACAGAAAGTATGCACCACATACTAGCACATTATGATTCTGCCCTGCAGGTGCAAACTTTTTTTTTTTTCTTAAAGACTTTACTGTCGCTTTAAGGCAATTGTTTATGATAGGCAATGCATACAGCAAATCAAATGGTCCAGTTTAGGTATAATTTTAATCAAGAACATAGATAATGTTTACTATGTGAAGAGTTGAGACTTCTTTTAACCACTTGCCAACCGCTGCACGCGGCGTAATGGCAGTGGTGGGCAAATGGGCGTACCTGTATGTCCCCTTTAACTGGCGGGGCTAGCAGGCGCGTGCTCACCGCGTACAGCGTGACCGTGTCCGCGGGACCGGCGGACTCGATGTCCGCTGGTCTCCCGGTGATCGTGTCACGGAGCTGCAGGCATTTCTCCATTTCTCCGTTCTGCCTTGTGACATGACAGAGATCACTGCTCCTTGTCATCGGGAGTAGTGATCGCTGTCATGAGAGTTGTAGCCCATCCCCCTCACAGTTAGAACACCTCCCTAGGACACACTTAACCCCATTTATGGCCCCCTAGTGATTAACCCCTTCCCTGCCAGTGTCATTTACACAGTAATCAGTGCATTTTTATAGCATTGATCGCTGAATAAATGACAATGGCCCCAAAATAGTGTCAAAAGTGTCCGATGTGTCTGCCATTATGTCGCAGTCACAATAAAAATCGCAGATTGCCGCCATTACTACTTTAAAAAAAAATATTAATACACATGCCATAAAACTATCCCCTATTTTGTAGACGCTATAACTTTTGCGCAAACCAATCAATATACACTTATTGCATTTTTTTAACCAAAAATATGTAGAAGAATACATATCGGCCTAAACTGAGGGAAAAAAAAATTTTTTTTTATATATTTTTGGGTGATATTTATTATAGCAAAAAGTAAAAAATATTGCGTTTTTTTGTTTAAATTCTCGCTCTTTTTTTGTTTATAACGTAAAAAATAAAAACGCAGAGGTGATCAAATACTACCCAAAGAAAGCTCTATTTGTGGGAAAAAAAGGACGTCAATTTTGTTTGGGTGCAACGTTGCACGACCGCGCAATTGTCAGTTGAAGCGACGCAGTCTTGAATCGCAAAAAGTGCTCTGGTCAGGAAGGGGTAAAATCTTCCGGGGCTGAGTAGTTTGCATGGAATGTGAAAAAAGACTTTCCGCATTTCTTAGATATTGTCAGTAAATTTATCGGCAACTGTTATGGCCGCAAGTCATGTGAGGTAACACCATACAACAGGCCAGCAGTCAGGAATCTGAGCGTTATGTCAATGGCGTTCCATTCTCCTTCCACCATGATGTCACGTAGCTTCACACTTTGGCAGAGATTGGACATTAATATTTGATGAGCTGCGGGTAACACAGAGAGGGCTGCGGTGAGGTGCCTCTACCCCATGTTGATAAAGCAGATACAATTTAGCGCTTTGCAGCACAAGAATCATTAGAAACTTTATTTTCTATTACACCTCGCCTGGATTTATCACACGCAGCAAAGTTAGCGAGCGGCTGGTAAACTGCAGACGAGATTAAATTGGCTGTTAATTATAGAAGTTCTAAAGACCCCGGGCTGTGCATGATGCTCGTACTCTCATTTAGAGTTTTTTTATTCCATTTTTTTTTCCTCTTCAGTGTTTGCAGCCAGCAGATAAGAAGCTGGAGTGGAGTCCTCCACAGATGAGCCTGCAATCAAAGGACCAACCTGTCACCCTCTGCCCGCCTTAACTGAAAGAGGTTGGAGGCGCTAGGGGCTCGCCAGGGTGCACAATGTTATGTTTAAGATTTCATTCATTTGCTGAGGTACAGATAGGAAGAATATAAGTTCAGATGATATCAAAGATACTTCAATATACATTTACAAACAAATAGTAACCATTAGATTCTCACTTTTCCTGCATATATTGCCCACCTTGTTGTTCAGTCGTTTAGTTGTGTCCGATTCCTCCTGACCTCATGGACCATAGGACGCCTATCTGTCCTCAGAGGGGTGAGCAGGGGGGGCGGCTGCCCTGTTCCCAAGGGGCGGCTGCCTTGGGCTCCGTGGTATCATGTGAGACAGGGGGGGGGCACCATGAGCAGATTGGGTGGAGGGAATTTGTTTTGGGAGGTGGGGGGGGGGGTGTCAGGGGGCTAAGAATTGTTCTAGGAGGGGAAAGTTGGGAAGGTGTGCTAGGAGCGAGAATTTGGGGGGTTTGTGCTAGAAAAGGTAATATGGCTAGGGGACTGGGGGGATTTGTGCTGAGATCTTTTTTTGGGGGGAGGGTCCATAAAGGTCCATAAAGACATGGATGAGCGAATTTGGGGTGGAGGAAATTGATTGGCCTGCACTGTGGATGAGAATATCTGGCTTGCAGTCTCCGCTTTATATCATCCCAAAGGTGTTCTATCGCGTTGAGGTCAGTACTCTGTGCAGGCCAATCAAGTTCCTCCACCCCAAACTCGCTCATCCATGTCTTTATGGTCCTTGCTTTGTGCACTGGTGCTCAGTCATGTTGGAACTGGAAGGAGCCATCCCCAAACTGCTCCCACAAAGTTGGGAGCATGACTCCTTAAGAGTTCCCTTCACTGGAACTAAGAGCCCAAGCCCAACCCCTGAAAAACAACCCCACACCATAATCCCCCCTCCACCAAATGATTTGGACCAGTGCACAAAGCAAGGTCCATAAAGACACGGATAAGCCAGTTTGGGGTGGAGAAACTTGACTCACCTGCACAGAGTCCTGACCTCAACCTGATAGAACACCTTTGGGATGAATTAGAGTGGAGACTGCAAGCCAGGCCTTGTCGTCCACATCAGTGCCTGACCTCGCAAATGTACTTCTGGAAGAATGGTCAAACATTCCCATAGACACACTCCAAAACCTTGTGGACAACATCCATAGACACACTCCAAAACCTTGTGGACAACCTTCCCAGAAGAGTTGAAGCTGTTATAACTGCAAAGGGTGGGCCAACTCAATATTGAACCCTACGGACGAAGACTGAGATGCCATTAAAGTTCATGTGCGTGTAAAGGCGGGTGTCCCAAAACTTTTGGTAATATAGTGTACTTGTTCAATGTTAGAGGGTATTGAAGCTGTTGGATTGGAATGACAGGTAACCAACATTTTAAGAAGGAGGTTCAAATTCCTTCAAAGGGCATTGTTCAGTAGGTTCTGTGATATCAGGCGGAAGGATTTGCACGGAGATGAGAACTTTGTCCTGGATTTCCCCTGGTGAAGGTGGTGGGTGAAGGATGGCGCTCGGCACGCTAATTCAGGCCCATATTCCGCCATGGCTGCCAGGTCCGTGCAGGAAATGGTTGCCTTTGAAGTCGGCGATAATCTTATTCACAGATTTGTATGCTATTAATTCAGGAAAGGGACACTTAGCCAATAATTCACGGCTGTAAAACAGCAGCAATGAAACTCATCTTTACCCCTAATACACAAGATAAATTTCCCTAAGTGAAAACCTGCTCAGGCTGGAGATTAATGGCGATAAGAGCGCAAGTGAACGGCACGCCGGGCACGCCATATTACAGCGTGAAAATAATGAATTTATAAATGAGAGTAAGATGTTTATGTAAGATATTTATGTGTATACAACATCATCACATTCCACCATATTGAGATCCAATACTCATACGCCATTATAGCCGGCCTAACTCGCGGCATACATTGGTAAATCTATTAGATATTAAATCTGACCTCCGGCCTTCCCTTCAGTATAGGATCCTCTCCTGTACTAATATAGCTTACGCTAATTTCACTGCACACTGTGAGCATCTCACAATGTGCATTAGAAGCTTCAGCAAGTCAGATAGAGCCCGCCTCATTTTCTGGCTGGAGACTATACAGCATCATCTAGCTCTTTCCTCCCCAGCCTGACTGCCCCTGCCCCGCCCCTTTTATTCATTGGATTTCAGTTCTTTCAATCAAGGAGGATGAAAATCACATGTGGATGTCACCTAGCCACTTTAAGACCAGGCTTTTTATGGCACTTTTTGTTTACAAGTTTGACCACTTCAGCCCCGGAAGGATTTACCCCCTTAATGACCAGGCCATTTTTTGCGATACGGCACTGCGTTGCTTTAACTGACAATTGCGCGGTCGTGCGACGCTGTACCCAAACAAAATTGACGTCCTTTTTTTTCCACAAATAGAGCTTTCTTTTGGTGGTATTTGATCACCTCTGCGGTTTTTATTTTTTGCGCTATAAACAAAAAAAGAGCGAGAATTTTGAAAAAAAAAAAAAAACAATATTTTTTACTTTCTGCTATAATTCATATCCAAAAAAATATATATAAAAACGAACTTATTTATCAGTTTAGGCCAATATATATTCTGCTACATATTTTTAGTAAAAAAATTGCAATAAGCATATATTGATTATAGCGTTTACAAAATAGGGGAAAGATCTAGGGACTTTTAATTTTTTTTATTGTTATTTTATTACTAGTAATGGCGACAGTCTGCGATTTTTAGCGGGACTGCGACATTGCGGCAAACAAATCTGACCCTAAGTCACACTTTTTGGCGACCAGTGACACCAATACAGTGATCAGTGCTATAAAAATGCACTGTCACTGTATAAATGGCACTGGCAGGGAAGGGGTTAACACTAGGGGGCGATCAAGGGGTTACGTGTTCCCTAGGGAGGTGTTTCTAACTTTATGAGGGACGGGCAGACTGACTGGGAGTAGAGAGAGATCGCTGTTCCTGATCACTAGGAGCAACAGATCTCTCTCTCCTCCCCTATCAGAACAGGGATCCGCCTTGTTTACAAAGGCAGATCCCCGTTCTGCCTCTCTTTCCCCCTTTCTTTGACTCGATGTCGCTGGACCGGCGGGCGAGTTCCCACAGCACACGGCGGGCGTGCGCCTCCAAAAGCTAGCGCAAGGACCACCGTACATGTAAGGCGATTCATGCAGGGGAACCAACCTCCTGCAGGATCACTGGTTGGTCGGGAACAGGTTAAATCAGTATTTTTTGCTAGAAAATCCTTTTAACCCCCAAACATTATACAATTTGTTTTTAGCAAAGACCCTAGAGAATAAAGCCCCTTTCACACGGACGGATAGAATTGTGCTTTTGCTGCGGATTTTCTAGTTTTCTACCGCAGCTAAAAGCACACAATGCTTTCCTATGGCCCCATTCACACACTGCGTTTAGCTGCGATTTAGTTACATGCGGATAGAAAAAATAGAATTGACTGCGTCCAGGAGCGATTTAGCGCAGCTATCTGCACATAACTGCAGGTAATCGCAGTGTACTACTTCTCCTGCGGATAGCAGCGGCAACCAGGAAAGAAAAGCAACAGGAAGCACATCAGAAATGGCAAGAATGTTCCAACGCAGCTAAACGCAGCCGCATGTAAACGCACGTAAACGCAGGTAATCTCACTGTACAAATGCAGCTGATCGCAGTGCCTGGAGTCTTGAATTTCACATAACATATCATATGCTTTTAACTGCGGCAGAACAGCCCTCCGTGTGAAAGGCGCCTAAAATAGCTTTTGTTGCAATTTTTTTATGTCACACTGTATTTGCACAGCGGTTTTGCAAACGCAATTTTTTGGGAAAAAATAGACTTTAATAAAAAGAAAACACAATATATACCACACTATTTTTGGGAAATTTTGTAGGATAATGTTATGCTGAGCAAATAGATACCTAACATGTCACGCTTTAAAATTGCGTGCACTCGTGGAATGGCGACAAACTACGGTACTTGAAAACTCTATAGGCGATGCTTTAAATGCCTTCACAGGTTACGTGTTTAGAGTTACAGAGGAGGTCTAGTGTTCAAATCATTTCTCTCGCTCTAACATTTGCAGTGATACATGCGTAGTGCGAATACCGTTCAAATATTCATGCGTGACCTACGTATGCGTTCACTTCTGTGCGCAAGCAAGGACGGATGGGGGCACTTTACTTTTTTTTTTCTTATTTATTTTACTTTCAAAAAGTTTTATTTAGATTAAAGCAAGGTAGAAACTACAGCAAATGGGCATCGCAGTGTCATCCAGGATGATACAAAGTACAAAAGTACAAGTATTCGTTGCAAGAGAACGAGCATCCAGCATAAAGCAGTAACCTAATAATCCCAATATGGGAAATTTACTACTAAGAGACTGAAACGAAGAAACATATAATATGACAGTACCATAGTTTGTAGTAGTGAAAAAATACATATCAAAGAAGGTACCATCTTGTGGATATTATTACATGTAGGTAAACTCATTAGGCACCAGCAGGGGCGGACTGACAACTCATGGGGCCCCCGGGCAATAAGAGAAGATTATGGGGCCCCATGGCAATAGGAGAAGATTATGGGGCCCCTGGGCAATAGGAGATTATGGGGCCCCCAGGCAATAGATTATGGGGCCACACAGTATACACACACACACATACTGTATACACACACAGAAACACAATATACACACACAGAATACACATACACACACTGAAAAGGTACTGGAGAGGCGGGGCAGCTATAATCTTGGGATTTAAAAAAAAACAAAGATTTTTACAAACTGTTCCTGGTTTTATTGAGTCTGGCAACCCTAATGGGGCCCCTTAGTGGCATGGGGCCCTTGGGCAGTGCCCGAGTGTCCGAATGGTCAGTCCGCCCCTGGGCACCAGGAGTTTCAAAAACTTGCGAACCAAAAATCACAGAGAATGAAAGAGAAGAAAAAAGGAAAAAAGAGGGAGTCAAAGAGAAAGGGTGGAAAAAAGGATAACCTAGGTTAAGGGGGGAAGGGTGCAAAGCCGGGGAGGAGGAGCCCCCGAGACCTTACCGTGCCAGCAGTCAGAGAGAGAGAGGAAGTTATGCCCAAGGTTCCCATATATATTTTACTTTTTGTTTTATTTTTACACTATCCCTTTCATTTTATTTATTTTTTATCACTTTTATTCCTATTATAAGTAATGTAAACATCCCTTGTAATAGACATACGGATGACAGGTCCTCTTTATGGAGAGATCTGGGGTCAAAAAGACACCAAATCTCTCTTTTACCTTTAAAAGCAAAAGGTAAAAAAACCCATTTTTTTGGATCTGCTGCTGTAAAAAAAAATACTTCTAGCCCGGACCGGAAGTGACGCCATGATGTCGCTCCGGTCCTTCAAGACCTTCAAGGATCTGCTCTTTGGTCACCTCTGGGACTAGCCGGCCACACCGTCGATTGTTTTTCGGGTGAACTGTCAGAAACGGTAAGCCTGAGAAACACAGGCGAGCGGAAGGAGGGGGGAGGATGTCCCCTCCCACCGCTTCTGAAAGCATTCCAATGGCTCCTCTTTATGGAGAGATCTGGGATCAAAAAGACACCAAATCTCTCTTTTACCTTTAAATGCAAAAGGTAAAAAAAAATGTTTTTTTGATCTGCTGCTTTAAAAAAAAAATACTATCAGTCCGGACCGGAAGTGACGCCATGACGTCACTCCGGTCCTTCAAGGGGATCTACTCTTTGGTCACCTCTGGGACTAGCTCGCCGCGCTGTCGGATCATTTCTCGGGTGAACTGTCGGAAATGGTAAGCCTGAGAAACACAGGCGAGCGGCAGGAGGGAGGAGGATGTCCCCTCCCACTGCTTCTGAAAGAGTTCCAGCGGCTCATGAGCCACTTGGAACGCTTTCATGAAAAAGCCAGCCACTGGCTCTAAAAAAACAATACCGGGTCTTCAGCCATAATCCGGGAAAACCACTTCAAAGCTTCAACATATAGATAGATATAGATATACAGTGGGTATGGAAAGTATTCAGACCCCCTTGCATTTTTCACTCTTTGTTATATTGCAGCCATTTTCTAAAATCATTTAAGTTAATTTTTTTCCTCATTAATGTACACACAGCACCCCATATTGACAGAAAAACACAGAATTGTTGACATTTTTTCAGATTTGTTATAAAAGAAAAACTAAAATATTACATGGTCCTAAGTATTCAGACCCTTTGCTCAGTATTTTGTAGAAGCACCCTTTTGATCTAATACAGCCATGAGTCTTTTTGGGAAAGATGCAACAAGTTTTTCACACCTGGATTTGGGGATCTTCTGCCATTCCTCCTTGCAGATCCTCTCCAGTTCTGTCAGGTTGGATGGTAAACATTGGTGGACAGCCATTTTTAGGTCTCTCCAGAGATGCTCAATTGGATTTAAGTCAGGGCTCTGGCTGGGCCATTCAAGAACAGTCACGGAGTTGTTGTGAAGCCACTCCTTCGTTTTTTTAGCTGTGTGCTTAGGGTCATTGTCTTGTTGGAAAGTAAACCTTTGGCCCAGTCTGAGGTCCTGAGCACTCTGGAGAAGGTTTTCGTCCAGGATATCCCTGTACTTGGCCACATTCATCTTTCCCTCGATTGCAACCAGTCATCCTGTCCCTGCAGCTGAAAAACACCCCCACAGCATGATGCTGCCACCACCATGCTTCACTGTTGGGACTGTATTGGACAGGTGATGAGCAGTGCCTGGTTTTCTCCACACATACCGCTTAGAATTAAGGCCAAAAAGTTCTATCTTGGTCTCATCAGACCAGAGAATCTTATTTCTCACCATCTTGGAGTCCTTCAGGTGTTTTTTTAGCAAACTCCATGCGGCTTTCATGTGCCTTGCACTCTGGCCACTCTGCCATAAAGCCCCGACTGGTGGAGGGCTGCAGTGATGGTTGACTTTCTACAACTTTCTCCCATCTCTTGACTGCATCTCTGGAGCTCAGCCACAGTGATCTTTGGGTTCTTCTTTACCTCTCTCACCAAGGCTCTTCTCCCCCGATAGCTCAATTTGGCCGGACGGCCAGCTCTAGGAAGGGTTCTGGTCGTCCCAGACATCTTCCATTTAAGGATTATGGAGGCCACTGTGCTCTTAGGAACCTTAAGTGCAGCAGAATTTTTTTGTAACCTTGGCCAGATCTGTGCCTTGCCACAATTCTGTCTCTGAGATCTTCAGGCAGTTCCTTTGACCTCATGATTGGGGTCTTGGAGTGGCTGGGGTGGGGGGGCAAATGCAGTCTCACAGTGCTCCAGACTAACACCCACCATTCAAGGCATTTTGATATTTGTTAACTCCTCTTTTTCTTGCTGTTTTCATTCTGATACTCGGAATACATGAGCATGAAACAGGTGACCAAAACCCAGTCCCTGTGAGCTCTCTGCACATCCTCCATGACGAGCCCCCTCTGCATTTTGTGTCTTCACTGCTATGACTCTCTGGTATGAAATAAAAGTCCCAGTTTATTGAAAGTCTGAATTCTCTAGAGAATGCGAAATGTACGATTATTGTCTATTTTCATCTTCCTCATTCCGCAATATAAAAGGCAGCGATGTGTAAGGTTGGCGTTCTAGTGATTTTTTTTTATTGATTTTCAAGGATTTTTCTTAATATGATCCTTACATGCTTTTGTTCGGTAGCTGCTAAGATACATAGGTCATTTCAGTACACTATCTTAAATATTTCACAATGCCTTTCATATAATAAAACAAGCAGCCTCAGTTTTGTATGATCAACTCTGAACCCTTAAAGTGGTTGTCAATCCTTACATATACCCAGTGAAGTGACTGGCCTCAGGTGATGCACAGAGATGAAACAAATACCGCTACATAAATTGTACCTGTTTGTCTGCAACCCTCTATTCTCTACATCCATGTAAAGTGCAGAATTTAAACAGCTTTTTTGAGCTTCCTGAGGCAGGAGGTGTGGATTCCTGAGGGAGGAGAGCCAAGTGTAAATTGAGATCTCAGTGGAGGGAATGGACAGCCCCTCTACACGGTTTCATTGTGAAACATGCACAGCTGAGGATGTCAATCACAGGTTGTGTGCTGAAGGTCCCCTCCCCTGTCCCTTTAGATCAGGGGTCTCAAAACTTTCTAAACAAAGGCCCATTTTATTGTCCTTCAGACTTTAGGGGGGGGGGGTGGCTGGACTGTGACCAGCGGGAGTGGAATTTTTTCTGGCATCAGTGGGAGAAAACATAGCCACATTTGGTATGGGGGGGAATAGTGCCCCATCATTGGTATCATTGGGAGGAATAGTGCCCCATTGTTGGTATCATTGTAAGGAATAGTGCCCCATCGTTGGTATCATTGGGAGGGATAGTGCCCCATTGTTGGTATCGTTGGGAGGAATAGTGCCTCATTGTTGGTATCATTGGGAGGAAGTGTGCCCCATCGTTGGTATCATTGGGAGGAATAGTGCCCCATCATTGGTATCATTGGGAGGAATAGTGCCCCATTGTTGGTATCATTGGGAGGTATAGTGCCCCATCGTTGGTATCATTGGGAGGAATAGTGCACCATCGTTGGTATCATTGGGAGGAATAGTGCCCCATTGTTGGTATCATTGGGAGGAATAGTGCCCCATTGTTGGTATCATTGGGAGGAATAGTGCCCCATCGTTGGTATCCTTGGGAGGAATAGTGCCCCATTGTTGGTATCATTGGGAGGAATAGTGCCCCATTGTTGGTATCATTGGGAGGAATAGTGCCACATCGTTGGTATCATAGGGAAGAATAGTGCCCCATTATTGGTATCATTGGGAGGAATAGTGCCCCATTGTTGGTATCAATGGGAGGAATAATACCCCATTGTTGGTATCATTGGGAGGAATAGTGCCCCATCATTGGTATTATTGGGAGGACTAGTGCCCCATCGTTAGTATCATTGGGAGAAATAGTGCCCCATTGTTGGCATCATTGGGAGGAATAGTGCCCCATTGTTGGTGTCAGTTGGCAGAATAGTGTCTCATATCAGTGGGAAGAATAGTGCCCTAAAGGCCAGAAAAAGGCAAGCAAAGGACTGCAGTTTGGAGACATCTGCCCTGGATCCTTTAAGATGGCAATAGATGGTTTGAATCCCGACTAGTTCAGCAGGCTTCGGCCAAGATTCGAATCATTTATGGGCTACAACTCGGGTACAACCAGCATATCATATTTCAACCAGCTATTGTAGCCGCTGGCAATAATCACTGTGTTCTTCTGGCAGGTGACTGTGTTGATGGGGGAATCAAGTGATTTTCTTTCCTGCAAACCGTGGTTGCAGAAAAGAAAATCACATCATCTATGGCCTGGCTTAGAGACCCCACCTATCAGAAACGATTCATGCAGATATCAGAGGAACAAGGAAGCAGACAGAAATTGCACACAGTACTTTGGATTGAGGCAAGTACACACTAGAGACAGATATGCCTTGTTCATTTTTCATGTCAGAAGTATACAACCACTTTAAGCTGACCATAAACAGACTAACATTTCCCAGCACACTTACCAGCTAGTCTGCATTAAAAAAAAAAACCTTTTCTTACAGTTGCACACATTTGCAAATATATGTGGAAGCCGCTGTGCCTACATCAATGCTCCTCTGTGTACTGCAGTCAAAACTCTATATTTTTGAGTTTATCCAAATAAGAGCATATAGAGTAGTGGAAAAATGAAGTACAGGTTTGATTGGAGGAAGCCCACTCCTCCTTAAAGGCACAGGGATACACTGGACACCCATCGAGATCACAAATCAACAAAACAAACAATATTTTTTATTTTCTGCTATAAAACATTCCCAATAAAAAAATGTAAAAAATCTCATTTCTTTAGGCCAATATGTATTCTGCTACATATATTTGGTAAAAAAAATCTAAATAAGTGTATATTGATTGGTTTGCATAAAAGTTATAGCTTCTAAAAACTATGGGATATTTTTTTTTTTTTTTTTATTTGATTTATTTATTTTACTAGTAATGGCGGTGATCAGCGACTTATAGCAGGACTGCGACATTGCGACAGACAAATCAGACACCTAATTGGCACTTTTGACACTTTTTGGGGGCCAGTGACACTAATACAGTGATCACTGCTAAAAATATGCACTGTCACTGTAATAATGACACTGGCAGGGAAGGGGATAATATCAGGGGTGAGCAAAGGGTTAAATGCGTGCCTAGGTTGTGCCTAGGTTGTGCCTACTCACTGTAGGGAAGGTGCTTTAAATAGGGGAAGGCTCCTGCTTTTCAGAAACACAGGATCAATACCTTTTACCATGTTTACATTTCTAACTCTGTACGGTGTAATCGGCAGGTGCCAGCGGACATCGAGTCCGCGGTACCCGCCGCTGGGCTCCTGCATAATGTGTAATGCGCTCTTGTGTAATCACAGCGGGATCGGGTCGCCAGCAGCACGCGCGTGTGCCCTGGGTGTACGTGATCTGGCACAGAGCAGCTGCCCTGCTGCAGTAAATGTACTATGTAGTGTTTGCTTATCGCTCTCCAAAGCTCTAAGTGTAATTTCTCTCTGTTGCTTTGTTCCTCTGTTATCGATGTAGCACCCTGATTGTAGGCAGGGTTGCTGACAAATTTAGTTTGCTAGGTGGTAACTAGCCTGGCTAATTGTTAGGGGGATCTATTGACTTTTCTCTAACCCTCCATTTGATGCACCTCTCTCTTCTGTCACTAGGTGGCATTGTTGCCTGTGGCATTAGAATGATAAGGGCATAGTGAATTCAGACTAGGAGTGGATAGCTTGTCTCAACCAATCAGCAGGGGTTTCTTTGGCCCCTTGGCCTGCTGGGAGAGCCTATTTATTCGGCAGGAGTCAGGTGATCGGGTTCTGTGCCACCTGGACGGCTGTCTGGGTGTTTGTGTGTTACAAGGCTCTGATTTGCTAAGCCAGAAGCCAGAGGCCTATCCTGGGAGCACCTGGCTGTTAGGCTGTCTGAGGCCTATACAGGTTTGAGAGAAGCAGCGCGGGGTTGGGGCATCAGGCATCCCAACCAAGTTGCAGAGGTTCCACCAGACAGGTCTGTTACCTGTTACCTGATTGGCTGAAACGACAGCCGCCGCTATTGGATGCCTATCAGGGGGAGAGGACAGAGGATGAGGATGGCAGGAGATGCACAAAGGACCCGGCTCATCGCTGTCAATCGCTGCCCCACCAAGACAGGGTAAGTGCAGGGCAGACGATGAGTGGGCAGGGGGGTCACACTGGGGGCATTCAAGGGCACACTGGCAGCATTTAATGGGAACACTGGCAGCATATGATGGGCACACTGGCAGCGTATGATGGCACACTGGCAGCGTTTAATAGGCACAGTGGCAGCGTTTGATGGCACAGTGGCTGCAATTGATGATTTTTTTCAAAAAATTTTTGCGCTCCCCCAAAAATTTTGAGCATCAGCCACCACTGGTTACGTGTATAGATCTCTATTGACTGTTGAAAGTTCAGTTCCCATAGGAGACAGCAGTTCTATAAATACAGTTGCTGCATCCAGCTTAAAGGCCCTCTACCTGTATAGCTGTCTGCCTATTATTTTTGCCTTTAGAGTCTGCCAATCACCATTGCATCTGCCTAAGGGTGTCCTGGCCCTAACCCTCTCTCCACAAGTTCTGCTTAAAACGGAGTTCCGCTGAAGATAAAAAAAAAAAATTAAAAGTCAGCAGCTACAAAAAGTGTAGCTGCTGACTTTTAATAATCGGACACTTACCTGTCCCACGGTCCAGCGTTGCGGGGGTACGAAGCCCCGCTCCTCTCCTCTCCACAGCATCGGCATTCTTACTGTGGGCGCTCCTCTGTGGCTTCACAGCCGGGCACGCACTGCGCAAGCGCGAGCTGCGCAAGCGCTGGGCATGGCCGGGCAACCTGTGACGAGCCCCAGAAGATTGCAGGAGGGGAGAGGTGATCTTCCTTCTGGTGCTGTGGGAAAAAGTAGGAGCTGGGTGACTCTAAAAGAGGGTATCCGCTCCCCCCCCCCCCAAAAAAAGGACATGCCAAATGTGGCATGTCAGGGGGTCACCATCACTTCAAGCGGAAGTTCAATTTTTTGGGTGGAACTAAGCTTTAAGAGACAATAAATCTCTTTTTCTTGCATTCAAAAAGTGACTGGCGCCCATGTTTCCAACTTGCATTACACCCACCATGCCTAATAACCCACACTTCGAGGAAGAATGTCAGCTCTCCCTGACTCTGGAGGTCACCATTAGGCCTTTAGGGGTCAGGGACACCGCTACATCAGCATGAGTTACTTCTGAGTAGTTTTCCCAACGCTTGAGATACATTTGTGATGGGGAGGGAGCTCAGCGCACACCTTGTCTATTCAGAACCAGGGGCGGACTGACCATTGAGCCACTCGGGCACTGCCCGAGGGCCCTGGGCCATTAGGGGGCTCCATCAAGGTTGGCAACCTTAGTAAAACCAGGTTTTTTTTTACATCTGTCTGTGTATACTGTGTGTACATGTATGTGTATACTGTGTGATTGTATACTGTGTGTGTGTATACTGTGTGGCCCCATAATCTCTGATTGCCTGGGGGCCCCAAAATCTCCTATTGCCCGGGGGCCCCATGAGTTATCAGTCCGCCCCTGTTCAGAACACAACTCAGTATCCTTCCTTTGCTGCTGTGTGCTGTGGAAAGGGGTGTGTGCCTTTCCTCCAATCAGCTCTCACACACTGCAGCTCTCCGCCCCCTCCTATGTGATACTATCAGATGGAGAAGGATTTTAACATGATTCTGCCCTTTTGAAGGGGTGTAGGGAAGAGAAGACTGCAGATAAACAAGTAAAACTTATGTAGGAGGATTTGTTTCATCTCTGTGTTTCATCTGAGGTTATTCACTTCACTGGGTATATGTGAGAGTTTACAACCACTCTAAGCTGGCTATAGGCTAGTAGATTTTTAAACAAACATTCAAACATGCAAAAATCCTCAGTATATTTGAGGGCTTGATGAATGTCATTCAAAACGACTTCAAAAATGTATTTGCTTTTAACATTCCATTTTGAAATGCATAGACATTCCCAAAGCAAAACCGAATACAACGTTAGAGATTCGTTCAATCAAAAAGATTCTATGCTGCTCCTTCAAACTTTCTCATTACTGCAGTCCAGAACAAATGTCGAATTTACCCCACTAAAGATTAAAAAAGCAAATTAACATTCTTAAAGCAGAACTTCACTCTCTCAATCATCTCTGACTATTTTAAAGGGGTTGTAAACATTCAAGGTTTTTCACCTCAATGCATTCTATGCATTGAGGTGAAAAACCTCCCGTAATGCTGCAGCCCCCCCATAATGCTGCACCCCCTCTATCTCATCCCGGGGACGAGCACACCAGCAAAAGCTGGTGTCTCGGATTAATAGCAGCGCAGCCATTGGCTCCTGCTGCTGTCAATCAAATTGAATGACCCGACCCGGGCCGAGTCATACATTCGGCTTCTATGGACGCTGAACCAATGACTTGGAAGCGCGCCCGCAAGGTAACCCCCCTCGGGAGAGCGCTTCTCCTAGGGGGTTATCTAATGCGGGGAGGAGCCAAAAGAGCCGCTGAGGGACCCCAGAAGAGAATTTCGGGGCCACTCTGTGCTAAACGAGCTGCACAGTAGAGGTAAGTATGATATGTTTGTTATTTAAAGTGGTTGTATAGTGTTTTTTTTAACTTTTACCTACAGGTAAGCCTATAATAAGGCTTACCTGTAGGTAAAAGGTTTAGGAGATATTCCCCTTGCTATGCGCCGCTGACTGCAGCGGCGCATGCGCACAGGGGATTCTCGGCTGAAGGCCCGGCAACTGGCGGACCTTGCCGGGTAAGAAATCTCCCGCGCGCATCGCGGCTCCAGCCACTCACAGCGCTGGAACCGCGATACCCGGAAGACACGCCGAGGCAACATGACAGCTCCCTCGGCGTGGAGCAGGTAAGATACCGACGCCTCGTTCTAGCTCATTATGCCTTTTGCTTTACAGGGGAAAAAAAACTAAAAAATTTCAGCGGGTATACAACCGCTTTAAAAAAAAAAACTGAAGCTTTAGTATCACTTTAATCCTCATGTTGTTAGCATTAATAAATAGAACGTCATATTTACTTGTTTCAAACTTTTTTTTTTTTTATCAGTTACTTTCTGGTTTCTGGCCTAGGCAAATGATTTCATATATCCCAGGAGTCTTCAGGAGGGGAGGAGAGGAGGTGGGGCTTTCTGAGCCAAGCACACCCTCTTGCCTTCATTTATATTGTAAAGCGCTGCGTAAACTGTTGGCGCTATATAAATCCCAAATAATAATAATAATAATAATGTCTAAGCTAAGGGCGGATGGATTCCAGGAAGTAAAAGCTACATGAATCATCCGTCCTTACAAAAAATGGCCTCAGACAGAAATGCTAAGGGGGATGGGTTTATTAATGTCATCTGCCCTTGTGTATGTGCCTTTTCAAAAAAATGCAGCTATATACCTGATTATAGAGCACACAGGTGACCGGCTGGCTTTCTCCTCCTCTCAAAAACAGAAAGAGGGGACAAGGAAGTCCCCAGAAAGCTTTCTGGGGACTCCCTTGTCCCCTCTTTCTGTTTTTGATATAGTGCCATTGCTCATAGGGCAGTTATCCCGTCACATATTGACAAATCAGCTGGTACTCTATTTGCTGATAACAACTTTGGTGAGTGTGGATTCTAGGACTTTTTACCCCCCATTTTTTGCTTCTCTCCTCCTCCTCTCCTACTCCCCTCCTGGCTGATGTCAGTGGAGAAAATCTCGGCCCCGCCCACTCCAGCTGTCAGGCCTGAGATAGAAGAGAGGCGGTGGGTCACGTGAGCGCCGAGCGGCACCCTGAAATCAGGTACTTAGCTGCATTTTTTTTTATAAGGCACAGACACTGGGGCAGATTACATTAATAAACAGAGAGGATACTGTACATTTTACATAGTTGGTTAACAACCACTTTAAATGTCGTTTTTGGTTTGTGGTGTTCAGATGCAGCGTAGTTCTACTTTAAAATTAAAGTGTTTGTTACTCCAGCTTTTCATCTTCCTGATATGTGCCTGCTGTACCATGTACTTGTATGAACACGTATCCTGTTCTCTTTGTTTTGCTTCCCTTGTGTGAAATCCCTGGTGTTCCTTCCAGTCCCTCTGCTTTCCTATTAGAAACTGACCATGATAGGCAGGAGAGCACAACGTGGTCAGTTCTCTAGCTATGCTGGGAACTCAGCCTGGTCTCCTCCAATAAAAAGACTTGTCCTGACACGCCCCCCCCCCCCCCCCTGCACAGCCATTGACTGGAGAGCTCAGTGTACTGTTGCTTCTCCTCCCCCCAGGTCTTATACAGCTGAGAACACAGGAATGTGATCACTTTTAAAAAAGAGGGGTTTTGGGGACTTTAAATGAGGTAATGACATGCTAAGGTCATATGGCTCCATCCCTATGTACAAGATAAAATAATAGGGATTTGGGACTTTAAATGAAACGTGTGGCTGCAACCTTGTATAATGATCAATAAATAATATCAATTTTTTTATTTCATATGTACACATGTTGCATCGTGGCATATTACAGTTATAAATAGTAATGCTGATTTGTAACACATTTATTAATTCATATATGTACACATGTTCCATTATAGCACAATACATTAGTATATACTAATGTTGATTTGTAACCTAAAACCCTCTAATCCACATCAGCGTATTACAGCAAATATAATTCATAATTTAAAAAAAATCATGTATGTAGTCTAAATGATAAGAACATGATTATAATGACGCAGTATCCAAAAAGCTCAATGTGTTTCGTTGACTGGAGAGCTCAGTGTGCTGATGTCTCTCCTCCCCCAACCCTTATGCAGTTGAGAACAGAGATTATGTGATCACTTATTTTAAAAAAAAGGGAAAAAAGGTATTTAAAATGTTTTTTTTATATATATATATATATATAAAATATATATGTCGAAACGCATTGGACCAGCATTTCTTGTACCCCACATTGCTTTTATCCTCTTTTTATACATATTTTTGTGATCACTTTTATTGTGCCATTTTTGATACATGACCGATTATCAATAAACTATCTGGTTTGACCTGCACTATCTGGAGTCCTCCTTCCCTCTTTTTCCCACATGTTTGCTGTTTGGAGTCCATGAGGAAATGTTTTTGGGCAACATCTATCTGGATCGTAGATTGCCTGTGGAACCCACGGGCCAGGAGTCGGGGACACCGCATCGGACCTACCTGACCATCTCCTGTGCACAGCACCCGATCCAGACCTCATAGGATCTCTATCCTGTTTGACCCATTTGTCGTACGACATTTAGGGTCCACCCCAGTTGGTAAGAGTATTTATTTACCTTCGAAGTGTTACTGAGAGTGTCTACAGACAAGTGATTTCCATCCTCATGTGACTGGAGACACCCACACGGGAAGAGCCCTTCTCTACACATTTTAGTGGACTGTTACTCGATGTTTGATTTATAGATCCACTGTGTTGAGCACAGTTATTTTCTATTTTTTATATTTTATCTTTTGTTTTGTGTACTCACGTATCACACTTACATTTACTTGTACTACATCCAGGGTGCATGCACTATTTTTTAGCGCCACACTGTCACTTTAATAGACACAAATGTTTTGCCTTTCATTTCAAACTAAATGGGTTGTTTCATTAGGTGACCGTTTACAATCACTTTAAAACATATCAATGAAATTCTATTAGTGTATGGCCAGCTTTAGCTGCTAAAGATGAAACTATCAGTGTAGTTAAAGCGGAACGTCAGTCATTTTTTCATCTTTCCATCTATTAAATCTTCTGCTCTTGTTGTTTTAACTTTGGAAAGTAAAACACAGCCCACTTCCTTTTTTCTGTTCTGGAAAAAAAGCCTAGGCTTGTGACATCATGCACAGCTCTCTCTCACTCTCGTGAGAGTTTGCCAGGAAGGCAGAGGGAATGAGTCATAAGAGGGCCAATGAGAGTTGCAGAGCTGGAGGGGTGCCTCTGTGTGTCTGTGTGAATCCAGGAAGTGAACAGGCGGCAGCTTCAGCTGCCCACTGTTAAAATGGATGCAGCCAGACTCAGTGGTGGGAGATTTCTTCAGCATATTTGGCAAGTACAGAATCACAGTACAGTGGAACCTTGGATTACGAGCATAATCCGTTCCAGGAGAATGCTTGTAATCCAAAGCACTCGCATATCAAAGCAAGTTCCCCATAGAAGTCAATGGAAACGAAGATAATTTGTTCTGCATTGACTTCTATTGCATGCAATACTGCATGTGGCCAGAGGTGGGGGGGCGCCAGAGAGCCTCAGAAATACTTGGGGACAGCTCGGCTGAACTCGGAAAGGCTCAGAAACACTCGGGAACTGAGTATTTCCGAGTGTTTCCGAGTATTTCCGAGTGATTCCAAGTATTTCCGAACGGCTCCGAACCGTTCCGCGAGTCACCGGCGCCCCTCGCACCTCTGGCCAAATGCGGTACTGCACACCCCATTAGTTGAGTTCTGCTCGTTTTGCGAGATAGCGCTCGCAAACCAAGTCAGAATTTAAAAAAATAAGTTGCTCTTCTTTCAAAACGCTTGTTAACCGCGTTACTCGTTAACCAAGGTTCCACTGTATATATAAAATAATATGCAAAGTGCTTGGAGGGAAGCTTCAGAATGGCAAAGATGTTTTTATTACACATTATGTGAGCAGACTGCAGTTCCTCTTTAACCTAGGGACATTGCGGGGGATGCCTGTAATTTGACTGCAGGCTCAGTGCTGCCTTCTTGGGGATGCTATGAGCCAATTACAGGAGCAGGGGGGGATGATGCCAAAATACTATTGCCATGGTTAAATAAATAGAAATTAGATTTTTTTTTTTCTTTTATTTGCAGTTTATATAAAATCATAACTAGCTACATATCGAAATGGAGAGGTGATGTTTCATCACCAACATCAAAATGACAGAACAACTGAAGTAACAATGTTAACATAACTGGAGTCTGAATTAGAGGCGGATTGGGGAGGACGGTGATGATACGGATCACAGACATACTCCTGTTCTCTCTTCATGTTGTATCGTCTTATCCGGCCTCGGATGAAGTTTGTGTTTTCTTTCTTCTTCCGGAATATTCCCCGCTGCTGGGATTTGAAGAATGTTGGCGCGTCAGGTAAGCCGGCGTGCGTATAAATTAGATATTACATTTTCTTTCCTCACCGCACTCTGGGTATTTATTCTGATATTTCGTAAATAAATATTTCATATGTCTTGGGGCAAAATAAAAAGGTCTTGTTAGCTGCATGTAGAATGGCATTATCATTTCTCTCTGCGTGTATCCTGTGCGTGTACAGAGCCTGGAAACATACAGATCTTCTATTAACGTGCAGAGCCATCTCCGGGGAGCGGAGGGGTCTTAATGTGCGTTTCGTGGCTGCCAATCGAAATTCAGGTCTGGAGAAATGGCGGAAGGTCAGAGGTCAGGGAGGATTCTCATACAGAGGGGGATTATAATGGAAGGTCTGTCACCGTGTCCAGATATAAAGTCACTGAAAAATGTAACTTTAAAAATGCATATCAGCTCTAACAACGCTCCCCTTTGCTCTCTTGAATATACAATTAAATTTTTTTATTATTTCTGTTCAACAAGTGCAAAAAAAATAGCTGTTCATCCAGCCAGAAATCTTAAGCCGCGTACATGCGATCGGGATTTTCCGATGGGAAATATGTGATGACAGGCTGTTGGCGGAAAATCCGACCGTTTGTATGCTTCATCGGACAATTGTTGGCGGATTTTGGATGTTGGATGGTAGGTCTTAAAATTTTCCACGGACACATGTCTGTTGTCGGACTTTCTGAGCGTGTGTACACAAGTCCGTCGGACAAAAGTCCAAAGTACAAACACGTATGCTCAGAGGCAAGGACGAGCCAGAAGCGGTCGGTCTTGTAAACTAGCGTTCGTAATGGAGAATTAACATTCGTGGCGTGCCAAATTATGAGATCTGGAAATGCAGCGCACAATTCTCTTCTTCTTTAATGGGATAATAATGAAGCTGCTTTGCTGGTGATACTGATGGAGTTATTGCAAACTAATTTTCAAAGGCTTTTTTTTTCTAGTGATATCAAGAATAATAATATTATTTTTATTTATTTATTTATTTATTTATTTATTTATTTATTTATTTTTTGGGCAAGTTACCACAACACCATTTTCCCGTAGTTTTTAAGATCAAAGATACAACTATGTTGGTGTCCCTTGTTAATTTTTCATTCTATTTTTTTAAATGTAACTGCCTACTCCCAAACTGTCATTTGAAGTAAAACACATAGCCAAGTATTATTCTACACATTTTTTTATATTGTGCATTAAAAAAAGAAAACAAATAAAATTAGACATGCTATCTGCCAATAGAACTCAACCAAAAAGTGCATTCTATGCATCCAATAATATAACAAATCAAATCATTATTCAACCTGAAAAATAATGTCAAAGCAATAACACCAAGGCCAATAATAAATAACACGTTATCTCCTCCGATTCCGCAACATGTCTGGTTGACAAACGGCCGTTCAGAAACGAACTGAAAAGCACAAAATGAAAAGCGCTAAATGAAAAGCGGGAAATGAAAAGCACGAATCAACACTCACCAAACTTCTACTAACACAAAATTATCAGGAGCCCAAAGGGTGGCACTAAAGAGCTGAACTCTTCGTTAGTGTATGTTGGCCGACAATTCCTTGCCATTTGTATGCAAGACAAGTGTGGGCCAACGCCCTTCGGACAAAAGTCTGCGGTTTTGTTGGCCAACAATCCGATCGTGTGTATGAGGCTTTACATGCGCTCTTTTTCTGGACTGCTATCAGTTAGCATTGTTCCCTGGTTAGCATTGTTGGACTAAAAAACCCCTCCCCATGTTATGGAGCAGAGAGAAAAGTGTTAGTTCCTAGTGTTATGTGGTCCTAGGACACTCCCTGTTCTAGGGTGACAACACTGTTCAGTACGGTTGTCATCCTTGGACAGAAAGTAAATTAGGGCTTGCTTACATGTGTGGCAGCCTTTGCCCTTGCTTCTGGACTGTTATCAGATAGTATTGCTCCCTGCTAGCTGGTTGGGCTACAAAACAATCAATTTTTGTTCATGGGTTTAGATACATTTTAAGGTACGGTAGATGTAGATTTAATCCCTGATGGGGTGACATTTTGATAAACAATTATTATTATTATTAGTTTACGTAGTGCTTTACAACTTGAGGGTAGACAGTACAAATACAATACACTTTAATACAGTAGGAATCAGAGGGCCCTGCTCCTTAGAGCTTACAATCTAAGAGGGAAGGTATTTTTGAAGTACAATCCTTGTTTCATTCATCTTTTTTCCTCCTCTATCTCATCTCAGTGCTGCTGATCTCTGGCAGCCACTTTCTGTCCTCATGTACAGTGATGGCTTCATGACATGCAGGACAGGTTTCCTTGATAGTGACAACACCATGCCTGCAGAATATGTATTGAAACGGCCACTTGTCGTTTTTTTGGGAAGCCCGTGTGACAGGGTGACAATACAGGAGAACAATCAGGAGACAGGGACAGAGCATTGTCACCCTATAATAGGAAGTGGCTATGCAAGGACCATCATGGCAGGATCACCAGGCATTAACCACTTGGCCACTGGGCACTTTCACCCTCTTCCTGCCCAGGACAATTATCACCTTTCAGCGCTGTCGCACTTTGAATGACAATTGCGCAGTCATGCAACACTGTACCCAAACAAACTTTTATCATTTTTTTCACTCAAATAAAGCTTTTTTTTGGTGGTATTTAATCACCGCTGTTTTTTTTATTTTTTGCTAAATAAACAAATAAACTGAAAATGTTGAAAAAAAAACAAATACATTTTCATAGTTTGTTATAAAATTTTGCAAATAGGTAATTCTTCTCCTTCACTGATGTGCGCTGATGAGGCAGCACTGATGGGCACTGATGAAGAGACACTGAGGAGGCTGCACTGATAGGCTGCACTGATGAGCAGTGATAGGTGGCACTGATGAAGAGGCACTGATGAGGCTGCACTGATAGACGGCACTGATGGGGACTGATGGGCACTCATATGTGGCCCTGATGGGCACTGATAGGCGGTACTGGTGGGCACTGATATGTGGCCTGATGGGCACTGATAGGCGGCACTGATATGCAGCACTGATGGGCGGCACTGAGGGGCACTGGTAGGCGACACAGATGGGCACTGGTAGGCGGCACTGATGAGCACTGGTAGGCGGCACTGATAGGTGCCGTTGATGAGGAGACACTGGTGAGCACTGATTGGCAGCAGTGGTGAGCACACATTGGCAGCAGTAGTGAACACAGACTGGCAGCACTTTTGCAAATGCCGATTATTAGCTCTTTTCTCCTTTCCCCCACACACTGACAGTGTGAGAAGGAGCATTGAAGAGAGCCGGTAACCAGCTTCTGTTGAGATCGTGATCAACTGTGATTGGACACAGCTGATTACGTGATCAAGAGCCGCTGATTGGCTCTTTATCTCAATCTGTGTTCGGCAGTGTCCAGAGGACACTGTGAACACAGAGTACTCCGCCCACGCCCAGCAGCGGGGGCAATCACGGGAGGCCGCCATATGCGTATGAATTACTGGAACCATGTCCTGTGGTCTTATGAGACCAAGATAAACTTATTTGGTTTAGATTGTGTCAAGCGTGTGTGGCGGCAACCAGGTGAGGAGTACAAAGACAAGTGTGTCTTGCCTACAGTCAAGCATGGTGGTGGGAGTGTCATGGTCTGGGGCTGCATGAGTGCTACCTGGGGAGCTACAGTTTATTGAGGGATCCATGAATGCCAACATGTACTGTGACATACTGAAGCAGAGCATGATCCCCTCCCTTTGGAGACTGGGCCGCGGGGCAGTATTCCAACATGATAACGACCCCAAACACACCTCCAAGATGACTACTGCCTTGCTAAAGAAGCTGAGGGTAAAGGTGATGGACTGGCCAAGCATATCTCCAGGCCTAAACCCTATTGAGCATCTGTGGGGTATCCTCAAACGGAAGGTGGAGGAGCGCAAGGTCTCTAACATCTACCAGCTCTGTGATGTCGTCATGGAGGAGTGGAAGAGGACTCCAGTGGCAACCTGTGAAGCTCTGGTGAACTCAACGCCCAAGAGGGTTAAGGCAGTGCAGGAAAATAATGGTGGCCACACAAAATATTGACACTTTGGGTCCAATTTGGACATTTTCACTTAGGGGTGTACTCACTTTTGTTGCCATTAATGGCTGTGTGTTGCGTTATTTGGGACAGCAAATTTACACTGTTATACAAGTTGTACACTCACTACTTTACATTGTAGCAAAGTGTCATTTCTTCAGTGTTGTTAAATGAAAAGATATAATAAAATATTTATAAAAATGTGAGGGGTGTACTCACTTTTGTGAGATATTGTATATAAGACAAGCCATTTACTCACAAACGCATGACATGCACAAGCATATCAGAAAATGCAAATGAGACCACCTCCAGGTCCACAGTATTAAACTAATGGCATGAAAAGACCTCATAGTTTCCAAACAGCTTATGTGTTATGAGGGCTCAGCCATCTTCTTCAGAGACAGCTATTTGGATGGATAGCCACTGTGACAGACTCAACCACAACTGAGGCTTTTGGAGAGGACTGTAGGGTAGCCTCTTGCTTACTGACTATGGACCCTGGCTTTTGGGAGGGCTCTATTCTTGGGAGGTGTGTGCCTGGGGGACCCTTGGAGTGGCCTTGCTTCAGATTCAAATCCATGTCACCCCAAAACACACAGACTCTGGGAACTGGAGGACCCAGATGACTGCTTTAGACTATGAGACTCAGAGCAGATGTTAATATAATCATCTCAAAGCATACTGGGTTCTCCTGCTATAATCTGTTTAAGGTGTTATGTGTGTCTTTGCCCCATTGTGTGTCTCCTAGGTGTGAATCCCCATTGTTAATTGAGTCGCCTATTGTTTCTATCTGCCTGCTCATCTCTTGGAGATGAGATTAGTATTCTGTCCACTTCACCTTGTTATCGAACCGTTGTGGGATGCTATGAGTTAATGCTTATGATACTTTGTGTAGCCAGGGTTGTGGGCTTGTTGCTGGACTGTCTGAGCACTTTGGCTTGTTTAAGTGACTAGTTGTTAATTAGTTCATGTTAATTATATCACTGTCAGCTGTTAGTTGCTAGATGTGGATTAGCATACTGTTTATGTTGGCTGTTCCTGAGATGTGCTAATTGCTTAGGATAACGAGGTCAAGCTTTTATCTGATTTTGTGTGGTATATCAATTCTGTGTGTGTGTTGTTTTTTTTTTGCCCTTTGGGAGTGTCCCATTGGGGAGATTTCCCTTCTTTTCCTGTCCTATAGCCTAAACAGGAAGTGAGAGGAAATACATCCAAAGTCAGAGAAACCCTGATTGTCACCAGAACTCGTGTCCCCATTGGAAGATTTCCTCTTTATTGCTGTTCGGGTGACAACCCAAAATTTGGGATTTTCTTTTGCTTTCACTCTCAGCGATAACGGTAAACAGGACAAATAGAGAAAGTGAATCTCCCTAATAGGGACAAAGACAATAATAAAAACCTGACAAGTGTTCTAATCCCTCTCCACTAAAAACTATATAAAGTTTTTCCATTTGTTACAATTTAACGATTTTATGTGATTTTAGTAACTGAGCTTACATCTTCTTTAATAGATGAATATAATAAAATAGGGGCTTTCAGCGTTTGTTATCATTAAAGTTATTTGACTTTCTCTGTTCAGCATGTAGGGTAGAGTTGGAGCGTCTACATTTACTTCCTTTAATTACTGAATACATATGAATTCTGCAGGTCATGTGACTGATGAAAACCGGGTACGCCACTGACTCAATCCAAGCAAACTTGCATTATGTCACCAATTAAAGGGAAGAGCTGGCAGCCCTGGGGATACCCGCCTGTCACATTGGATTGAAGTGGAGCTCCCCCTGTGGAGTCCGGAACATGGGGGGCATTTCCAGATGACGCCAACCCACCGCTCACTTCTGCAGATTGCAATCAAAGTGCCAGTTTTAATGAGGACTCTGTCATTGTATAAGTGAAAAAAATCCTTTCCGATGGGATGAGCCCTATGGACCCGCAGATCTCCATATTAATGAAATTAGAAGGACAATATTGGATGAAGAAGGGTATACAAAGTAGAAAATAATCACCAACAGCAGTCATTGGAGGAATCGTCATTACTTAATATAAACACTGAAAACACCCGCCATCATTTCATACATATAGTTGCCTAAAATCATTCTTTGTATTCTGTGACTAATCCATTTCTTCACACCAGCTGTAATTATTTTCAGGCTGTCAAGAGAAGCATATGCACTGGGCAATGGCATGAGAGAGAAAGCAGAGAACTGAAGTGAGGAATCCAACTTCCTGCCAGCACTGACAGTCTAAAGCTGGCCATATAGTACGGCAGTGGTCTCCAAATTGTGGCCCAGGGGCCGGATGTGGCCCTTGGCATGACCTTTATCTGGCCCTTGGGGCACTATTCCATCAACTGACACCATTGATGGGCCACTTTTCCACCAACTGACACCATTGATGGGGCACTTTTCCACCAACTGACACCATTGATGGGGCACTAATCCACCAACTGACACCATCAATGAGGCACTATTCCACCAACTGACACCATTGATGGGGCACCATTCCTCCCACTGACATCAACAATGGGGCACTATTTCTCCCACTGACACCATTGATGAGGCACTACTCCATCAACTGACACCATTGATGGGGCACTATTCTTCCCATTGATACTAAAAATGAGGCACTATTCCTTCTATTCAAACCAATGATGGGGCTTTGTTTATGCCCACTGATGGCGGGGCATTTTCTGCTCCCTCTGGTCACAGTCTGTCAGGGCTGGGCTTAGCCCTTCCTTGTCAGAACAGGCCGCTCAGCTGTCAGTTAATTGCCAGCTCTAATCTTTTCACAGTGACTCACCTGGTGATGATATCCTGCTCATCAGCCCTGCTGGCTACTTAAGCTGCTCAGTTCAGTTCAATCCTCTGTGCCTTCGCCTTGGTCAACATATCAAGAGACTCTCTGCTGTGTTCCTGTTTAAAACTTGCTTGGCTTTATGTTCCTTCTGGTTTCTGATCCTGTTTGCTGTTCCACTATGCTGATCTCCGGTTTCCTGATTTCCTGGCTTGTTCTGAAGTATGCTGATCTCTGGCTCCCTGATGTCCTGGCTTGTCTGACTATCCGTTATGGTTACCGAACTATGGCTATGTTTTGATTACGTTTGCTCTGTTTATACCTTTTTACCATTATATTAAATAGTGTGATTTTTACTGCACTTCTGTCTAAAATGTGAAGGACATTAACCTGGTCTTCTGCCTAGAAAGTTTGGAGACCCTTATAATACGGGATCTTGAAAAATTATAAGCTCAGTAGTCGTAGCAATTTTAGTGAGATCTTGCCAGTTCAAACTTTGTTTTAGGGCTTGTCAGCCCACTTTTATTAAAAAAGAAAGTAAAAGTTCAACAGAAAATTTACCCATGCAGGGATTTCCACAAACAAACCAACTGACAGGAAAATTCCAAGCCACCTGGCACCCTCCTCAGCAGTGCCACTGCTTGTTTCATTGGTCCCACAGTCTTAACCAGCTTTCTGGGCTCTCCTGGCTCATTCAGCCTTTTCTCTCAATAGGGAATCTCCAGGCATCCCAAGCTCTCTCACTCCCCTGAGACCTCCAGATTCACTCACCAAGTTGTCTTGGCTCTCCCAGTCCTCCAGACTCACCTAGCCATCTTGACTCTCCCAGTCTTATGAGTAAGGAATCTCTCCTCTAGTATGGAGCGCTGTCTCTCTAGTGGGGCACCTCTCCTAATGGGAGCCCACACCAGTCCCCTAAAGGAAGCCCTGAGCTATGGCCAGGCTCCATCTTATAACAAGTGTGCATACCTGCACACTCAGACAGCCTGCAGGTCTCCAGTAAGACCTGGACACAGGATTGAAGGCTTCTTCTCACCCAAAAGTCTTCGAAGCCTCCAGGCTGCAGAGCCTGCGGTTGAAAACGAATGTCAATTTGACTCCACTAAAGATTAAACAAATGTTTTGAAGATGAAAATTTTCAAAAGAAAGTCTACTGGTGTATGCTCAGCCTAAAGCTGGACATACAGTATATTGTAAGCCCCTTGGGGTTGAATGACAGAAATGTATGGATTCCTGCATCCACGTGGATGCAAGCAATGTTTGGATGGAGTATAAATACAGCTGTTCTGTGAAGCCCTCAGGAGTTTGTTAGAGAACCTTAGTGCACAAACAGCATCATGAAGGCCATGGATTTTTGATGAACTTTATGCACTTGCACTTAAATCATTTTTGTTCACAATCATGTTTATTGAATTGTAATGCATATGCACTGTGATTGATTTAGGAATTTAGTGCTTTTAAAAATCCATGGTTCATGGATTCTTGATGACATTTTTTTGTACATGCAGGTGCATTTTACTAACTTTTTTCAAAATTATGTTTATTGAATTGTAATTTATTTGTTTGTGAATTTAGAGTTGCTTTTGGTTATATTTTTGATTCCTGCATCCACGTGGATGCAAGCAATGTTTGGATGGAATATTTTTGCTTGTCTCATTTAATTTTCAGATCAAGGAGGGAAGGGTGCCAACAGACCACCAAGGGCTCAAATTTTTGTAATTTCATCTGAGATCAGCTGAAATTTGCTTCAAGTATGGCTAGCTTATAATAAAGGAGTCCCAGCAACATATGGTGTTCCGGAAGTGGAGTAATGCACAAACAGAAGTAATTCTCTGTAAAATTGCATTATACTCCATAAATGTCAGAAGTTGAATATTCTGTTCTGTATAGACTCCTCTGATATTGAAGCATGGATAAGGGTAACTGAGTAATTTTGGCAATATTGTAATCTCATAAAAGGTCTCAAACTTCCTCCATTTTCTCTCTCTGTATCCATTTTACAGACTTTGTATGGATGTAGCCGAGAGATGTGAAAACATTTCATGCTTAGTCCACCCACATAACACCACAATTACAGAATTTATACATATGGAATTGAGTTAAACAGCCTGCTCATATAGGAAATCCCATTTATATCTAAATACAATGCAGAATCTAGGGGGCGAGAATTCAGGGCCAGCTTATAAAATCTCAAATTCCTCTCTTCTCCTAGGAAATTAGACAGTGAGTTTACCCTTCAGGCTATGGTGGGAAGGAACTAAGGGAATGAAGAAGACCTCCAACTGAATCAGTGTGTTGTACAGTATAGCAGAAGGTGTTCACGTCTGATTACATTACATATTCAAAATCAAGAAGATTATCTCTCAATTTAAGAGATCATGGTCATGCCATGCAAATAATTCCTTTATGTCCCATGGCTTAGATGGAGTAGGAACCATGGCTTTATGGAGTAGGGTTTGGGAGCCAACAAAACCATATAACCATACAGATGAGACATGTAAATACCTTCTGTTCTAGGTAGACTTCACCATGGTAGGCAATAATTTGGTTGGACGGCTTTTAAACTGTCTTACTGGGTCCCAAGCTCCACTCCATGGAAGCCATGGTTTCCATACACTGCAATGATGGTGACCAAAAAGCCAGAGACAGCTTTATGCAGTTTGGAACAAATGGCCCATAATATGTGCAGTATGCTCCAGCAGTTCTGGGTATAAATCTAGCTGTTTGGGGATGTAGTCCTAGTTAGGCTGATAGGAAAATGTAGTTCTTATCACCACTGTAGTGGGGGGAGTGGTTGTTGGTTTGATCTGATCAGGGTTCTTGAGCTGAGAGTCTGATTGGTTCACCCTGCCTCTGGAAGCTTCCAGAGCATAGGGAGGGAGACGCCAATGATCCGTTGAATACAGTTTTTATCATGCGCTAGTCAATCCCTAGAAGGGGCATCCAGAAGGTGGATGGGGAGGAGATAAAAAAAACAGGAGGCCTGAGCAGATTGTTCTTTCCTTATCAGGGAGGGTTCCTGTACTCCTGGGGTTGCTGCCCCTAGGAGCAGAATCACTGAGACAAGAGACTACAATTTGGGCCTCCGTAGTTGTTGGGCTGGGGGCCTTAGGAGAATTACTGAGGAGGCACAGAGTGGTTATCTGCAAAGGTGGACGCAGAGACCAGGAATGGTCTATTAATATTTGGGGCCCTGATGGTAGAATGGTCCAGGTTCCAGGTTGTATTTGACAACCCCTGTGAACAAAAATAGTCTGCTATATTTGTGCTAAACAACAGCATTCTGGACGTGCACTTGACTACTAGTGCATGAAGAAATGATTTGCATGGCTTCACCCGCTGTCCTGAAATGAGGAGTAAATTAAAATGTAATCCGTAAGGTCGAGCCAGTCTCCGATTATGTCATTTACGACTAAATGTGTTGAGTGCGCCTTTGACGTGACGTCATCACGCACATCCGACAACTGGATCCGGGCACCCGATGCGGCTGTTTCAGCCTGCTACATTGGAAAAGCTACTAGCAGTTATTTATGTTTTCGTTTGGTTTTATGTGATTTATTTTTGACGCTATCGGCGTGTTTTAATACAGCCTGGTTTTACATACTTCATGATGGATTTGTAATCATTCTTATTACGGTGGTGTCTTCTGATGGTGGTGGAGATCCGAGTGGAGGACAGGTTACCGACCGAGATACCAAGTGATGTGAGAAAACCTTGAGCGGTATCTGACCATTTATAACTTAATGGTCCACTTTCTGGTAAGAGGCTCCTTGAATGGTGACACATGGTGGTGGAAGCACTTTATTGTAACAGGAAGAGGAAGTGTGGAGACACCTTCAGTTAACATACAGTGGCTTGAAAAAGTATTCACACCCCTTGAAATTTTCCACATTTTGTCATATTGTTACAACCAAAAACATAAATGTATTTTATTGGGATTTTATGAGATAGACCAACACAAAGTGGCACATAATTGTGAAGTTGAAGGAAAATGATAAATGGTTTTCCTCATTTTTTACAAATAAATATGTGAAAAGTGTGGCATGCATTTGTATTCATCCCCCCTTACTCTGATACCCCTAACTAAAATCTAGATTGCCTTCAGAAGTCACCTTATTCGTAAATAGGGTCCACCTGTGTGTAATTTAATCTCAGTATAAATACAGCTGTTCTGTGAAGCCCTCAGAGGTTTGTTAGGGAACCTTAGTGCACAAACAGCATCATGAAGGCCATGGATTTTTGATGAACTTTCTGCACACGCACTTGCACTTTAATCATTTTTGTTCACGTTCATGTTTATTGAATTGTAATGCATATGCACTGTGATTGACTTATGAATTTAGTGCTTTTAAAAAAATCCATGGTTCATGGATTCTTGATGACATTTTTTTGTTCATGCAGGTGCATTTTAATAACTTTTTTCACAATTATGTTTATTGAATTGTAAATTATTTGTTTGTGAATTTAGAGTTGCTTTTGGTTATATTTTTCTGAAATTAGGAATAATCCTATTATTTTTGGGCTATGTGATTGAATGAAATACCTTTTATTCTAAGACGACTTTATTATGCTATGTACCCTTTCTCATGGGAAATTCTCTTTGTTTTTCCTCTCCACTTATTCTCCCCAGAGATGAAGATGACCCCCCCTAATCCCAATGCAGTCACTTATTTCCAGAAAAGGCACTTTGACATCTAAACTTTCCACGTTAAACTTGTTATAAACTGGAGAAGGAGGCGGTGGAATCTGGCAGTACGATAAAACGCAGTCACTTGGCCGACCTTTAGATTCAGTTTTCTGGGGTGCGTAAGTGGCGTTTTTTTTTTTCTTCTCAGCTGAAGCCATCGATCAGACGTTTCATCCTGCAGCCGCGGCTGTGATTTCAGTCTCGTACAGGTCAATGCTGCGGAGTGACACCGGGCCGGGAATTCAATCTTAGATTCATTGGTTTTATCAGTGATACATTGCAGCACACTTCTGCCTGTTTATACAGCGTTAGCAGAGAGTCAGGGCAATGCCCCGGAACGCACACAGCACGCACACAACACTCATCCATCAGGACGGCAAGGTACGGGGCTCAGATGGCAGATTTAATGAAAGACGCAGCGCTCTACTGCCAAGCCGAGCGTCTCTGCCCAGAACCATAAAGACCCAGCGAGCGGCTCTCTCCAAACTTTTACTGACCTGCAGAGCCGACGTTGAGGAGAGACGGCTGCACAGACCCCCATCCTGCCCGCATCGCCGGTTCTCCACCAACCTTTATACTGTCATATCCATCCAGATAATCTGCTGGAATGTCACACGCTGATTTACAATGCCGCTACACCTGCACGGTCCTCCGCACACCTCTAATGCGCCAGAAGCACTAATCCAACTGGCTCAAATTGGGTTTTTATGGCCTTTTAAATTTACCCTGCGTCCATTCATTTAAAGTTGACCTGTCGTCACAGATTTTTTTTCATGTTGAAACGGTATTAATCCCAAAACCACAATTGAAAAATATTGCATCTTACCTTTAACCTCTTCATCAGTTTAGGCCAATATGTATTCTTCTACATATTTTTGGTAAAAAAAATCGCAATGAGCGTATATTTGTTGGTTTGCGCAAAAGTTATAGCATCTACAAAATAGGGGATAGATTTATGGCATTTTTATTATAATTTTTTTTTTACTAGTAATGGCAGTGATCGTGTATTTTTACGACATTGCGGCGGACAGATCAGACACTTTTGACACTTTTTTATGACCAGTGACATTATTACAGTGATCAGAGCTAAAAATAGCCACTGATCACTGTATAAGGGCCGGTTCACACTGCTGCGAATTCTACAAAAAAGGGTCCTGTCCAAGTTTGATCCGTGTGCGATGCGAATTCAGCTCCATAGACTGCAAAATTTGCAGTAGAATCGCAAGAACACATAAAGAATTCGCAGTGCAAATTTGCAACACAATTGGATCAAAATCGCGCTAAATTCACACTGCAGCAGTGTGAACCGGCCCTAAATGACATTAGCAGGGAAGGGGTTAACGCTAGGGGGCAATCAAGGGGTTAAGTGTTCCCTAGGGAGGTGTTTCTAACTGTGGGGGGATGGGGCTGACTGAGAGTAGAGAGCGATCGCTGTTCCTAATCACTAGGAACAGCATATCGCTCTCTCCTCCCCTGTCAGAATGGGGATCTGTTTGTTTACATTGACAGATCCCCGTTCTGGCTCTCTGTGGAACGATCGCGGGTGGCCGGCAGATGATCGCGGCCTCTGGCCATGTGCATCGGCTTCGGCAATGCGTCGCGAACGCCTGCTATAGCCATTAAAGCAGGGGGTCGTTCTGATCTGGTGAGTGGGGATACATGAGGGGGTGTTGCACACCTGAATTTTTCTGAAGCACCTTCCATTTCCTTCACTTTGGATTGGAGCACCTTTAGTCACTTTATTTGGACTTTATTTTCACTTATTATATTTGGACTTTGTTTTCTTTTTGGTCAACATATTTTCACTTATTGTGTTTGCGAGCGCTATATTTATATTTATATATTGAGTAATGTGTACTACTGTCAAGTATTTATTACTCCCCCTGACAATGCCTTTATCTGCTTTTTCTTCAGAAGGACGGCAGCATCCTTGTTCAGACTAGAGATGTAAAACCTCTAGAAATGTTGAAAGCATAAAACATTTTTTTCTCTGTTTTTTTTTTCTCAAAGAAAATTAAATTTCTGGAAAAATTGTAGAACAAATTCAGTGTGGAGCAGTTTTACAAAATGGAAGTTATTTTGTTAAACTTGCTTTTTAAAATTGTATTTTTTATTACAAATTGAATAACAAGGACTGTATATGTTAAGAAATTTTCACCTATACATGAGAACAGGTAAGCACTCCCTTTACCTCATAATAATGTAAAAGCTTCCTGCAAATATGCATTTTCAGTTAGACAACGTTGATCCAGAAGCATATATTGTGAGCTTGATGAATGTTCTGATTTTCAGGTGTCATTTTCTCTATAAATGAAGGGATTGTGTATTTTTGGGAGGCCATGGTTTGTAACACTTTCTTACCCGAAGATGCGGCTGGTGAAGAAACACTTTGTGATGATTCAGAAGCATATACTGCTCTATGAAGAGCTTGTTGGATTTTCTCTTAATTTTCAGGTGTCATTTTATCTATAAATGAAGGGATTGTGTATTTGGGAGGCCGTGATTTGTAACACTTCCTTACTTGAAGATGCTGCTGGTGAAGAAACACTTTGTGATGATCCAGAAGCAGCAGAAAGAATGTTTCTGGCAATTAAAACTCTGGAGGGAAAAGCTACTCGCATTCTGGTCCTCATCATTTTATTCCATAAAATATTTTTTAATGTCTTTAGGACACCTCTGGCATGCAAGGATATGTTTTGTCATTTTTGTAGCATTTGGAAAATAATATTTCTTCTCACAATATTTGCAAATTGCAGCTTTGTTCTCAGCAGAAATTGTACTGTGGAAATGTTTCCAAACTCTAGAAGTCTAGATGTTGGTCTTACCATTTTACGAAGAGGAGGACAAGAAAAATTTACTGACCAGAATATAGGTAAACATTATGCTGTGATGGTGGAGAACATTAATAGGAATCATTTAAAGATTAAAAAAGATAAACCAATTTGTCAGACAAATTTACCCTCTTACCTGTCAATTAAGGCCTGAGAGCTGAGAGGACAGAAACAATCATCTACTGGTTCTCAACAATCACCCAATTGTAGGAGGTACAAGATGGAGCCCCCAAACTAAACTGGAGCCTTTATCATGCAGTGCCCTCTAGTGGAAGAAATTAATATTTCTCTTGTTTGAGTACTGCATTGAGAAGTACAGTGTTACTTGAACTGTATTCCAGGATTTGCTTGCTTGTCTTCAGCTGAGAGAACTTGCAATAATTTAAGACTTTACATAAAGGGGTTGATTTACTAAAAACAAATATACTGTGCACGTCAAAACCACTGCACGGCAAGTGCACTTGTTCCAGAGCTTAGTAAATAAGGTAAAGCTTTACTTTGTCAAGAATATTCAATCACATGCAAGGAAAAAAAAACTGCATTTTTGTTTGCACATGATTGGATGATAGAAATTTGCAGAGCTTCCCCTAATTTCAGAGCTTCCCTACAGATCTAGAGAAACTGCACTTGTATTGCACAGTATATATCCATTTAGTAAATCAACCTCAAATTAAAATCTCAGAAATCTTTCATTAGGATCCTCATGTTATATAGCATAAATGCCATGTCAAAGATACAGTATATTATTTATCATTGTAAAAGAACTTATCCCATGCTTTTTTTTCAATTTTTCTAGAATATAAAAGCAAAAAATGGCTAAGAAAAAAAGGAAAGAAAACAGTTTTTTTTTCCAAATGTTTCTGTTTTTTCCTAGGCCTTCCCATCTGTAATTCAGACATCATCCAGAGTCACCATTTTCCTCCTGGACTGAGATGCAAGCTCAGAGGTGACACAATCATGTAAATCCTGTTACCTGTGCAGTTCTTGGCTGTGTTCACAAATGTCTGACATAAATCAACCCCTGCTGCAACCTCTCACCTTGGGACTTACTACAAAGCTACAATGTTGCAGTCTGATCATTGGGGGAGAGGAGATTGAGGAAATAATTCCACCTGCCTGTAGCACACGGATGACCTTACCTTAGCATAGGCAAAGTCACTGACTGGAGGTCAAGGATGGATTTTTTAATGATAAACGGCGGAGCTTCTTTGAACAAAATGATACTGTTACATGTCAGGAATTTATCTAAATTTGTAAAGAGCACAAAGCAATCTATAGAAAAATAAGCAAACTTGTCACATGTCTACAAATCTCAGACTGCCCGGTTCAGTGACAATGGAGAGATGGGCAGAGGTTTGACACTAATAAACCTCGACAAATACAGATGAGCCTCCGTACTGGGCTGCATCTGGGAAATCTAAACAGCAGTAAGACTGTAGACTGTGCGCTGGGCTGCTGGCTGTCATAAATTGGTGTCTGGCAAATAATCTGCACTAAACTAGGGGAGGAAGGATATATCAGATTACATACTTTCTGACTCCAATGTACCAGATTTATTTTAAATCTCCGCACCCAGGACACATCCAAGTTGAGGGTTTTGCTGGACCCTCTAGGTGCCCACATTAAACTCCTTAGGCCCCTTCCATTACTTTATGGCTGGATTCACGCTGCATTGTGGTAACGAACATAACATACACTATGTTGTCAAAAGTATTGGGACGCCTGCCTTTACACGCACATGAACTTTAATGGAATTTCAGTCTTAGTCCGTAGGGTTCAATACTGAGTTGGCCCACCCTTTACAGCTATAACAGCTTCAACTCTTCAGGAAAGGCTGTCCACAAGGTTTAGGAGTGGTGTCTACGGGAATGTTTGACCATTCTTCCAGAAGGGAATTTGTGAGGTCAGGCACTGATGTTGGATGAGAAGGCCTGGCTCGCAGTCTCCACACTAATTCATCCCCAAGGTGTTCTATCACACTGAGGTCAGGACTCTGTGCAGGCCAGTCAAGTTCCTCCACCCCAAACTCGCTCATCCATGTCTTTATGGACCTTGCTTTGTGCACTGGTGTGCAGTCATCTTGGGACAGGAAGGAGCCATCCCCAAAATGTTCCCACAAAGTTGGGAGCATAAAATTGTCCAAAATTACGCCTTAAGTGTTCCCTTTACTGGAACTAAAGGGCCAAGCCCAACCCCTGAAAAACAACCCCACACCCTAATCCCCCCTCCACCAAATGATATGGACCAATGCACAAAGCAAGGTCCCTAAAGACATGGATGAGAGAGTTTGGGGTGGAGGAACTCTAGGGCCTGCTCAGAGTCCTGACCTCAACCCGATAGAACACCTTTGGGATGAATTAGAGCGGAGACTGCGAGCCAGGTCTTTTCGTCCAACATCAGTGCCTGACTTCAACAAATGCTCTTCTGGAAGAATGGTCAAACATTGCCATAGACACACTCCTAAACCTTGTGGACGGCCTTCCCAGAAGAGGTGAAGCTGTTATAGCTGCAAAGGGTGGGCCAACTCAATATTGAACCCTACGGACTGGGATAACATTAAAGTTCATGTGCGTGTAAAGGCAGGTGTCCCAATACTTTTGACAATATAGTGTATGTTACTGTAATGCAGTGCCATTCATATTGAATATGGTAGTATCCCAACACACTGCATGATAGCACGTCACAATGCAGGGCAACACATGGTAGTGCATTGCTTTACATAAAAGGGTCATGTGTGATTTCATTTTGAATGGGCTGCCCTAAAGCACGGAACATTAACATGCAGCATAATGGGTTAATGAACTGCAAAGGACTAAGTGGGCATACACATTTCACATGTTTACTGGTGCTGAACTCTAGACCGATATTCGTAAAGACAAAAGTGAATGCAGTTGTGTATTCTTGTAAAAATAATTAAATGTAACAAAACACATGTCCTGATTATAGCCTCCCTGCCACCCCCTGTATAGCAGCACCCTGGAGTGAGGAGCCCACCGGGAGTGCTGACAGGAGGAGCGATCAGAGTGATGACCTGTCGGGGTGTTACTGCTTCTTTATTGTCCAAATAGCAAGTTGTGGTAAAAGGTTTTATGGCCCTCAACTATTAGTGTGAACGACTCCTAATATTACTATTGTAAACAACAGCAAAATATTTGATCATTGTTTGTAGAAATAAATCTTTCCTATGTTTAAAAAGCAATATTGCTGAGAAACATATGGTGGCTGCAATTGCTGGCCTCCTTCCAAAGAGGCTCACTTCTTGGCGCTCTCAGGATTAACTCCTTTCTAAATTACTGATCAGGAACAAGTGAGAAGAGAACCCATTCTGACTTCACTTGCTGCATGCTTGTTCCTGATCAGAGGCCTAAAAAGAAGGGAGGCCAGAGGCGGCCAATCAACAGCAACCTCCGGACTTACCTTAATACAGATCTGATTTTATTGTTTCTCTTTCCACATTTGGTGAGTGCACTTCTCACTAATAGACTATAGCTGGCTGCCCTTCTTTGTTCTGCTGCCAACCTGGGCAAATAACATGAGACAAGTCTGTAGCATTTCCATGATTAATTGCCAGCATGCTGGAAAATCTCTGCATAGGATAATTTCACTGGGAGGGCTGATCCTTTTTCTGGCAAGGTTCTTTCATGGTGCGGATGCTGATATGACCTCTCCGGAATAAGATGATACATTGTCATTGAGTGTTGGGAGAGGGGGAGCGTCCTTCTCGATACATTGTCATTGTGCATTGGAAGGTGGGAGGAGCTTCCTCCTTAATGCATTGTAAATGTATGTTGGGAGGTGGGGGTTGTGATTCCATTTTAATGCATTATCATTTTATGTTGGGAGGTGGGTTAAAGTGGTATTAAAGGTTCATCTTTTTATTTGTTTTTAGATTTTTATTTGAAACATATCATAAGATAACTTTTTGTAGTTACCAATAAAAAGATTTGACTTAAAAAAAAATGTCATACTTACCTGCTCTGTGTAATGGTTTTGCACAGGGCAGCCCCAATCCTCCTCTTCTCGGGTCCTCCGCCGGCGCTCCTGGCTCCTCCCCCTTGACCAGCGCCCCCAATAGCAAGCCACTTGCTATGGGAGCACTGGTGCGTGCTCGCTCTCGAGTCCTGCACTATGCATCCATAAGACACATAAAGCCATAGCTCTGCCCCTCCCCTGCTTTCTCCTCATTGGCTCATTGGCTGTGATTGACAGCAGTGGGAGCCAATGGCATCAACCAATAAGGAGACATGGGACAGCCAAGGCTCTCATGCGCATTGCAGGATCGAGAGGGGGCTCAGGTGAGTATTGGGGGGGGTGGGAGGTGGAAGGAGTAGCACAT
This sequence comes from Lithobates clamitans, assembly GCA_037952925.1. NCBI lineage: Eukaryota > Metazoa > Chordata > Amphibia > Anura > Ranidae > Lithobates > Lithobates clamitans. The sequence goes on along the minus strand of JBBGZY010000020.1, from coordinate 3,755,108 downwards.
GGAAGGCTTTTTACCTTCATGCATAGAATGTATGAAGGCAAAAAATCTTCAGCCTCTACAACCACTTTAAGCTTCTTTTTTGACACATTGGGGTTTATTTACTAAAACTGTAGCGTATAAAATCTACTGCAGTTCTGCATACAAACCAATCAGCTTCCAGGTTTTATTGGCAAAGCTTAATTGAACAAGCAGATGTAATAGTACTACGTTCCCATTACTCATTGACATGGTGGGGGGCAATATTTGGGTGCCCCCTTATTCTTAACCACTTGACCTCGGGGAGATTTTTTGCAATACTGCACTGTGTTATTTTAACTGTCAATTGCGCAGTCATGCAACGCTGTACCCAAATAAAATATATGTCATTTTTTTCCCCACAAATAGAGCTTTCTTTTTGGTGGTATTTGATCACCTCTGCCGTTTTTCATTTTTTTGCACTATAAACAAAAAAAAGACTGACAACTTTGAAAAAAAATAACAATATTTTTTACTTTCTGCTATAAAACATATCCAATAAAAAAATGGGAAAAATCTAATTTCTTCATCAATTTAGGCCAATATGTATTCTGCTACATATTTTTGGTAAAAAAAAAAAAAAAAAATCCCAATAAGTGTATATTGATTGGTTTACACAAAAGTTATAGCGTCTACAAAATAAGGGATAGATTTGTAGAATTTTTTTTTATTTTTTACGAGTAATGGTTCAGCGACTTATAGCGGGACTGTAATATTGTGGCAGACAGATGGACAGTTTTGAACCTTTGTGGGAACCAGTGACACTAATACAGTGATCAGTGCTAAAAATATGCACTGTCACTGTACTAAGGACACCGGCTGGGAAGGTATTAAACATCTAGGGCAATCAAAAGGTTAACTGTGTGCCTAGCCAGTGTTTTTTTGTACTATGTGTGCTGCTTTTACTCAGGGAAGTGATGGATTTTATTCCCTGCTTTGCAGGGACACAAAATCCATCCCTTCCCCTGTGTCAGAAGGGAGATCTGCCTTGTTTCCACTCTGTGTCTCTGCTCAATGATCGGCGTGTGCCGGCGGACATCCAGTGCCCGACACCTGCAGACTGTCTTCTGCTGTGAATAATCACAGCAGAAATGGGTCACCGGCAGAGCGCATGTGAGCCTCCTAAACTGAAGTGCAGAATCACATATACATATACGTGGTTCTGCGCAGGAGGGCCGCTCTGTAGCAGTAAATATGCTATGGGGCAGTCCTTAAGTGGTTAAAGGGAGCTTCCCAAATTTGTTAAACCCCTCTGCTTATAGGCCCCCACAACGGCCAGGGTTGTGGTTAAGAAGCCCTTGTCCTCATCATCATGGGGACAAGGTGCATAGCCATATGATCTGGAATGGTTCAGGGAAGCACACACTTGTCCCTCCTTTCCTGCATGCTTGGGTAGGGGTCTGATGTGGTTTTTTGAGGGGAACTGTGAGCTTTTTTTTTTTTTTGTTCAGGTCCCTTATTAAAATCTATATCAGACCCTCATCAAGGGTAGGAGTCTGAAATAGATGAAAAGAATCCACAGTTACTTTTACAAACAGAATAAAGCAGTTGGGAGCCGGTTTGCTTGGATAAGGGTCCGGTGTAGATTTTTTGTGGGTCTCCCACTAAAATATATATCAGACCCTCATCTAGGATAAGAGTCTGATGCAGATGAATAGAATCCCCAGCTGCTATGTTTACAAACAGAACGAGCAGCCAGGAGCTGTCATTTTGCCAGCAAATGAAACACACTTTTGTCTTTGTAAATGTCAGTGTTGCTGTAGTAGATTGTATACATTCCACAGAAGCGCCACTTCACGGGCAAGATTGGGGCATTCCCACAGGCATGTGGTTTAATGCAGTTTTGCATTTTTAATGCTTCACTCTAACCAATACTAAAAATCACTTCTCCCTGCCAAACTGATTTTTTTAAAGTGCCCACCACTGCCCACAAGTGCCACCAATCAGTGCCCATTAGCAGTCTCCCCTATCAGTGCTTCCCATCAATGCCCATCACTCCTGTCCATCAATGCCCATCATTGTTGCCCATCAGTGCCACCAATCAATGCCCATCAGTACCGCCTATCAGTGCCCTTCAGTGTCGCCTATCAGTGCGCTTCAGTGCTGCCTATCAGTGCCCATCAGTTCCACCTATCAGTGTCCATCAGTGCCGCCTCATCAATGCACACCAGTGCCGCCTCATTCATTATTTCGGATCATTCGTAACTTCGGATAAATTCGTATTCGTTCCGTTTACTAGTGCCCCGTACACATGGTCGAATTTTCCGACGGAAAATGTGTGATAGGACCTTGTTGTCGGAAATTCCGATCGTGTGTAGGCTCCATCACACATTTTCCATCGGATTTTCCGACACACAAAGTTTGTTGGAAATTCCGATCGTGTGTACACAAATCTGACAGACAAAGTGCCACGCATGCTCAGAATAAATAAAGGGATGAAAGCTATTGGCCACTGCCCCGTTTATAGTCTCGACATACGTGCTTTACGTCACCGCGTTTAGAACGATCGGATTTTCCGACAACTTTGTGTGACCGTGTGTATGCAAGACAAGTTTGAGCCAACATCCGTCATAAAAAATCCTAGGATTTTGTTGTCGGAATGTCGGAACAAAGTCCGACCGTGTGTACGGGGCATTACAGTTAACCAAATTTGAAAGGAAATTCCATTATTTATAATTTAATAGTTTATAGCTATTATTATAGATTTTATTATTATTATTTGTTATTAATAAATGATAATGATAATAATAATGAAAAAATATATATATAATAATGGTTAATAATTTAATTATAAAAGAAAATATAAAAAACAAACTTATCCAAATGTTTTTCGCTCTTTTGGATTTTTGAATTTTCAGTATTTTGTTCTTATTTTTGGATTTTCGTTCTTTCGGATTTTTTCGAATTTTCGTTCTTTTAGAAAATTTGTTTTCGGAAAAAATTAGAATTTTGACGAAAAACGAATTTGGAACGAAACTAATCGCACATGTCTAATTATTTTTGAAGGAAGGCACAAATGCTTTAAATGAAGGGTATGCGTATCTGGCTAGACCTTTGTGCTGTTAATGCAGAGAAAATTGAGTACTGTCCGTGATACTTTTTTTTTTTTGCACTAACATACAATTTTTCAGGACGAGCTTTCGGGGTATGTCCCCTTCTTCAAGGTCCAAGCAGAAAAAGGCAGAGAGCCAACTCTGGGAGAATTCTGGAAAATCCAGATTACACACCGAGTACAGTTGCCATGGTTGCAAGGAAGAGAAAATTTAAGGATTGTTTTTGCAGCTTTTGTACATCATTGTGAGCTTCAGATTAAAGGGGATTTTTTTTTTTTTATAATAACCTTAAACGGCTAGTGTAGCATTTGCAGATGATATCAGTGATTTTTCCAAGCAAAGCCGGAGTTTTCCTTTTATGAAGCGTGTTTGTGTGTGCGTTCTCTCCCCCAACAGATAGCGGCTGACATTACACTTTAATCACCTGCAGAGGAGCTCCGACTCCCTCCGAGTCTCATTCTGTGCGGGAGACATGAGCCATGTGATGCGCGGAAATGCGAATCCTGATGGGTTTATAGCGGCTGAATTAAGTGATGGCGTGTTCTGCGGGAAGAGTGAAAGGATACAGATAATGATCGATATTATTTCATAGATCTGCCGTAATAGCAATGGAGTGAAGAATTATTGTACCATATATTACTACTGAGCTCCATTGGTGCGGGGAGGAAGATCTATAAATTAAAGCAGAGCTCCAGCCTCTCCTTCAGTCTTGCACAGTTGTACAGGCTCCTCTCCTGTACTGAAATTGCTTACTCTGATTTCACCGCACACTGTGAGCTACTACTGTGCACAGTGTGCATTGGAAGCTGCAGCAAGTCAAGACCTGCTCCTTCCTATTCATTGGATTTCAGTTCTGTTAATCATAGATAAGGTTGGGCAAATGGTTCGGCCTGAGCATGAGTTCGCCCTGTTTGGGGAACACCCGAATTGACAGGATCTTCAGCGGCTGTTTTCCCCCGACGAACGCCCTGCAATGCACTGCACTCTGCACAGAAAATCTGCGCCCTGATTGGGCAAAGCTTTGTCCAATCAGGGTGCAGTAAAAACTGGTTGTTAAAGCGGAACGTCAGTCATTTTTTAAATTTTACATCTATTAAATCTTCTGCCCTAAAAAAAATTTTCTGCCAGTAAATACCTTATACAGCCCACTTCCTGTTTCTTGTCTGGTAAAAAGCCTAGGCTTCTGACATCATGCACAGCTCTCTCTCTCACTCTCGTGAGATTATGCCAGGAAGGGAGGGGGATGAGTCATAAGAGGGCCAATGAGAGTTGCAGGGCTGCAGAGCTGGCCTCTGTGTGTCTGTGTGAATCCAGGAAGTGAACAGGCAGCAGCTTCAGCTGCCCACAGTTAATATGGCTGCAGCCAGACTTTGTGGAGGGAGATTTCTGCAGCATAATTGGCAAGTACAGTATCACAGTATATATAAAATAATATGCAAAGTGGTTGGGGGGAAGCTTCAGAATGGCAAAGATATTTTTATTACAAATTATGTGAGCAGACTGCAGCTCCCTTTTAACCGGTTCCCGACCAGCTCACGCAGATATATTGCGACAGAATGGCTCCCCTGGTCGAAACCCTGTATTGTACGTCCATTCCTTTAGTGGCCACCAGAGCGCAAGTGCGCGCCCACTGCATGGCGGACACGATCGCCACCGGCCACGCGCAATTGCGTATACGAGCGCCAGCATGGGGGTAAACACACAAATCCCTGTGCTATCAGAGTAGAGGAGCCATATTGTTTGTTCCTACTAAGTATGAAAAAGGATATGTCTCCACTCCTAGTCAATCCTATCCCCATACAGTTAGAACACACACGAGGAAACACACAATTAACTCCTTGAGTGCCCCCTAGTGTTAACCCCTTCCCTGCCAGTGACATTTACACATAGTTACATAGTTACATAGTAGGTGAGGTTGAAAAAAGACACACGTCCATCAAGTCCAACCTATGTGTGTGATTATGTGTCAGTATTACATTACATATCCCTGTATGTTGCGGTCATTCAGGTGATTATCTAATAGTTTCTTGAAGCTATCAATGCTCCCCGCTGAGACCACTGCCTGTGGAAGGGAATTCCACATCCTTGCCGCTCTTACAGTAAAGAACCCTCTACGTAGTTTAGGGTTAAACCTCTTTTCTTCTAATTGTAATGAGTGGCCACGAGTCTTAGTAAACTCTCTTCTGCGAAAAAGTTTTATCCCTATTGTGGGGTCACCAGTACAGTATTTGTAAATTGAAATCATATCTCTTCTCCAGAGAGAATAAGTTCAGCGCTCGCAACCTTTCCTCATAACTAAGATCCTCCAGACCCTTTATTAGCTTTGTTGCCCTTCTTTGTACTCGCTCCATTTCCAGTACATCCTTCCTGAGGACTGGTGCCCAGAACTGGACAGCATACTCCAGGTGCGACCGGACCAGAGTCTTGTAGAGCGGGAGAATTATCGTTTTATCTCTGGAGTTGATCCCTCTTTTAATGCATGCCAATATTCTGTTTGCTTTATTAGCAGCAGCTTGGCATTGCATGCCATTGCTGAGCTTATCATCTACTAGGACCCCCAGGTCCTTTTCCACCCTAGATTCCCCCAGAGGTTCTCCCCCCCAGTGTATAGATTGCACTCATATTTTTGCCACCCACATGCATTATTTTACATTTTTCTACATTGAACCTCATTTGCCATGTAGTCGCCCACACCATTCATTTGTTCAGGTCTTTTTGTAAGGTTTCCACATCCTGCGAAGAAGTTATTGCCCTGCTTAGCTTAGTATCGTCTGCAAATACAGAGATTGAACTGTTTATCCCATCCTCCAGGTCGTTTATGAACAAAATAAATAGGATTGGTCCCAGCACAGAACCCTGGGGAACCCCACTACCCACCCCTGACCATTCTGAGTATTCCCCATTTATCACCACCCTCTGAACACGCCCTTCTATACAGTTTTCAATCCATGTACTCACCCTATGGTCCATGCCAACGGACCTTATTTTGTACAGTAAACGTTTATGGGGAACTGTGTCAAATGCTTTTGCAAAATCCAGATACACCACGTCTACGGGCCTTCCTTTATCTAGATGGCAACTCACCTCCTCATAGAAGGTTAATAGATTGGTTTGGCAAGAACGATTCTTCATGAATCCATGCTGATTACTGCTAATGATATCGTTCTTATTACTAAAATCTTGTATATAGTCCCTTATCATCCCCTCCAAGAGTTTACATACTATTGATGTTAGGCTAACTGGTCTGTAATTCCCAGGGATTTTTTTGGGGCCCTTTTTAAATATTGGTGCTACATTGGCTTTTCTCCAATCATCTGGTACCATTCCAGTCAATAGACTGTTTGTAAAAATTAGGAACAACGGTCTGGCAATCACCTGACTGAGTTCCCTAAGTACCCTCGGATGCAAGCCATCTGGTCCCGGTGATTTTTTAATGTTAAGTTTCTCAAGTCTAATTTTAATTCCATGCTCTGTTAACCATGGAGGTGCTTCCTGTGTTGTGTCATGAGGATAAACACTGAAGTTTTTGTTACTGAAGCCCCCAGATTCACTCGTGAAGACTGAGGAGAAGAATAAATTCAATACCTTCGCTATCTCTCCATCCTTTGTAACCAGATGTCCTTCCTCATTCTTTATGGGGCCAATATGGTCTGTCCTCCCTTTTTTACTGTTTACATACTTAAAGAATTTATTGGGATTTTTTTTGCTCTCCTCCGCTATGTGTCTTTCATGTTCTATCTTAGCCGTCCTAATTGCACCCTTACATTTCTTATTGCATTTTTAATAAAGTCTGAATGCTGAGGATGATCCCTCAACCTTGTATTTTTTGAAGGCCTTCTCCTTTGCTTTTATATGCATTTTTACATTGGAGTTAAGCCATCTAGGATTTTTGTTCGCTCTTTTAAATTTATAACCCAATGGGATACATTGGCTAATGCCCTTATTTAATATGCTCTTAAAGCAAACCCATCTCTCCTCCGTATTCTCTGTTCCTAATATTTTATCCCAATTTATGCCTTTTAGCAAGGTTTGTAGTTTAGGGAAGTTGGCTCTTTTGAAATTCAGTGTCTTTGTGTTCCCTTCATGTTTCCTATTTGTGTGATTTATACTGAAACTAATTGACCTGTGATCGCTGTTACCTAAATTGCCCCGTATTTCCACATCTGTGATCAGGTCTGTATTGTTGGTAATCAGTAGATCCAGTAATGTTTTATTTCTAGTTGGTGCATCTACCATCTGACCCATAAAATTGTCCTGCAAGACATTAAGGAACTGGCGAGCCTTAAATGAATGTGCGGTTCCCTCCGCCCAGTCTATGTCTGGATAATTAAAATCCCCAATTATGATAACATTTCCCATCCTTGCTGCTAATCCAATTTGTGATAGGAGATCCGTCTCCACTTCCTCCCTCAGGTTAGGGGGCCTATAGCATACTCCCAGTATTATTTTCCCCTTAGCTTCATCCCTTTGGAGCTCTACCCATAAGGTTTCAACCTCCTCTCTAGCTCCCTCAGTGATGTCATCTCTCACATTCGCTTGTACATTATTCTTGATATATAGGCATACCCCTCCCCCTTTTTTGCCCTCTCTATCCCGACGATAAAGGGTATACCCTTGAATGTTTGCCAGCCAATCATGAGAGCTGTTGAACCAGGTCTCTGAAATGCCCACAAAATCCAAATCCTCCTCGTACAACAGTATCTCTAGTTCACCCATCTTGTCCGCCATGCTCCTGGCATTGGTGAACATGCCACATAGTTTAGACCGGTCGCATATTGTCCTCGTATTGGGTGTTTCAACATTGCAACTAGGACTTGCTACTATATTCACCTTGTGTTTTTGTGCTTTGGTTAACCTACCACTAATGCCCCCAATACTACCCTCTGGAATATCTTCCGTGCTGGCTATCACTGTCTCTGGACCCTCCCCCCCATCGCCTAGTTTAAAAACCCCTCTAACTTTTTGGCCATCTTCATTCCCAGCAGATCTGCACCCTCCTCATTTAGGTGCAGTCCGTCCTTTCTATAGTACCGGTTACCGACTGAGAAGTCGACCCAGTCCTCCAGGAACCCAAACCCCTCCTTACTACACCAGCTCTTCAGCCACTTGTTTACTTCCCTAATCTCCCTCAGTAATCAGTGATCGCTGTATGAATGCTAATGGTCCCAAAAAAGTGTCAAAAGTCTCCGATCTGTCTGTCACAATATCACAGTCCCGCTAAAAATCGCAGATCACCGCCATTACTGGTAAAAGAAAAATTAAAAAATTAAAATGCCATAAAAATGCCATAAATCTTTCCCATGGTTTGTACACACTATAACTTTTGGGAAAACCAATCAATATATAGGCTTATTGCGATTATTTTTTCACCAAAAATATGTAGAAGAATATATATTGGCCTAAACTGATGAAGAAATTTGTGTTTTTTTTTTTTTAATTGGGGGATATTTATTATAGCAAAAAGTAAAAAATATTGTTTTTTCTCAAAATTGTCGTTGTTGTTTTGTTTATAGCACAAAAAATAAAAAACGCAGAGGTGATCAAATACCAGCAAAAGAAAGCTCTATTTGTGGGGAAAAGAGGGATATTTATTATAGCAAAAAGTAAAAAATATTGTTTTTTCTCAAAATTGTCGTTGTTGTTTTGTTTATAGCACAAAAAATAAAAAACGCAGAGGTGATCAAATACCAGCAAAAGAAAGCTCTATTTGTGGGGAAAAGAGGGCGAAAATTTTGTTTGGGTACAGCATCGGACGACCGCGCAATTGTCAGTTAAAGCGACGCAGATTGTAAAAAGGGCTCTGGTCAGGAAGGGGGTAAAATCTTCCGGGGCGGAAGTAGTTAAGGAGTAAGGCCAAGAAGCAGGCCACGGCGTCCTTAACAACCAATGAGTCATCAGCTGTCAATGGGCTTCCCTGCTGCCAGCTAAATAATAAAAAATAAAACATTTGTCGGTAAAAAAATAGAAAAAAAAACACACCAAAAGTTAGAAAAAAATGCTGTGCATCCCCCCTTCCTGAACTATACCAGGCCACATGCCCTCAACATGGGGATGATTGAGTACTTTGGAGCGGGGGACTCTGCCTCCCCCACCCCAAAGCACCTTGTCCCCATCTTGATGGGGACAAGGGTCTCCTCCCCCGACCCTGGGCTATGGTTGTGTGGATCTGCAGGCAGAGGGCTTATCAGAATCTGGAAGTCCCTTTAAAAAGGGGCCCCTAAATCTGCCCCCCTCCTATGTGCATGAATATGTGTTAAATAGTACCCCTACCCATTCACCAAAAAAAGTGTCAAAAAGTAATAAAAACACAGGGACAGTTTTTGACAATTCCTTTATTAGCAAATAAAAAAACAGTGTCCCCCGATGTAAATCCATTGTCAATCATGCCGCCCGCCGCACCGCCAGAACCCAAAAAAACCCAAAACGCTCCTCCCTCATTTACAGCTGACTAACGAATGCCTCCTTCACTGTTTGACAGTTCTTATTTAGTACAAATAAGGGTGCGGTCACCTGGCGACGTCACCTGGTGGCTCTGCCCCTTGTGATGTCACCGACCCAGCATGCACCGGTCCGTGACATCACAAAGGGGGCGGTGCCACCAGGTGACATCGTCAGGTGGTGCCACCCTTACCTATATAAGAACTGTCAAATGGCGGAGGAGGCATTCGGCAGGCAGTTGTCAATGAAGGCGGAGCAAGCATTTTTTTAAACTTTTTTCAGTTCTAGCAGTGCGGTGGGCGGCATGATTGACGATGGGGGGCGGAATCTGGGGGCCCCGCCCCCCCATCATCAATCACACATAAGCCCCCTGCCCGCCGACCCCCACAACCACAGCCCAGGGTTGTGTTGAAGAGACCCTTGTCTCCATCAATATGGGGGCAAGGTGCTTTGGGATGGGGGGACATCAATATGGGGACAAGGTGCTTTGGGATGGGGGGAGCAGAGCCTTCTTGCCCCAAAGCACCCCCCATTTTGAGGGCATGTGGTCTGGTATGGTTCAGGAGGGGGGGAACTCGCTCGTCCCCCCCCCCCCCTTCCAGGCTGCATGCTCGGATAAGGGCCACTTTCCTCATTAGAGGCCTGCAAGTGAGGCAGCTGATTGATAATTACAAAACCACCCCCATACAGATTCACTCAGCACATGAACAAAAACAAACACCTATTTCCTCAGAATAACAATGTAGAAATCTGCAACAAAGTTTGTTAAAATCTCTGCAATGTACATAGATCACCCAGAGGAGGATGTTTTTTTTTCTAAAAAAAAAAGTTTTACTTTTTAAGTTTTTGTTACATAATTAAGGCAATGATAAGAGTAAAGGAAAAAGTTTAAGCAGCAATATTCAAATCACTTCTCTCTAGTGCGGATCTGTAGTTTCTACAGTGGGGAAAATAATTATTTGATCCCCTGCAGATTTTGGAAGTTTGTCCACTTACAAAGAAATGAAGGGTCTATCATTTTTATCATAGGTGTATTTTAAATGATAGAGACAGAATATCAACAAAAAATACATAGAAAACACATAAAACAAATGTTATAAATTGAGTTGCAGTTCAGTGAGTAAAATAAGTATTTGATCCCCAAGGAAAACATGACTTTGTACTTGGTGGAGAAACCCTTGTTGGCAAGCACAGAGGTAAGACATTTCTTGTAGTTGGTGACCAGGTTTGCACACATCTCAGGAGGGATTTTGGTCCACTCTTTACAGATCTTCTCGAAATCCTTAAGGTGTTACTAAACCTAAAAACGCTTGCATTAAGGTAAAGAGAAGATTTCAGTGTCCCTGTGACCCCCCTTCCCTGTGTGAAGGGGAACAGAGGGGAGAAGAGAGGGGAGAAAAGATCAGCGCTATGTAGGGCTGCATCTTTTCTCCCCTTACTTCCTCTTTACACAGCATTCGATCAGCAGCAGGAGCCATTGGCTCTGCTGCTGTCAAGAAGAGGATGTGATGGCGTGCCTAAGTCCCGCTGTGTAAGTCTATGTAGACACACAGCTTACAGAGGTTGGCTATGGTAGTCCCGCAGAAGAAGAGAAGGAGCCAAGATCGCCGCTGGAGACCCTAGAAGAGGAGGATCAGGGCCGCTCTGAGCAATACCACTGCACAGAGCAGGTAAGTATGACCGTGTGTAGGCTCCATCGGACATTTGTTGTTGGAATTTCAAAACAAACAAAAATATGAGAGCTGGTTTCAAATTTTCCGACAACAAAATCCGTTGTCAGAAATTCTGATCATGTGTACACAATTCCAACGCACAAAATTCCACGCATGCTCGGAAACAAGCAGAAGAGCCACACTGGCTATTGAACTTAATTTTTCTCGGCTTGTCATACATGTTGTACATCACCGCGTTCTTGACGTTCGGAATTTCCGACAACATTTGTGCGACCGTGTGTATGCAAGACAAGTTTGAGCCAACATCTGTTGGAAATAAATCCAGGATTTTGTTGTCGGAATGTCCAATCGTGTGTATGGGGCATTAAGGTCTGGCGACTGGCTAGGCCACTCCATGACCTTCAATAAAACCAATCAATAATTGCGCTATTACAAAAATATATAAGTGATAGCTGCCGGCATGTAACAATGTGGTAGACAGTGTACAGATGAATAAATAAAAAACACATGCAGCGCTAAAAATGTGCATTTACATTTTCAACATATATCTGTGAGAAAGTGCTGAAGATATAACCTATACCTGTTAGGTAATATGTGTAATTAGTGAACATCTAACACATAAACAAATTAGGGAAAAAGTCCATAAATTTATGATGGATCATATGCTAGTTCAAAAGCACATGGGGGTTCATGGGCATGGATGGTGCCGCAACTCCACATAGGGTGGAGGCTGGAACAGACTCTGTATGAGGAGACACTTTACACATGAATCTTCTAGGTTCCAAATGAAGACTGTAAATGGTAGAAATTAATATCCTTACCAGAAGGGGTGGACACCGTACGGTGGAGTGTCATACAGGCTTGAGGGAGCCAGCAATCCCAGGGATATCTGGCTGGAGAAGTCCTGACGGGGAGTCACATCCAGGGCGACCGTCACCGTTCGATGGTATGGAAGTTCCCGGTCAATCGGAATGTCTCTCTCAGATGGAAGAAGTGTGCAAAGAGAAATGGCTAGGGCTCAGCAGGGTCCCATTCATGAAAGGAGACAAGCAAAAAATTCTCCACATAGGGCATGAATCAGTTAAAAAGAAGCTTTTATTAAAAAGCTGGAAAAGTGCTAAACAGCGCACTTCAATGTATAAAACGTGATCACAAGGAGAATGAGTAAAATAAATGAAATAAAATCGCGTGATAACAGGGCATCTGTAGGCATTAGCAACCCGACATGTTTCGGACCATCGTCCTTCTACTGGGGCATGATCCTGAATGCCTGTACCACGCTCACATATATGCATAAATAATTATACCAAATACTAATCAGCTGTATAGAAGCTGGATGGTCACATGGGTAATTGCATGAGAATCCTTGTCAGCTGCATCAAGCAGCCACCCTGTACACAACTCAGTATACATCAGAGTTCTACATTGCTGACACTTCAAACTATACTCAAAATATTCCTCCAATCATAGCGCTCTATGCGGAGTCACGTGACGGCGTCATCGCACACATTGTATTTCTTACAGGGATAGTATCCTTTAGTCTCTAGGAAAAAGGAAGGTCTGATGGGTGCTTCTATAACATTGTGGGAAATGCGATTCCGCAACGATGGGGCCCCCCTAAAAGTGACACCTGCCCTTAATGTGCTTCTTCTTGAGCCACTTCTTGGTTGCCTTGGCGGTATGTTTTGAGTCATTGTCATGCTGTAAAGGCCTATGCACGACACATCTTCAGTGTTCTGGCTGAGGGGAGAAGGTTACAATTCATGGCCCCTGTCCATTGGCCTCTCAATGCGGCAAAGTGGGCCTGTACCTTTTACTAGAGACAGCCCCAAAGCATAATGTTTCCACCACTGTGCTTGACTGTAGGGATGGTGTTCTTAGGGTCATAGTCAGCATATTTCTTCAATCAATCAATTTTGGTCTTATCTGACTGCAGCACTTTCTCCCAATCCTTCTCTGAATCATTTAGATGTTCACTGGCAAACCTTACAAGCGTTGCAGGATTTCAATCCATGGTGGTGTATTGTGTTACCAATGGTTTGTTTGGTGACTGTGGTCCCAACAGAATGAAGATCATTCACAACCTCCTCCCGTATAGTTCTGGGCTGGTCCCTCACTTTTATCATGATTATCCTTACCCCATGAGGCCAAATCTTGCATGGAGCTCCAGACTGAGGGCGATTGATGGTTAGTATTTCTTCCATTTGCAAATAATCACTCCAACAGTTGTCTCCTTCTCACCAAGCTTCTTGCTGATGGTCTTGTAGCCCATTCCAGCCTTGTGCAGGTCTACAATCTTGTCCCTGATGTCCTTTGAAAGCTTTTTGGTCTTGCCCATGATGGTGAGGTTTAAATGAAAGAAGATTCTATAGATAGGTGTCTTTTATACACATTACGAGTTGTCGTTAGGAGCACCTTCTTACATTGACAGGACTAATCTGTGTACCACACGAGCACATACTGTAGCCAGTCTGTGGGAGCCAGAATTATTGTTGGTTGGTAGGGAATTAAATACTATTTTTACTCATTGCACTGCAACTCAATTTATAACATTTGTATCGTGTTTTTTATTCTGGATTTTTGGTTGATATTCTGTCTCTATCATTTAAAATACACCTATGATAACAATTATAGACCCTTCATTTCTTTGTAAGTGGGGAAACTTACAAAATCTGCAGAGTATCAAATAATTATTTTCCCCACTGTATAGGGTTGTGTAACACAGATGATATGCTGTATGCTTGTTCCAGACCATAAACTTAGCAGTGAAGTCAGAGGATCAGTATAACAGCCAAGTCTGCTATTTATGGCCAGCCTATTTTCAACAGCCAATGATAGGTGTCATATAGTCCATGGCTCCGCCCCCATGCCCCAAACATAGGGATCCTCCTGCCCCCTGTAGGTTGCCCCCATGGGGGGGCTCTTCATTACTGAAACGCAAGCCTCTCTTCTCCTCATTACAGAGCTTTTTTTTTTTCCACACCGTTATTTAATAATGGGGAAAGCGGCAAAATCATTTCACAGATGTACACTTTTATGAGATTCTTTTTAATATGATTTTACATAATTTAATTTTAAGTGCTTTAAGTGTAACAAGATAATGAATAAATCTACAGCTGGATGTGAGCGTGGAGCAGACACATTATTACATGTTTCAGGTCCTGGAAAGCAGAGACCTTTGATGATCTGTACCTCCAGAGTCATTCATGGTCTAAGGCTGCCACCCACAACCCCTGACCCTCTGTTTTTTTTTGTTTGTTTTTTTTAAAGCTGAAGCCCAGGAAATAAAAAATGCAAGAGATGAAGCGGTACTTCACCCAAAAGTGTTGCTCAGGTGTTGTTGCTCACCACTCAGGTCGCCCAGGTGATCCGAGGGGAAGTCTGCGAGACCATTCACAGGGCACAGCGTGGCTCACGCATGCGCAGTGGAAAGCTGGCTGTGAAGCCTCACGGAGTCACATCTGGCTTCGTTTAGTAAACATGCCAGCGCCAGGGACCCGAAGACCGGTGAAGGACCGACCCAAGTGAGGACGGCGATGGAACCTTGGACAGGTAAGTGTCTTTTTATTAAAAGTCAAGCAGCTACAGTAATTGTAGTTGCTGACTTTTCATTTTTTTCATACAGCCTGAAGATCCTAATTAAGTGCTCATTTAGTTTTAGGGGGCCGCAAAAAGCTGTTTTAATTACCCAATCCTCTGCTCCCGCATGCTCTGTCTTCGCTGTAAGAAATATACCTGCAGCTTCTCCTCCCCTACGCTCCAGTGATCAGATCCCCCTAAGGGCATTGGATGTGAGGACGGCAAGCAGTGCCAGGACAGGGTCGTCCAGCTCCCAGGGCAAGGGTCCAGTACTGCACCCCCGTCCTCCACTGTTAATACATGCCGTAAAAAATAAAATGGGTAAACCACCCTGCGTCCATTTTTTGCCCCCTTTTGCTTTGCTGCGCCCAGGGCAGCTGTCCCTCCTGTTCACCCCTTGTCCTGGCCCTGACTCCAAGGGATAGTCTGCCAAAGTGTAGGGAAGTAGAGAAAGGGAGCTGGCTGCTGGGGGAGAGGAAGATCGGGTAATTAAAAGTGAATTAATAATTTTAGCATTCCCCAAACTTAAAGAGGAGTTCCACCCGAGGTCCAGTCAAAAAAAAAAAAAGAATTTAAAGGTCAGCAGCTACAAATACTGCAGCTGCTAACTTTTAATTGGACACTTACCTGTCCCTGGGTCCAGCGATGCGGGGGATCGAAGCCCCGCTCATCTCCCCCTCCGTTCAGCGGCACCGGCATTGCAACTGTGGGCGCCGGGCTGTGGCTTCACAGCCTGGCACCCACTGCGCATGCGTGAGCGGCGCCGCGCGACGTGATTGGCCGCTCAGTCACCTGGGACCTGTAATGGGTCCCAGATGATTGACAGGAGGGAGGGAGCAGAGCCGAGCCCTTCCTGTGCCGAGGGGGAAGTGATGTCACCAGCCCAGGCACTGGAAGAGGCAGACTACGAGGGACCCCCTAGCAACAGGCAATTAGAGGTAAGTAAAAAAAAAAAAAAAAATATCCAAATGTTTTTTTGTATGTTTTTTTAGGATTTTTCATGTAGTTTTTTTTTTTTTTGGGTGGAACCCCACTTTAAACAAGCATTTAACCTATGCAGTGCGGGGACGTTTTTCCCCAGAAATGGACTACTGGGCACTTTTACCCCCTTCCTGCCTGGGCCAATTTTCACCTTTCAGCGCTGTCACACTTTGAATGACAATTATGCGGTCATGCAATTGTCATTCAAAGAAGTTTTTGTCATTTTTTTCACACAAATAGAACTGTCTTTTGGTGGTATTTAATCACCACTGGGGTTTTTTTTGTTTTTGCTAAATAATTGAAAAAAGACCAAAAATTTTGAAAAAAAAAAACATTTTTGTTATAAAATTTTGGAAACAGGTAAGTTTTCTCCTTGACTGATGTGCACTGATGAGGCTGCACTGATGGGCACTGAGGAGTTGGCACTGATGAGGAGGCACTGAGGAGGCAACACTGATGGGGTGGCACTGGTGGGCACTGATGAGGCTGCGCTGATAGTCAGCACTGATAGGTGGCACTGATGGGCAGAACTGATGAGCACTGATAGGAGGCACTGTTGGGGACTGGTAGGTAGTACTGATAGGTGACACTAATGAGGAGGCACTGATGGGCACTGATTGGCAGCACTGGTGGGCACTGATTGGCAGCACTGGTGGGCACACAATGACAGCACTGGTGGGCACTGTTTGGACTGCACTGATAATCAGGACACCGATAATCAGTGCCCTGATTATCAGTGTGCATGTCCCTTTTAGAGAAGCTCTTATTGGCTCTTTCCTCATTCTGACCGCATGAGGAGAGGAGTAAAGGAGTGCCGATAACCGGCTTCTATTTACTTTCGTGTTCAGCTGTGATTGGATACAGCTGATCACATGGTAAAGAGCCATTGATTGGCTCTGTACATCAATCTGTGATCAGTAGTGTCCTCCGGGGCAGCGGGTGCGCGGTGGGCGCGATTACGGGAGGCTGTCATATGATGGCCTCCCAGAACTAGCTGTCCGCGGTGTAGTCATCATTCGGCTATAGCGCGGTAAACAAGTGGTTAACCAGTGGGGACCAATCAATAAAATATCTGCTCTATGCTACCAGTGACCCCTTGACTTGGCTGAATAAATGCGGAAAATCTTTTTGTCAAATTAGTCTTTCATCTTCTTGTAGATCGTGTTGCTCAGCCGAGCAAGTCAAAAATTGGCAAAATCCTGAACCAGAATCTGAACACCATTGAAGTCCTTGATATCGGAATTCAGGTGGGCTGTACACTTCCACTGATGAATGGCAGATTCTCCGTAACCCCAGGTGACATCGGTGACCAAATTTGGACTATGACATCACCCGGGATTCCCAGCTACAAATGTAGATGACTGCAGTCGTGAATCAGTCATTTCGTGGCGGGAGTGCTGTGTGAACTGATCGTAATGTCGGCCTGTCGTGTGGATTGCCGTGGATTAACTCTCTGGAAGATGTGATTGGCACTGGATTTACATCGGGGGACATTCATAAACTTTATTTTAAAAGCCAGTAATTATGTGTTTGTGTTTCATTCTATTAAAAGATTTTTTATTTGGTTTTTGTGTTTTTCTTTTAACTCTGGGGTACTTTTGTGTCTCTGTATTCATTCCCTTGGGAGGAGGTGATATCTGCTCATCCCCTTATTATAAAGGGGCTTTCAAACTCCCCTGTATGTCCTGCTCTGTTACCCCAACCTCCCCTGTAGGGCAGACAAAGGTGTCCTTAACATAGCTGCAAGCCTTTGCCACCCCCTTCAATGCTGAAAGCAGTATTTAACCCAAAAACAAATATTTATTATATTTCATTTTATCAGTTCTTAGATGTGATGGCTGCATTTGTTCCTTTTTTAGCTCTTCTTTCTTCATTTTTAAATCTGATGATCCAGCCGGCAAGTCTTTTTGTTTTTCACAGCACAAACTCTCCAGCAGAATGTATCAGTTTACATGGATGAGACAAACCACTTAACAGAGGTGTTTTAAATGATCACCTTTTATTTGTTCATGCAAAATCTTTATCCCCAAAGGAAAAATCAGTTTGCTGTAACTGCCTATAAAGTATGAGCCGAAGTTTGACTTTAACTTGTTAGTGTATCTAAATTTGAATTTACCACCACTCTCCCTCCCAGACTGACAATGCTGCTGCCTGCTGTGCCTCCTGTGCTCATTCCTCCAGAGCTGTGTCTCACTAATACACAGAACCGGGACAAGGAGTGGGCAGAAGGGGGTGGCTGTCCTGGGCGCTGTGGTATCATGTAAGGGGAGGAGGGGGGGGGGCACTGCAAAGGGATTGAGGGGGAGGTGATTTGTGTTAGGAGGAGGAGATTGGGGGGTTTCTGGGAGTGGTGATTTAGGGGGATTTGTGTTGCGGGGGGGGGGGGAGAAGAGAATTTGTGCTAGGAGGGGGGATTTGGGGGGTTTGTGCTAGAAGAGGTGATATGGAGGAGGAGGGAGTGGATTTGTGCTTGGGGGGGGATTCTATTTTTTTTGGGGGGGGGGTATTTGTGCTAGTAGGGATGATTGGGGGTGTTTATGCTAGGAGGGGGGAGATATTTGTGCTAGAAGGGGGATTTTGAGTGAGGGTAGGGGGGAATGTGTACTCGGAGGGGGAATTTGAGGGGTGAGGGATTTGTGCTTGGAGGGGGGGGGACATTTGTGCTGGGGGGATTTGGGGGATGGAGGGGGCAAAGATTTGAACTGGGAGGGGGGATTTCAGCAGACAGGGAGGAGGGGGAATTTATGCTTAGGAGGTAATCATGCAAATTAATGCCCAATTTCTTTTTTTTGGGGGGGGGGGTGAGATTTTGACACATAATGCTCATACATATTGTAAGCTCTAACAAGCAAGGCCCTCTGATTCTTCCTGTATTGAATTGTATTGTAATTGTACTGTCTGCCCTAACATTGGAAAACGCTGCGCAAACTGTTGGCGCTATATAAATCCTGTATAACAATAATAAAAATATTGTGTGGGGGGGTGCAGTTTGGCATGTTCGCCCTGGGCTCTAGGTGACCTTGTCCTGGAACTGTTAATACAGGAGGTGTGTTACTGGCCAGATCACCAGGTGAAAACAGAGCGAGAAAAAGCCAAAAAAATGAAACGAATGCAGCCACCACATCTAAGGAATGGTAAGCTGCGATATATTACAATTTTGGTTTTGGGCTTAATGCCTGTAGCCTGGTCTGATACAAGAAATGGGGAAAGATTTCACGCTCACTGCCCTCCCTTTGCGGACCACCCAGGCTATGTGCCTGGATAAGGGTCTGATTGGAATATTAAAGGGAACCACACACTGTTGTTTTTTGTTTGTTTGTTTTTTTAATTACTGTGCACAGCTGTTGCGGATTTTTGATGTAATTTTAGTGGCAATATTTTTGCCGAATTATAGATCAGCCCTGTACTGGATTATAATTTATCAATGTAAATAGACCCCTGCTGACTTTATAGAGCTGTGAACGTAATTATATGTACATGATTACCCCTATTCACATATATGTAATTATGCATGCTGCGCTTTTTTTTGTGCATTTTTTGCACCAAATTCAGTTCAGCTGCAACACCGCAGATGATTGGTTCTGGCTTTTTAGAACCGAAGCTGCAATTTTTGGTGAACACTGCCTAAAGGTCTGTACTTTTATATATATATATAACCTACACATAATAGACACGTGCACTGACGATAAATTAGTTCGTTTTCGTTTTAGTTTCATTTGTTTGGTTTTTTTTTTTTCGTTTTTCGGGTCGTTCGTTATGATCACAATTCGTAAATTTGAAAATTCATAAATTCGAAAATTTGTAAACTCGTAAATTCGTACATTCGTAAATTCATAAATCCGAAAATTAAAAAAATCCAAAAATAAGAACGAAAATCCGAAAATTCTAAAGAATAACTAAATAACTAACTAATGATAACGAACTATTAAATTATAGTTATTGGAATTTCCTTTTAAATTTGGCTGTTTGTGAACATAACGAATACAAATTTATCTGAAGTTACGAATTATCTGAAATATTGAATGCTGCATCTAAACAAATGGAACGGAATTAATTAATAACAAATAATAACAATAAAAAGGTTTTTTTTATTATTATTATTGTTATGTATTTTATTAAGGAGAATGAAAAAAAGTTCCAAAGAAATAGGTTCTTTCCAGCTTAAGCAGCGCTGCTTAAGTTGGAAAGAACTTATTTCTTAGGAACTTTTTTGCTTTCTCCTTAAAGAGGAAGTAAAGTCTCTGAAGAAAAAAAAAAAACACCTTGCAAGACAAAGGCATAATGAGCTCGTATGCATAGCATGCGAGCACATTATGAATTACTTACCTGAGATCGAAGCCCCCGCATCGGCCCTCGTTCGCCTTCTCCGACGCCGCCATCCATCCTGGAGTGACTTCCGCGTATCGTGGCTCCGGCCAGTCACATCGCCTTTCGCGCATGCGTGCTGGTGCCGCCACTAACAGCATGATCGCCGTTAGAAATGGCACGCTCAGTGCGCCTGCGCCCAATGTTTATGGCGCATGCGCTGTAGACGTCGGTGCCGCTATTTCTGCAAATATCTCCTAAACCTTTTAGGTTTGGGGAGATATTTCTTGCACCTACAGGTAAGTCCTTATCTAGGCTTACCTGTAGGTTAAAGTGGTTGTAATGGGTTTACAACCACTTTAATGTTATATTTGATTATAGCAGCTGCTTAGTTTAATTTACTTCTTATCTTAAGCGCTGGATAAGTGACCTTGTTTGCTTTTACTTATTGTATTGTTGTTTATTATTATTAATTCATGATGTTCCATTCGTTTAGATACGGCATTTGTTATTTCGGATAATTCGTAACTTTGGATAAATTCGTATTTGTTACGTTCACTAACAACCAAATTTGTAATTTCCAATACCTCCAATACCTATAAATTAATAGTTAGTTATTATTTCAGATTTTCGGGTTTTCAGATTTTCGAATTTACGGATTTTCAAAGTTTCGAATTGACCAATATTCGGGAAAATTTGTTAAATGGGTTTTCGTTAATTCGGCTGTTTCCGAATTAACGGATTTGTCAAAATTAGTTAAAAAACGAATTTGGAGTAAAACTAATTGCACATGTCTACTACACAATGGGGTTGATTTACCAAAACTGGTGCACTCAGAATCTGCTGCAGCTTTGTATGGTAGCCAATCATCTTCTTCAATTAGGTTTTGGCATTAGCCTAGGTTCACACTGTAGCGATGCGGGAACCAGCGCAATTACAGCGCCGGTTCCCGCATCGCATCTCTCCCGCAGGCAGTTCACTGCCCTCTGTGAACCGCCGCGGGTGTCAATACAATGTTAATGACACCCACAGATGGGTTCACAGATCACAGTGCCAACTGTGAACTCGTAAAGAAATCAGATCGTATGGGTGAGAACCCCCATGCGATCCGATTCCAATGTGGGGGGAAAAAAAGTCCCTGCGCTATTTTTTTTGCTAATCCAATGCGAGTTCAACTGTATGGCTGAACTCTCATTGCACAGACATCGCACAGACATCGCATGCAATGGGCACCGGAGTGCGGCTGCGAATCACATGCGATGTCTGTGTTCGCACAAGTGTGAACCCAGGCTAAAACCTGAAAGCTGATCGGTTTCTATGCAGAGTTGCACCAGATTTTGCACTCTCCAGCTTTAGTAAATAGCCCCTGAAGTCAGGTTGAGACGTAAGGGGATAGCCCTGCGGTCTGGCTGTTACCTTCTTACCGCTTAATATGGCAGGCATCCACCGTCAGATCACTCACACGGACGCAGCCGCCCATTTCCCCCATCCGCCCGTCCCTCTCCGCACACAGAAACGGAACATCTTCAAAAGAGAGAGACTTCAGCGAAAGCTTCAAGATGTTTCCCTGCACATCAAGACCAGCAAAGCCGAGAGAAAACGCTTCAGTCTCGGCCCTTCAGGGGAATAAATCACATCAAAATTCTGAATTCTTCCTCACTTTCATCACCGTGTAATACAAAGTCACTCCCGGGGCTGGGGGGTGCCACCATCAAAAGACTATGCAGCAAAATAATCCTTTAAGAGGAAGATGAGAACGACAAATCCCCCGATGTCCCCGCGTCACCCTTGTCATGGCGTTCTTCCTCCGGACATCACTTCTGTAAGAGCGGCCAACGGCCGAGCGCCAATGTAACTCTTTGGTGTCTCACTATGGCAGCCCACATGGCAGCTGTGCAGATGTTTTTCCTTTATAAAGCTGCTCTGGAATCTATAGGATTTAAAGTAGACCTGTCATTAAAGCAGTATTAAACTCCAAACCAAAAATGTAATATATTGCAGCTTACCAATCATTAGATGTGGTGGCTGCATTCCTTTTCTTTTTTTAAGCTTTTTTCCCCTCTATTCTCACCTGGCAATCTGGCCAATAACACACCTCCTGTATTAGAGTGCCCCCACTCTGGGTGAAGGAGCAACAGAGACACCTTCAGGCATTGTCAGTCTATCAGTAGCGGCCAGTGGAAATATTTTTTTGGGGTGGGGGCGGCAAACAGTACATAAACCCCACCCCCCATCGGTCGGTCAGTAGGTATCACCAGCGTCTTCCCCTGCTCGGCGGTGGACTCCCGTTCACCTGGTCATCACGGCGACGGCGGCGGCAGCTTCCGTTTCCTCCCTCCTCTTTATTAGCGGCCAATCGCGAGTCTTCTCTTTTCTGCCAATCGTAAAACGGGTCTCACACTTCAAACTTCTCAAACTTCTGATTGGCCGGATTGGGGATCAGTGTTTCAACAGCAAATATTCATTCGCTGTTGTGACACACCTGGGTGGGCTCTGGTCGCACGCTCTGTGACCCGAGCCCACCCTATTTTGAAGCCTATTAAAACCCTGGCCGCTGTAATTCATGGGCCCAGCGTCCTGAAAGGGGCCGGACGCATGAATAGGGGGTGGCCGTGGTGGCCATGGATAGATTCATGCTATGCATAAATCTATCCATTATGTATATAGGGGGTGACGAGGAGAGAGGGGGCGGGGCCCGGGCGCCCCTAATGGACGGGATGCCACTGCAGTCTATGTGTTAGATGTTAGATCTACTAGCAGATTTAGATACTATTACAAACCAAACTATACAGTAACTAAGCAGTTACAGCAACGTTTTTTTTCCTTTTGGTATAAAAGGTTTTACATGAATAAATAAATGCTGATCATTGTAAGCACCACTGCCAGTGGTAAATGACTTATCTTAACCCTCTGCTACATTTGCAGTACAGCTTAGTCAAGCCATAGATTTTTCAATTTTCTTTCCTTCCACCATGGATGATTTTGATTCCCCCACTAGCACAGTCAGTGTTGATGGGGGAATGCCTCCGGCAGCACTATTGTGTTCTGCCAGCAGGGGGTCGTGTGGAGCCTTCCTGGATGGCAAAATACAATGATTACTGCCAGCAGATATAGCCGCTGGCAGTAATCACATGCAGAAAAATTTGACAGGCTGGTTGTACCCAAGTCGCTCGATGGATCAACTTGGGTACAATCTGCCTGGCCATACCTGGATTGAAATTCGGCCAGTTCCTGTTGAACCAGATGAATTTCGATCCATGATTAGTCCTGATAAAAAATATGTATGTGCAAGAGACAAATGTTAAACTCAGTCTGGTAGGAACCCCAAAGGTAGTTGGGCTGCCTCGCCTCAGATAGAGGTTGAATGACCCCAAAACCTAGTAATAAAAAGGAAAAAACTAAATGTTCCTACCAAACTGAGTGTCTGGGTGAGAGTACACCTGCCTAAGGTAGTATACCCTTTTTTAACTTTTGGTCAATACCTTCTGACCTCTACTCATTTCCAGCTATCTCTAGTTAAACATTTGTCTTTTACATACACATATTTATTATCAGGACCCAGCCAGCCCCTGGGGACTTACCATATATCCCTTGTGCCTCTCTGGACAGATGGAGAAACACCTCACATTCATACATACACACACATACTAGGGCCAATTTAGACAGGAACCAATTTCCCTTTCAGCATGTCTTTGGAATGTGGAGGAAACCAGAATAACAGGAGGAAACCTACAAAGGCACAGGAAGAACATGCAAACTTCAGGCAGGTAGTACCTTGGTTGGATTTGAACCAACAACCCCAGTGCTAGCCAGGCAAGTTAGCAATATTTAAGTGACCATTTACTTTTATATGTATATAACAAATGTGTAAATGAAATGTGTCTGTGTGTCAGCAAGGAACAATGTGATGCAAATTCACTAAAGCTGAAAGCACTTCCCAGGGACCACTGACAGGCTGTTCTGAGCATACAGCCCTCACAGGCACAGTCCAGGAACTGTTGCCAGCCCATTCTGATCATACAGCCCACACAGGCACAGTCAAGAGGCCATTGGCAGCCTATTCTGACCATTCAGCTCTCATGGGCACAGTCCAGGGACCACTGGCAGGCTATTCTGACCATTCAGCTCTCATGGGCACAGTCCAATGGCCGTTAGCAGCCCATTCTGGCCATACAGACCTCACAGGCACAGTCCAGGGGCCATTGGCAGGCCATTGTGATCATACAGCCCTCACATGCACAGTTCAGGGGCCAATGGCAGCCCATTCTGATCATACAGCCCTCACAGGCACAGCCCAGGAGCCATTGGAAGCCCATTCTGACCATACAGCTCTAGTGGGCACAGTTTAGGAGTCATTGGAAGCCCATTCTGACTATACAGCCCTCACAGGCACAGTTCAGGAGTCTTTGGAAGCCCATTCTGACCATACAGTCCTCACTGGCACAGTCCACAGGGACTATTGGAAGCCCATTTAGACCATATAGCCTTCACAGGCGCACTCCAGGGACCATTAACATTCATTCTGAGCTTAGAGACCCCAAGCGCAGTCCAAGGACTACTGGCAGCCAGTTCTGAGCTTCAAACCTTCAAAGGCGCAGTCCAGGGACCATCATAAGTCCATTCTGAGCATACAGCCCTCACAGGTGAAGTCCAGGAGTTTTAATAAAATGAGTACAGTGAGCTTTTAAAGAGCCTCACTAAAGCACTCTGAGAGCTGCAACCAGCTTTCTTAAAGCGTCTTTCACACTGCAGTGCCCTCGAAAGTGTTTGGATTGCTTTTCAGAGGGCATATAGCAGGTCATGAGAAGGCGTTATATCATTATACCACTGGATTAAACCCTTTAATTCTTCACTACCGCACCACAATTATGTGCATTGAAAATGGCTGCAGTGCGGTCCTTTTCACCCCTTCCCGTCCTGGTCTATTGTAATATGACAACTGAGTGGGAGCCATATCATCTTGGGACGACCTTCCAGGATCGAGCCCCACTGGCCGCGCTGTGGCAGATCTGTCACCTCCCGTGTCCACCGGACATGGCCGCTGCCAGTACCATGTGATCGCTGTGGCCAATCACAGCAGACCACATGACAATTGTACACAATGATAGGCTTTGATTCATTTCTTTCATTGTGTACTATTGTGATGAGCTCTGTGATTGGTCACAGTGATCACATGGTACAGACAGTGCCAATCACAGCCCATCTGTACCATGTGATTAGCTGTGGCCAATCACAGCTAATCACAATAGTAAACACTGAATTAATAGTTTTGTAAAAAGTATAAAAAAAATCCTGATCACCTCCGCAGAGTAGTACAGTGTTACTATGTATGTAGAAAAAAAAGTAATAAAAAATAAAAATATTTTAAATGTTTTTTTAAAACATATATATATATATATATATATATATATATATATATATATATATATATATATATATATATATATATATATATATTTATTTACATACTGTCAGCAGTCAGTGTCCCTGATCACCACCACATCATTTGATGCTGTACTGCATTGGTGACAGTATGTAAAAGAAATTTAAAAAATTGTGAAAAAAAACTATTTTTAATAATTTGGGGGAGACGGATGGACAGGAAAGGCGGAAGGCCTCCTTACCTTAGGAGGCAGATGTCCTGCCCAGGATGACACTCCGATCTCCCCTCCTCCTCCCTCCCCTGTCTGAGTGCTGGATGTGAATGAGCTGCTGCGGGTAAGCCATCCCTGGAGACAGTGGTGGCTGGTGGGTCGGCCGGTCGGGCTTCCCCTGCGTCTCCTCCGGCTGTGCATCTCCTCCCTCCTCCTCCTATTCCAATAGGATTGTTTCTCCTTTCGGCCAATCGGGAAATGCTTCCTGATTGGCCAGGAGGAGAATCAGTGCGACAATAGCAAATATTAATTCATTATTGTCAAACAACTGGGTGGGCTCAGGGTGCAGTGCTCTGACCCCCGAGCCCACCCTTATTTGAAGCCTATCAGAGCCTCAGGCTCTAATCACGTTTGGAAGCTCTAAACCCCATTGGAATCCATGCGTTCGGCACCCCACATGTAGATTAGGGGGCCGGACGCATGTATAAGGGGGGCGGCGCCCGTGCGCTCCTAATAAACGGGCAGCCACTGCCTTGGACTGTCTAACAAATTTGATGGGTATTTTTACTGTCCTGGCATTTTTGGGCCTCAAGAAATGAGATAGGCCATCGGTACATCAGGAACGATCGATTTTCAGATATATATATACCATACTTTGTGGACTCTATAACTTTCCTACAGACTAAATAATATACACTGATTTTAGTTATTTTCACCAAAGAAATGTAGCAGAATACATTTTGGCCTACATTTATGAAGAAAGATTATTTATTTGCAAAATGTTATAACAGAAATGAAAAAAAAGGGGGGTTTTTTTTCTAAAATTTTGATCTTTTTTTTAGCTTATTTAGCAAAAAATAAAAAACCCAGAGGTGATTAAATACTACCAAAAGAAAACTCTGTGTGAAAAAAATGATTAAATATTTATACGAGTACAGTGTTGCATGACCGCTTAATTGTCATTCAAAGTGTGGCAGCACTGAAAGCCACGTTGCTAGGACACAGCATGACCCCGATCTCTGTAAAGAGACGCTCACTTAACCATGTGATCGGCTGTGTCCAATCACAGCCAGTCACATGTAAATACAGAAGTGCCGGTGATCAGCTCTCGTAGCCTCACACTGACAGAGTGTGTGGCAAGGAGAGCTGATCAGCTGCATCTTTTTGCTGGGGACAGCAAGACAGGTAATCAGGGCACTGATCATCAGTGCCCTGATTACAACAAAGCGCCAACAGTACCGACAATCAGTACCCACCAGTGCCGGCAATCAGTGCTCACCAGTGCCAGCAATCAGTGTCCACCAGTGCCAGCAATCAGTGCCCATTAGTGATGCCAGTCAGTACTGGCTTTCAGTGGCCATCAGTGCCGCCTATCAGTGCTGCCCATCAATGCCTATTAGTGTTGCCCATCAATGCCCATCAGTGCCACCCATCAGTGCCCATAAGTTGCACCCATCAGTACCACCTATCAGTGCCCACCAGTGCCACCTATCAGTGCCCACCAGTGCCAACCATTAATGCTCATCAGTGCCACATATCAGTGCCCATAAGTGAGGCATATTAGTGCCTCCTCATCAGTGCCACCTAATCATTGCCCATAAGTGCCACCTCATCAGTGCAGCCTATCAGTGCCCATCAGTGCAGCCTCATCAGCGCACATCAGTGAAGGAAAAAAACGTTTTTTTTTCAAAATTTTCGTGTTTTATTTGTAAAAAATAAAAAACCCAGCAGTGGTTAAATATCACCAAAAGAAAGTTCTATTTGTGTGAATAAAATGATAACAATTTCACATGGTTACAGCGTCGCATGACCGCACAATTGTAATTCAAAGTGCGACAGTGCTGAAAAATGGTGTGGGCAGGAAAGGGGTGAAAGGTGCCTTGTATTTAGGTGGTTTAACACAGATGATGTGTGTAAAGATAAAGAATTGTATTTTCTTGTTTGTTGTTGTTTCTCTTCCTGTTATCATTATCTGATTATACAAACAAGATTTTTGTTGTTAAATGCTAAATAGAAACATGTCAACAAATGAATTCTTGAAATAGCTTAACACAGTAGTAATCAACTTTCTTGATATAGGGGGCCTAAGGTGACATCACCAATTTCCTGCACATAATATTCACTGAATGTACTGCTATGTTACTACAGAAAACTGTCAGAGATGTCGATATACCACTGGAGATGGTCAGAGACTGCAGGCGTGCTGCAGGAGAAGATCAGAGACTGCGGACATGCTATATATAAGTGTTGGAGACTGAGGATCTGCTTCAGGGCACAGTTATAGCCTGGAAAAAAAGGTTACCTAAGACCACTATTACAGACATTTTACAAATCAATGCTTCCACATTTCTGCTCCCTGCAGCCCACTTAAAAATTTCTTGCGCCACATTTGATATTTCTCTCAGCAAGATCCATTATAAAAGATCAGAGGAACAAAAACATAAAAAGAGAAAAGGGAATGGACCGCACAGAATAACATAATGTGCAAGAAATAAACCAAATCATTTAATCGCTGCAAACCAGACTAATAAATATTTCTCCTCCACTCACCTGATTTAGCATGAATTCTGCAGGAGCTGCGAGGGCCACGCAACAAGCTTTTACTTAGACGTGCAGTTGGAGGGGGGCGCAGAAAGACTACGCAGTTAAGCTGTGTTTTTGCCACCCAATATCTGCCCCCCCCCCCCACCCCCTCTTTAAGTTGCAATAGACAGCAGGCAGGGGTGTTTACCTGCTGAGGGTGCAATGCTGCATTTTGTGCCTGCTGCAAAGTTTACTCGATATGTAGCAATCGGCAGGCAGCAAGCCATTGAAGCAAATGGGAAAACGCTGAAAGTACCCTGCAATGTGCACTGCATGCGGTTGCTGCATGTATGTTGGCAAAAATGGGCTTAAAACAGGTGTCACGTTGCTTCCTCACTGCCTGTCAGTAGTGCAATCCGAACTCAGATTGGTTTTCAGAGGAAAGGGAGATTTACACGTCTAAATCTCTTCTAAGTGCCAAAGGGTGACATGCTGCCCCTGTGTCAGTGTTGGCGTATACTATGGGGGTTATTTACTGAAGGTAAATCCACTTTGCACTACAAGTGCACTGCAAGTGCAGTAGTTGTAGATCTGAGGGGGACATGCAAGGAAAATAAAAAACAACATTTTTGCTTGCACATGATTGGATGATAAAATCAGCAGAGCTTCCACTCATTTCAGAGCTTCCCCTCAGATTTACAGCGACAGCACTTCCAAGTGCACTTGTAGTGCAAAGTGGATTTGCCTTTAGTAAATCAACCCCTATGTGTCAGTGTTGTTGTATACTATGGGGGTTATTTACGAAAGGCAAATCCACTTTGCACTGCAGGTTCACTGAAAGTGCACTTGGAAGTGCAGTCCCTCTAAATCTAAGGGGCAGATCTAAAATGAGGAGAAGCTCTGCTGATTTTATCATCCAATCATGTACAAGCTAAAATGCTGCTTTTTATTTTCCTTGCATGTCCCCCTCGGATCTAAAGCAACTGCACTTCCAGTGCAAAGTGGATTTTCCTTTAGTAAATAACCCCCAATGTGTCAGTGTTGGTGTATACTTTGTGTCAGTGTTGGTGTATACTTTGTGTCAGTGTTGGTGTATACTTTGTGTCAGCATTGGTGTATACTCTGTGTCAGTGTTGGTGTCTACTATGTGTCAGTGTTGACGTATACATGTCGGCGTTGGTGTAAACTCTGTGTCAGTGTTGGTGTATACTTTGTGTCAGTGTTGGTGTATACTATGTGTCAGTGTTGGTGTATACTTTGTGTCAGTGTTGGTGTCTACTATGTGTCAGTGTTGACATATACGTGTCGATGATGGTGTATACTCTGTGTCAGTGTTGGTGTATACTTTGTGTCAGTGTTGGTGAATACTCTGTGTCAGTGTTGGTGTATACTTTGTGTCAGTGTTGGTGTATACTCTGTGTCAGTGTTGGTGTATACTTTGTGTCAGTGTTGGTGTATACTCTGTGTCAGTGTTGGTGTATACTCTGTGTCAGTGTTGGTGTATACTTTGTGTCAGTGTTGGTGTATACTCTGTGTCAGTGTTGGTGTATACTCTGTGTCAGTGTTGGTGTATACTTTGTGTCAGTGTTGGTGTATACTCTGTGTCAGTGTTGATGTATACTATGTGTGTGTTGGTGTATACTCTGTGTCAGCATTAGTGTATACTCTGTGTCAGTGTTGATGTATACTTTGTGTCAGTGTTGGTGTATACTTTGTGTCAGTGTGGATGTATGCTATGTGTCAGTGTTGATGTATACTTTGTGTCAGTGTGGATGTATGCTATGTGTCAGTGTTGATGTATACTTTGTGTCAGTGTGGATGTATGCTATGTGTCAGTGTTGGTGTATACTTTGTGTCAGTGTTGATGTATACTATCAACACAAAGTATACACCAACACTGACACAAAGTATACATCCACACTGACACAAAGTATACATCAACACTGACACAGAGTATACATCCACACTGACACAAAGTATACATCAACACTGACACAGAGTATACATCCACACTAACACAAAGTATACATCCACACTGACACAAAGTATACATCAACACTGACACAGAGTATATACCAACACTGACACAGAGTATACGTCAACACTGACACATAGGGGTTGATTTAGTATTACTAAAGGCAAATAGACTGTGCACTTTGCAGAGTGCAGTTGCTCTCTGCAAGTGCAATTGCTCCAGAGCTTTGTAAACGAGGTAAGGCTTGACTTTGCAAAGAGTATCGAATCCTGTGCAAGGAAAATTTAAAAACAGCATTTTTGCTTGCGCATGATTGGATGATGGAAGTCAGCAGAGCTTCTTCTCATTTACTAAGCTCTGGAGCAACTGCGCTTGCAGATGGTAACTGCACTTTGCAAAGTACACAGTATTTTGCCCTTTAGTAAATCAACCCCATAGTATACGTCAACACTGACACACAGCATACATCAACACTGACACATATCATACACCAACACTGACACAGAGTATACATCATCACTGACATACAACAAATATACACTAACACAGAGCAAACAACAACACTGACACATGTGGGGATTTACTAAAACTGGAGATTGCAAAATCTGGTGCAGTTTTCCATAGAAATCAATCCACTTCCAGGTTTTGTTGTCAAAGTTTAATTGAACAAGCTGAAGTTAGAAGCTGATTGCCCACCATGCGCAGCTCCACCGAATTCTGGGTACTCCAATTTTAGTAAATCTCCCCCATAGTATACAAAAACGCTGACACACACATCATACATTAACACCGACACATAGGGGTTTGATTTACTAAAGGCAAAAAGACTGTGCACTTTGCAAAGTGCAGTTGCACTCTTCAAGTGCAGTTGCTCCAGAGCTTAGTAAATGAGGGGAAGCTCTGTTGACTTCCATCATCCAATTATGTGCAAGCAAAAATGCAGTTTTTTTTATTTTCCTTGCACGTGATTGGGTACTCTTTGCAAAGTGAAGCTTTATCTCTTTTACTAAGCTCTGGAGCAACTGCACATTGCAAAGTGCAAATTCTATTTGCCTTTAGTAAATCACCCCTATGTGTCAGTGATGTATGCTGTGTGTGTCAGTGATGATCTATGCTGTGTGTATCAGTGTTTGCTCTGTGTCAGTGTTGATACATGCTGTTTATCGGTGATTATGTATGTTGTGTGTGTCAGTGTAGCTGTTTGCTCTGTGTCAGTGTTGATACATGCTGTTTATCAGTGATGATGTATGCTGTGTGTGTCAGTGTTTTGTTTGCTGTGTTAGTGTTGATACAATGCTGTTTATCAGTGATGATGTATGCTGTGCGTGTTAGTGTTTTTGTTTGCTCTGTGTCAGTGTTGATACATGCTGTTTATCAGTGATGATGTATGTTGTGTGTGTCAGTGTTGTTGTTTTCTCTGTGTCAGTGTTGATACAATGCTGTTTATCAGTGATGATGTATGCTGTGTGTGTCAGTGTTGTTTGCTGTGTTAGTGTTGATACATGCTGTTTATCAGTGATGACCTATGCTGTGTGTGTCAGTGTTGTTGTTTGCTGTGTTAGTATTGATACATGCTGTTTATCAGTGATGATGTATGCTGTGTGTGTCAGTGTTGTTGTTTTCTCTGTGTCAGTGTTGATACAATGCTGTTTATCAGTGATGATGTATGCTGTGTGTGTCAGTGTTGTTTGCTGTGTTAGTGTTGATACATGCTGTTTATCAGTGATGACCTATGCTGTGTGTGTCAGTGTTGTTGTTTGCTGTGTTAGTATTGATACATGCTGTTTATCAGTGATGACCTATGCTGTGTGTGTCAGTGTTGTTGTTTGCTGTGTTAGTATTGATACATGCTGTTTATCAGTGATGATGTATGCTGTGTGTGTCAGTGTTGTTGTTTTCTCTGTGTCAGTGTTGATACAATGCTGTTTATCAGTGATGATGTATGTTGTGTGTGTCAGTGTTTTGCTGTTTGCTCTGTGTCAGTGTTGATACATGCTGTTTATCAGTGATGATGTATGTTGTGTGTGTGTCAGTGTTTTGTTTGCTGTGTTAGTGTTGATACAATGCTGTTTATCAGTGATGATGTATGTTGTGTGTGTCAGTGTTGGTGCATGCACTGTGTCAGTCAGTGCTACACCTGCAGGCTGGTACCCTCTCCTCTCAGCTGTCACTCTGCTCATGCTGTGGCCAATCATAGTGCAGGGGGCGGGCCGCTGCAGTTGAGGCTGGCAGTGCTGTGATCACATCCATTCTCATCTTCTGCAGCCTCTGCTGGATTATCCGGATCTCTGGCTGTCTGCTGCTTCTGGACATGTTGCTGCACCCGTTCTCCTGGATCATCCTGAGTGCCATGGCTGCCCTGTGCCTCCTGCAAGGTAGGGAGACCCCCAGCTGCCCCTGCCAGGGGAGCTCTGCATGGGATGATTGCAAGCTCTGCAGCTCACTGTATCTGCTGTGTATTGTGGTACCTGGATAGCGGGAGTGTGTGTAGGGGGGGGGCATTCACCCCCACCCCCCAGTCTCTGCCCACCTGGATGTGAGGGGGGGCTTTGTGGGAAAGGGGGTATCAGTGATTGACACCCCCTCCAGCTGTGTAGTTATTGGTTTTGCATTCCAGAATGTGAAGGGTTAAGTGAAGTCTCTGATCAGGTGATGTTCTCTTCCCCTGCCTGGCACACAATGGGTTAATAGCCTGGTACTCCGCAGTGCCAACATCCTGCACTAATCTTTGGAGCAGAGGGCGCTATGAAGGGGTTAAAGGTCCAGGATGCTGATGAAAGCCCCCCTTGTACTGAACACTGTGGGGGGGGGGGGGGGTCAGTGAATGGCCGGGGAGATCAGTGTACACACAGTGCACAGGCACTGCTACATACCTGAGCTCAACCCAAACCTACCTACCGCCTGTGTGCAGGGATCGGCTGTGCGAGAGAAACCTGTTGTGTTCACATCCCTCTCCTCTCTATACAATGTATCCCACTACCCTTCCCATCTACAATGTATCATATATATATATATATATATATATATATATATATATATATATATATATATATATATACAATGTATCCGGCTATCCCTCCTATATACACATACAATGTATCCAATCGACACATCAATTGTATCCTATATATACAATGTATCCATCCTGTGTACACATACCATTATCTATCTGATAATATAGGCATATAATGTATCCTTCCAGCACACAAACAATGTATACATCCGATGTACTAATATGATGTATCCATCTGATATACACAGCTATCCATAGTCTGTCCGATCATTTCCTTCCAGTCCGGAGATCGGTCAGCTCTGGCAAATTGCCATTGATGGTGACACCGATATGATTGGCAGAAGTTTGAGCAGAAGGCACACCCCATCAATTAGCACTTATATGTTCTCTACTTTCCTGACATCTCCTCCCCCACCCCAAGCATCATCCTTCTACCCTGGGCATCCCCCACCAATCTCTATCCTCCTCACCTCTTATTCTGGAATTTCTGGGCATCTCTCCACCCCCCTCCCCCCCCAACACCAGGCATAATCCTTCTACTTCGGTAACCCCCCCCCAACCCCTACCTTAGGCATCCCTCTATCCCCCTCAATACCCCAAGGTAGTATTTCATCCCTTTCACTCCCCTACCCCAGGCTTCCCTCCATCCCCTCACCCCCTTCCAGTACTCCATCCCCCCCCCCATATCCCAAGCAGTACTCCACCCCCCTTACCCTCCTCCCTAGGCTTCCCTCCATCCCCTCACCCTCTTCCAGTACTCCATCCCCCCCCCCCCATATCCCAAGCAGTACTCCATCCCCCAGATCCTCCTCCCTAGGCTTCCCTCTATCCCCCGCACCCCCCCACCCCCCAAGCAGTACTCCATCTCCCTCACCCCTACCCCAGGTATCCCTCCATCTTCCTCACCCCTCTACCTCAGGCATCTCTCCATCCCCATCACCCCCCCCCCTCCATGCTCCAAGGCAGTACTCCATCCCCCTTACCCCTCTACCCTAGGCTTCCCCCTATTACCCTTCACCCTCTACCCCCAGCAGTACTCCACTACTCCACCCCAAATACCCCAAGGCAGTACTCCATCCCCCTTACCCCCCTACTCTAGGCTTCCCTCTATCCCCATCACCCCCATACTCTGAGCAGTACTCCATCCCCCTCACCCCCTACCCCAGGCATCCCTCCATCTCCCTTACCCCCTACCTCAAGCATCCCTCCATCACACCCCCCCATACTACAAGACAGTACTCCCTTACTCCCCTACCTTAGGCTTCCCTCCATCTCCCTCAAACCCCCCACCCCTAGCAGTACTACATCCCTCTCAACCCCATACCCTGAGTACTCCCTCTCCCTTACCTCCCCATCCCCAGGCATCCTGGTACTCCACCCCCCCCCCCCCCCACTCCAGGTATCCCTCCACCCTCTATACTCCAAGGCAGTACTCCATCCACCA
The DNA here is from genome assembly GCA_037952925.1 of Lithobates clamitans. NCBI lineage: Eukaryota > Metazoa > Chordata > Amphibia > Anura > Ranidae > Lithobates > Lithobates clamitans. The sequence goes on along the minus strand of JBBGZY010000020.1, from coordinate 3,720,515 downwards.
AAACCCTTCTACCCTAGGCTTCCCTCTATCTCCCTCACCCCTCTACCTCTGGCATCCCTCCACCCCCTACCCCCCCCCCCTTCATCCTCCAAAGCAGTCCTCCATCTCCCTCATCCCCCCTACCCTATGGCATCCCTCTATCCATTACTCCCCTGGGTCCCAGCACCCCCCCCCCTCTTATTATTCTCCCCTTGTCACCTCACTGGCTGATTACACAAGCAAGGATCGGGGTCCGCACTCCGCGGGGGGAGGACGGCGGGTCGGATCTGGTTGTACATTGTGGAGGGACTCGGGGAGGCGCTGTCTTGGCGCAAAATAGGCGCAGCTGTGAGTCGGGGACCGATGGCGGTGTCAGTAGAGTCGGATCGCCCAGTCAGCCCTCCTCCAACAGTTGGTCCAAATACAGCAGCCAATCAGCAATCTCTTCTCTCTGATTTCCGCTCCGCGCTGTGGATGGGATGTGCGGAGCTCCGCGCTGATCCAGGAGAACCTGTCATGTCTGGGCTCATCCTATGATTATATCAGACTGAGCTATGACATCATTAATCCTCATTCAGCTCGAGTATCAGAGGTCACCTGACAGCTGGCAAGTGTCTGACGTCACACACTGCACACTCCGGGGCTGGGAGACAGTGTGAGGTCAGATAGGAAGCCCTCCTTTTGTCTTATGGGTTCTCCTTCAAAATGAATAGAACACATTAAACCGCACATCAGCGCATGATGCCATGTATTGTGAACGCCCATCAACACACACGGACGCAAATCATGACACGTGAACACACATTAGGGCACATAATAGCACACCATGACACACAGACGCATACAACACATGACCGCACATCACAAACACACACACAGGGCTGGTGCAAGGCTCTTTTACACCCTAGGCAAAACCTCATTTTACTGCCCCCCATTGGCTCCACCCCTGACTCCACCCCCTTTGCCCTGCCCATGTATACCCCACCGTTTTAATGAAGCGCCCATCAAATTCAGCCTCACCAGTGCCCATCAAAGCAGCCTCACCAGCGCCCAGCAAATGCAGCCTCACCAGCGCCCATCAAATGCAGCCTCACTAGCGCCCATCAAATGCAGCCTCATTATGCAGCCTCACCAGCACCCATTAAATGCAGCCTCACCAGCGCCCATCAATGCAGCCTCATTATGCAGCCTCACCAGCACCCATTAAATGCAGCCTCACCAGCACCCATCAATGCAGCCTCACCAGCACCCATCAATGCAGCCTACCAGCACCCATCAATGCAGCTGCACCAGCGCCCTTCAAATACAGCCTCACCAGTGCCCATCAAATGCAGCCTCACCAGCGCCCATCAGTGTAGCCTCACCAGTGCCCATCAAATACAGCCTCACCAGCACCCATCAAATTCAGCCTCACAAGTGCCCATCAAATGCAGCCTCACCAGCGCCCATCAATGTAGCCTCACCAGCGCCCATCAAATGCAGTCTCACCAGCGCCCATCAAATGCAGCCCCACCAGCGCCCATCAAATGCAGCCTCACCAGCGTCCATCAAATGCAGCCTCACCAGCGCCCATCAAATTCAGTCTCACCAGCGCCCATCAAATGCAGCCTCACCAGCGCCCATCAAAGGCAGCCTCACCAGCGCCCATCAAATTTAGTCTCACCAGCGCCCATCAAATGCAGCCTCACCAGCGCCCATCAAATGCAGCCTCACCAGCACCCATCAAATGCAGCCTCACCAGCACCCATCAAATGCAGCCTCACCAGCGCCCATCAAAGGCAGCCTCACCAGCGCCCATCAAATTCAGCCTCAGCACCCATCAAATTCAGTCTCACCAGCGCCCATCAATGAATGTTTGCTTGCTTCCATTCATTCGGGAGTCTGGACACAGACACAGTCCTCCGCCGCTGCTGCACCTCTGACATGTGCAAACGGAGCGGCGGCTGCCTGCTGCAGGCAGAAGAGTACATAGGAGACAAGTCATGGTCAGCCTGCAGGATTCTGATTAGTTCACATTCTTGTATCAGCCCCGCCATGACCGGTTCTCTTTCTCAGTGGTTTGTAATTGGTGATCTTCTATTGGAGAATCCCCTGGCAGTGGATGTGGCTTCAGCACTCTGATTGGCTGGAGGAACCGGCCCTGACAGTCAGATGGTGTGTGGAGTGCTGTGCCGCAAATTAGAATTTCTTGCATCCCTCGTTGTCTTATGTCACTTCTATCAGGACCTTTGTATGATGTCTGGTCTGCAATCTCTACCTATGCTGTGCCGTGAGTGGGGCCTAATCGGAAAGTAGGGCTTGGTCACTCATTCCCTTAGTGGGCAATAGCAGGCCAAGTTTTCCAGATTCCTTCACACAGGTGAGATTATTACTGCACTGATTTTACACTGTTAAAATGGCCATACATTATACAATTTTCTTATTCCTGTAGATTTACATTCGACTATGTAAGGATGGGGGGATGGGCGAATGGTTCGGGCTGAGCATGAGTTTGGGCCGAACATTGGCTGTTCGGAAGTTCTCTGAACAACTGAATTTTAGGGTCGTTCAACCGTTTGTTTGGGCCACCGAACGACCACAATGCACTGCGCCGCCGCACAGTGCATTGAAAGCCCTGATTGGCTGAAGCAATGAACGCTTCGCCCATTTAGGGCACAGAGCACCCCGTAGCCATTGTATGCCCAATTACTTGCCTATAAGCCTTCAAAATGGGCACTCTGATTTTTCACGTTCGGGTCCCATAGATTTCAATGGGATTCCTTCTTCAGAACTTTCCCGATGTTCGAAAGTTCTGGTGCGAACCGAACGGGGGGTCATTGGGCCCATCCCTACAACTATGTAGTACAAGGGCCTACCTGATTGCATACACATTGAAAGTGTTTAGGTTTATTCTCATATTATTTATGGTTTTGGTAAATCTAAAGGAAAATTGTATAATGTATGGCCAGCCTTACTGATGATCCTTTCTGTGCGCTTACCTGAAAAAGTATGGAAATCATGTCCTGCCAGGGATCTGCTGTATGACTGGTGATATTTGCGTATCTGGCAGAGAATTAAAGTGATTGTAAAAATTCAATTAATTTGTTTTTTTAAATAACAAACATGATTATACTTACCTGCTCTGAGCAATCGTTTTGCACAGAACAGCCCCGATCCCCTTCTTCTGGGGTCCCCACGGGTACTCCAGGCTCCTCTTCATTGGGTGCTCCCATGGAAAGCCGCTATCCCTGGGGGCACCAGTGCGGGAGCGCTCCCAAGTCCCGCTGCTACGTCCATTGACACAGACAGCGGGACTCGGCCCTGTCCCCCACTCCCATGTCACAGCTTTGGATGGACAGCAGTGGGAGCCAATGGCTCCTGTTGTTATCAATCTGTCCAATAAGGAGAGAGACAGTGGCTGGAGCCGCTGCACTCTTGCACATCGCTGAATCGGATCGGGGTCAGGTAAGTAAAAGGGAAGAGTCTGGGGAAGGGGGGGAGCTACAGCACACAAGGTATTTCAGCTTAATGCATTGAATGAATAAATTGAATGAAAAATGTTAAGGCTTTACAATCACTTTAACCCCTTCTAGACTATGGCACCATTTGCAGGTAGATGTAAAACCTTTGGTGCGCGCAGTCACCCCCCTTCCCCCCCAGTTGGGTCTGCTCTGTACTTAGAAAACAGTTTGCTGACCTGGTTGTAGAACAATATCATAGCGTGGGTATAATCTCATATAATACATCTGAATTATTTCTTTTGATGGGGGAAATAATTCAGTGACTATACAGGGAAGAGATGCCCCTTTCCCTCTGCTGCCTCTAGGCATCAGCCTACTCTGCCTAATGGGAAGTTAGGGCCTGCTGATTTTGAATTCACAGACTGACATATGGACAAGGGTAAGCTGGCTATACACGCTACAATCTGGTTGTAGAATCTCTGTACAATTTCCTTAACAGTGAAATAAAGCCAAAAACACCTCTGTTTCAAAGGCCCAATGCCCACGAGATCCTTCGCCCATGCGGGCATCTTCTCCCCAGATTCTTTCAGGTGCCAATCTTTGGCCACCTTGATGACATCAATCTGCAGACGTGCAGGAGTGCAGTCAACCTCACACACAGGCACTGTGCTGGAATGCAAAGTGAGCTTCACATGCACAGTTCAGGTTTCATTTTACAGAGGTAGATAAGTGTATTTTATTGTGGAAGAGACATTTCCGCCATACACTGTGCAATCATATTGTACAATCTCTGTTTGGTCTGACAAAACCATGTAATATGAGGACAGACCTAAATAATGGATTCGATTTGTATCCAACCAGGCAGGCCTTTGCACTACATAGTTGATGGTAGATCTAAAGGAGAATGTACAATCAGCTTGTGTGGTGCCACCTTTTAAACAATAGATCCAGTTATTATGAAATCAGGAAGGCCCTTGCACTAATCCAATCTAAATGAGATTGTACAATCAGATTGTATAATGTATGATCAGCCTTACATTTCTTGTTCTCCTCTTATGTTTGTGTTCTCAGTGTGGAATATGGAGAAATCTGACAGATATGCAGCGGGTACTGACCGGTCCTTGCAGCGGCCTGTCAGGACTGTGAGTGACCCTGTAAATTGGGCACTGCCTCTCGGGGCAGTGCTGTTAGAGAGTGGGAGAGCACAGTGATTTTTACTAGCATCTATAGCTGCTGGCAATAATTGCATGCCAAAATTCCAACATGCTGGTTGTACCTAGGTTGTTCGATGGATCGACTTGGGTACAATCAGCCTGCTCATAAATGGTTAGAATCTCGGCCGGTCCCTGCACAGGACAGACTGCGGCTGAGGACAGGACAGACTGCGGCTGAGTAAATCAGTGGCAGGCTCAGAGCAGGCTGACAGCTATCAATAACATCAGCGCAGCAGGCATAGGCAGGTGCTGAGACTGAGACTGATGTGGGGTGGCTAACAGGGGACAGCAGGAGGACTAATCCCAGCGGCAGCATACATGCCAAGTGTACCATATCCATTACAATATACTCCCACTGCACTGACCTAAACTATCCTGTACCTCCCGATCTACAATCTTAAACCACTATATATATATTTGTATAGTCCATTGATCCGTCAGCCTTCCAATCTGCAGTGCCCGATTTTCCTTGATCTAGGCAAGCCACATCTCTGCTGAGAGCTGTCATTGATTGCTAGGACCGCCAGCATCCTAGCAACCAATTACGTCATATGTGTGCCCACCCCCTGCAGAGTGCTTCTCTTTTCAGCTACTGCCTTCTGTTTGCTGACTACAGGGCCTTGTAGAAACACTCCTTGTTGTCGGCAGGTCACAGGACCTTGCCATCTTCCCTGCGGCCATCAGATCCCGTCCAGCTAGCAAGACACAGTGTCAGCAGGTCAGTTCCAAAATCAAATCAAAATGATTGGGGGGCGCCATGTTTTACTGCACAAGGTGACACCAACCCTAGTGACGCCACTGGGTCTGGGTGGGACCAACTTGGAAAGCAGGTATGGAGGGCATTTTCTGTATATTTATAGGCAGAGTCTGGGTGGGACCAACTTGGAAAGCAGGTATGGAGGGCACTTCCTGCATATTTAGAGGCTAGGTCGTCTGGGTGGGACCAACTTGGAAAGCAGGTATGGTGGGCATTTCCTGTATATTTAGAGGCAGAGTCTGGGTGGAACCAACTTGGAAAGCAGGTATGGAGGGCATTTTCTGTATATTTAGAGGCAGTGTCTGGGTGGGATCAACTTGGAAAGCAGGTATGGTGGGCATTTCCTGACTATTTAGAGGCGGAGTCTGGGTGGGATCAATTTGGAAAGTAAGTATGGTGGACATTTCCTGTATATTTAGAGGTGGGGTCTGGGTGGGAACAACTTGGAAAGCAGGTATGGAGGGCATTTTCTGTATATTTATAGGCAGAGTCTGGGTGGGACCAACTTGGAAAGCAGGTATGGAGGGCACTTCCTGCATATTTAGAGGCAGAGTCTGGGTGGAACCAGCTTGGAAAGCAGGTATGGAGGGCATTTTCTGTATATTTAGAGGCGAGGTCTGGGTAGGATCAACTTGGAAAGGAGGTATGGTAGGCATTTCCTGAATATTTATAGGCGGAGTCTGGGTGGGATCAATTTGGAAAGTAGGTATGGTGGGCATTTCCTGTATATTTAGAGGTGGGGTCTGGGTGGGACCAACTTGGAAAGCAGGTATGGTGGGCATTTCCTGTATATTTTTAGGCAGAGTCTGAGTGGGACCAACTTGCAAAGCAGGTATGGAGGGCAATTTCTGCATATTTAGAGGCGAGGTCTTGGTGGGACCAACTTCGCAACCAGGTATGGAGGGCATTTCCTGTATATTTAGAGGCGGGGTCTGGGTGGAACCAACTTGGAAAGCAGGTATGGAGGGCATTTTCTGTATATTTAGAGGTGGGGTCTGGGTGGGATCAACTTGGAAAGCAGGTATGGTAGGCATTTCCTGACTATTTAGAGACGGAGTCTGGGTGGGATCAATTTGGAAAGTAGGTATGGAGGGCATTTCCTGAATATTTATAGGCGGAGTCTGGGTGGGATCAATTTGGAAAGTAGGTATGGTGGGCATTTCCTGTATATTTTTAGGCAGAATCTGAGTGGGACCAACTTGGAAAGCAGGTATGGTGGTCATTTCCTGTATATTTTTAGGCAGAGTCTGAGTGGGACCAACTTGGAAAGCAGGTATGGAGGGCATTTCCTGCATATTTAGAGGCAAGGTCCAGGTGGGGCCAACTTGAAAAGCAGGTACGGAGGGAATCTTCTGCATATTTAGAGGCAGGGTCTGGGTGGGACCAACCTGGAAAATGGGCACGGTGGACATTTTCCCTAATTTAGAGGCCATTGGTGGGGTTACCAGTTTTCTGGAATCAGAACCCTAATGTGGGTAAGTATGCAGCTGTATGCCAGTCCCATACAGGTGAGATCTGACCAGTATCTGGGTGTGACAGGTAATCCAGTAAAGTGAAGACACTGCTCCAGGTCAGCCCATCTCTCTAGCCCCCCAGTCCATACAAGGAGGTGCTGGTCCTGTTCTAGAGCCTTAGGATACTTTCACATAGAAAAGTGGGTGACCGTACTCAAATGTATGAAAATTGCAAACAGATTTATTGGTAATCCATCTATACAAAGACATCAAAGCTACAGCAGGCAGGGAACAGCGTTAATGCGTTTCATGCTACATGCGCTTAATCATAACTCATGTAGCGTGAAAAACGTCAACGCTGTACATCAGTGCTGAGTAACAGGACTGTCCCTTGAAGTCGCGGGCAGTCAGCATTTGACCTGTACCGAAGAAAGTTTATTCTGGGTCCTGAGGGCCACAATCCTCCATTGAGGCCCCTGTATCACGATTGTGTGTGTTTTCCCCCCAGTCATCAAATTCGGCTTTTTGGGTTTCAGCTGTCGGGTATGAAGGACATTGGTGGCTGTGAGACACTACAGACTGTTCTTATTGTCACAACTTTGATATATCAGGTCTATGATGTTTAAAGCTCACCGCCCACGTTATATTCTGATCGTGCACTCGCCTTAAGATTCACTGAAAACTAACCAATTGTTAGATTAGTTAGGTCCTCATTTTACATAGTTTTGGTAAATCTAGGGTTGATTGTTCAAGGATTGTATGATCAGATAGTAATGTGTACAGTGTACCTCTCTCGTCGGACGCCCTTCCAGAACCACTCCCTCCGCACGCCCCCTGAGACGCACATCCGGCGCACCCTGTGATTGTTGTGTCCTTAGGACACAGCTGATCACAGATCGCAGTAAAGGGCCAATCACAGCAGCCCTTTGTCATGTGATCAGCCGTGTCCAATCACAGCTGATCACATGTAAACAAACTTGCAGCTATCAGCATACCTACCTAAACTATCAAATCAATTTGTATTCAGTCTGGCAGGCCTTTGCACTACACACTTGTAGGTAGATCTAAAAGAGATTGGATAATTTGATTGTATAGTGTATGGGTGGCCTTAGACAGACAGTCGCTCTATCAGATGTTCTCAGACGTGACCCACAAACATAAAAGTGGAATTCAGTTCTTTCCACAAAGTATATCTGTTGCCCCCAGAATGGCATCTTGTCGTAGACTGACCTCCGGGCTGGATTCTGATTAATATTCTCCTCCGGATCTCTGGCGACTCCCGTCAAATCTTCTCCCGTTTAATGGCTCGTTTGGCTGATTTGTTTGGGTTTTATCGTCGAGTTTTCACTTGGCTCAGCAAAGCTTGTAAAATGTCCGTTCAGCCGGCCATTAAAAAACACTAATTATCAGACGGCTTCTGCTAAATGAGGGTCGTATCTGGAGAACTGAACGCAGCAGCCAATCACGTAGCAGCTTTCATTGTGTGTTTATTTTATTCCATACACTGGAAATGGGATGTCTGATTGGTTGGTGCTAGTTGACACATCATTGCTCTCTGCTGCATTGGGGGATGCCAGTCGGTTTGGGGATTTGGTGATTCTGGCACAATGTAGATTGGCATCCAGAGCATTTCCTGCCCTTTATGTTCCCCCCCTTGAATACTTTGACTGACCATACACTATGCAATCTCCAAGAACTATGTAGTGCCTAATTGGCTGCAGATTGATTGGATAAATCAGGTATCCCCCCATATTACATAGTTTTGGTAAATTATAAATAGATTGTATGGTCAGATTGTAATGTGTATACTGACCCTTAGGCTAGGTCATCATAATGCCGAGGTGACTGGCGCACATAGAAGCAGCTGCCTGCAGACTGTTCACACCGCCATTATCTGCCGCCTCTGCCTTTCAGCCCTCGATCACCATACTGTAGAGCAGTGGTCTAAAAACTGCGGCCCGGGGGCCAGATGTGGCCCTTTGCTTGCTTTTATCCGGCCCCTGGGGCAATATTCCATCCAATGACACCAAGTATTGGGCATGTATCCTCCTATTGATACCAACAATGAGACATATGTCCTTCCAATGAAGGAGCACAATTCCTCCCAATGACACCAACAATGAGGCCAAATTCTTCTCACTAACACCAGTGATGGGGCATTATTCCATCCACTGACACCAACAATTGGGCATGTATCCTCCTATTGATACCAACAATTGGACATATGTCCTTCCAATGAAGGAGCACAATTCCTCCCAATGACACCAACAATGGGACCCAATTCTTCCCACTAACACCAACAATGGGGCATCATCAATTCATTCCACTGACACCAACAATTGGGCATGTATCCTCCTATTGATACCAACAATTGGACATATGTCCTTCCAATGAAGGGGCACAATTCCTCTCAATGACACCAACAGTGAGGCCAAATTCTTCCCACTAACACCAATGATGGGGCATTATTCCATCCACTGACACCAACAGTTGAGCATGTATCCTCCTATTGATACCAAAAATAAGACATATGTCCTTCCAATGAAGGAGCACAGACACCAACAATGAGGCCAAAATCTTCCCACTAACACCAATGATGGGGCATTATTCCATCCACTGACACCAACAATTGGGCATGTATCCTCCTATTGATACCATCAACTGAACATATGTCCTTCCAATAAAGAGGCAAAATTCCTCCCAATGACACCAACAATGGGGTCCAATTCTTCCCACTAACACCATCGATGGGGCATCATCAATTCATTCCACTGACACCAACAATTGGGCATGTATCCTCCTACTGATACCAAAAATAAGACATATGTCCTTCCAATGAAGGAGCACAATTCTTCCCAATGACACCAACAATGAGGCCAAAATCTTCCCACTAACACCAATGATGGGGCATTATTCCATCCACTGACACCAACAATTGGGCATGTATCCTCCTATTGATACCAACAACTGAACATATGTCCTTCCAATGAAGAGGCACAATTCCTCCCAATGACACCAACAATGGGGCCCAATTCTTCTCACTAACACCAACAATGGGGCATCATCAATTCATTCCACGGACACCAACAGTTGAGCATACCGTATGTCCTCCCACTGACACCAATAAAGGGGCACAATTTCTCCTAATGACACCAATAATGGGGCGCTATTCCAACCACTGACACCAAAGATGAGGCGTTGTTTACTCCCACTGACACCAGGACATTTTACTACTCCCACTGGCCTCAGTCCAGGCCCCCACAGAGTCTGAAGGACAGTATACTGGCCCTTTGTTTAGAAAGTTTGGAGACCCCAGCTGTAGAGGGAAATGTAGATTGGTATCCATATACAGAGGTGGCCAAGCGGTCCCCATGGCCATTAATCTCGGTGTCTTGTTGCTCTAATTTCCTGAACATGTAATCTGCATGTGATTAGAAGTGTGACGTCTGCGATGGAATGCTCTTCAGGCTCCATCGTATTTCATATTAATTTATCTATGTGTTATGGGACCTTGACCCATCCGGTGCCTCCGAAGAAGAAATTATTATTATTATACAGGATTTATATAGCGCTGACAGTTTACGTAGCACTTTACAACTTGAGGGTAAACAGTACAAATACAATACACTTTAATACAGTAGGAATCAAAGGGCCTTGCTCGTTAGATCTTACAATCTAAATGCTGATGATCCCAGCTAAGGAGTACCGGGCAGTGGGCCCCGGACATTAAGAAGTATCTGTACTTCCTTATGGAGCAAATTTTGTCAAAACTTATCTAAGTATTTAATTTCATTTGTTTAAAGTAATCCAAAATTAAATATATTGCAGTTTACCAATCATTAGATGTGATAGCTGCATTCCTTTTCTTTTTTTTAAGCTTTTTTCCCCCTCTGTGATGTGGAGAGTAACACACACATACACAGAGGCACACCTCCAGCTCTGCAGCTCTCATTGGCCCTTTTATGACTCATCCTCCCTCCCTTCCTGGCAAACTCTCAGGAGAGTGAGAGAGAGAGCTGTGCATGATGTCATAAGCCTAGGCTTTTTACCAGACAAGAAACAGGAAGTGGGCTGTATAAGGTATTTACTGGCAGAAAAAAATGTTTTACTATCCAAAGTTAAGCAAGGGCAGAAGATTTAATAGATGGAAAGATGAAAAAATGACTGAAGGTCCGCTTTAAAGTGGAACTGCACTGCATCTGAGCACCACCAACCAAACATGCTACTTAATTTATTTTTATTATTAAAACACTATTCAAAAATTGAAATAGTAAAAATGTATTATTAAAATACTAAGCAAACTCTCACATCCATCCATGTCTCCATGATTTATTTTGCTGAGAAATCAATTTGAAAAACGCCCACCTAGCATTTCTGGCTGTGGCCATCTTGAGTAAAGGAAGATGACTCATGTAACATTTACATCCTGGAATCCATCTGCCCTTAGCGCAGGCATGCAGACAGGAGGGTGTGCTTAGTTGAGAAAGCCTCTCCTCCCCTCCTGAAGACTCCTGCGGTGCATGGCATCATTTGCCTGAAGAAATGAAAATAAAAATAAGCTTAAAACAAGTAAATACAATATACCTTTACATATATTTATAATGCTAGCAGCATGAGGATTAGATATAGACAATGCCGATTGAGAGAGTGAAGTTCCACTTTAAATACACTAACAAATTGAAGCCAAACTCTGGTTCTTATAATTAATTACAGCAAACTGTTTTTTTTTCTTTTGGGATAAAGGTTTCACATGAATAAGTAAAAGCTGATCATTTTAGTGACCCCTGCCAGTGTTAAATGGTTTGTCTCATCCCTATAACTGATACATTCTGCTGGAGGGTTTGTGCTGTGAAAATCAACAGACTGGCTGACTGAATCTACAGGAGAAAATAAAAGAAAGAAAGTCTAAAAAAGAAAACGAATGCAGCCATCACATCTAAGAATTAGTAAGCTGCAGTATAATAAGTGCAGCCATCGGTGTGGAAGGTTTGGAGTTTAAGTGATCCCCTTTAATAAAGCTGTACTCCTCCGGGATGAGTAAATATTGTCTGAATACATATATATCTTGTGTATTCATCCTTGTATCTCGGTGTGCTTTGTGTATTACTTCCAGATCTGTGCAGTAATGCAGTGTGAGACTTTCCCTCTGTGCAGGAACTTCCTGTAATAAAGACCGCTCACTGCTGCTCTCTCTCTCTCTCTCTCTCTCTGGTCTTGTCTCCGCCCCCTTCTGTAGTTTTCTGCAGGCAATCTATAGTAGGTGGAGCCTGCTGGGCGCCTCCTAGATTATATACAGCACAATGATGATGTCACTCCTACTTTTACAAGGTAATATCTGGGTTTATCATAGGTGTGCGCAGCCTATTACATTAGAGTGTGCACCCCAAAGCTCAAACATATATGCATATTTATGCATGTATATATATAATGTCAGTGTCAGTAGGGCAGAGATTGGTGTCAGTAGGGGAGTGGATCAGTACCGTAGTTTTTCATTTTAATATTTTATTTTTTATTATATTTAACAATTTTTTATTTTATTTTTAAAATTTTTTTTAGGGGTGCATTAGGGGGCTTTGGTGAAATGTCAGGAGTCCAAACAGGGGGGAATCTGCGCCAAACAGGGTGATTAGGGTGTGCCCAGGCACCCCTGGCACACCCTGCGCGCACGCCTATGGGGTTTCTAAAGGCATTTGGTGCACACAAAGTGGAATTATATCTTTTGTGGCTATTATGGAATATTATGGCAGCTGGGAAAGGCATTATTAATGTAGCTCTGTGATCTTTAATGGATAATTAAATTAATTTTTACATTTTTACAATACAGTTTGATTTGGCATCAGTCTTCTGACTGTACAGCAGAGCTTCAATTGGGGGAGGAGGAAGCAACACAAGACGCCTATCAATTGTTCTGCAAAAAAAATGCTTATAGAAACACTTGACAATGGCATATTTGGTGCAGATTGACTGGTATATATTGTCTTGTTTTTCTCTGACATTGTTGGATACTGCTTAATAAATATACTACATTGTTGGATAAATATAAACATTGTTGGATTCTTGCTGAATAAAAAAATTGCAAAAAAGATGCTGCTAGGAGGGGAGAGCAGAGAGACATAAATAAGCTCCTCAGCCTGTTTTGCTTCTTCTCCTTCCCTGTCCAATCATGGGTTGGTGGAAGGAGAAGACCTAAATGCTACTGAACTTCAGCAAAGAAAAATCAGGTCTCCTGCCCCCCCCCCCCCCCCCCAGACAGTCCTGTGCTGTGTGACAGAGCTATGTAAATCTTAGGACTGGATGGACAGAAGTAGAAATCCTTTGGCAGCCAGAGCAGCTCCTTTATATGTATTTTATTTGTGTATTTATCTGTCTTCCACACACATTCGTACATTGTGAATAACTCCAGTAGGCCAACAAAAGGTGATTTCTTTAACTCCCGGCTGGCTAACTCAGTACAAGACTCTACTACTTCTGCAGCCATCAGTCACATAAACAGGCAGACCTGAATTCTCGGAGTGGAACCCCAGGCTGGAGAACCCCGCTACAGCCCTGCACAGCAATGGAGGGAACTGATAAAGGGCCCAAGGAACCCATCACCAGGCCCCTTCACATAGGTGAATTTTGGGCAGCACAGTGGTGTAGTGGGTAGCACTCTCGCCTGGCAGTAAGAAGGGTCGCTGGTTCGAATCCCAACCACGACACTACCTGCCCTGAGTTTGCATGTTCTTCCTGTGCCTGCATGGGTTTCCTCCGGGTACTCCGGTTTCCTCCCACACTCCAAAGACATGCTGGTAGGTTAATTGGCTTCTGTCCAAAATTGGCCCTAATATATGAATGTGAGTTTGGGCTCCTTGAGGGTAGGGATAGTGAGTGTGCGATGTATGTGTGGAGCGAGTACCTTAAATAAAAATATGGACAATTGTAGACACACATGCACGCTCACTCAGGTTGAACTGGATGGACTGGTGTCTTTATTTAACCTTACTAACTATGTAACTATGTGTTATAAATGGAATTTATGAATCCTTCAGGCAATGGGTTAATCTACTAAAGCAGGGGTCTCCAAACTATGGCCCTTGGGCCACATTCAGCCGACTACAAGATTTTGCTGACAGCTAGGGTCAGTGGTAGATTCTCAGACTCAGCATTCAGGTCTGTTGGTCTCTACTTCTGATGGGGACCCTAATGTATAGGGAACTCTGATCTAAGGGGGGATGAGACTGATGGGGAACCTAACGTATTTTGAACTCTGATGGAGATCCTGATGTAAGGGAAGGTGGGGGGGGCACTGATGGGAACCCTGATGTATGAGGGAAATCTGATGGTGACCTTGATGTATTGATGAACTTTGGTAGGGACCCTGATGTAAGGGGGAATACTGATGGGGGCCCTGATGTATGGGGGAACTCTGATTGTGACCCTGTATTGGGGGATTCTGATGGGGACCCTGATGTAAGGGGGGAGAATGATGGAGACACTGATGTAAGTGGGGACACTTATGGAGTCCCTGATGTAGGGGGGGCACTGATGGGGACCATGATTTAAGGGGGGGACACTGATCTAAGGGAGAGGAAAATGATGGGACACCGATGAAAGGGGGGCACTGATGGAGACCCTGATGTAAGAGGGGCACTGATGGGGACCTTGATGTAAGGGGGGACACTAATGGGGACACTGATCTAAGGGGGAGGAGAATGATGGGACACCGATGAAAGGGGGGACACTGATGGTGAAACCGATGTAAGGGGGACACTTATGGGGATCCTGATGTAGGGGGGGGCACTGATGGGGACCATGATGTAAGGGAGGGCACTGATGGGGACCATAATGTATGGGGGGCACTGATGGGGACAATGATGTAAGTGGGGACACTTATGGGGACCCTGATGTAGGGGGGCACTGATGGGGACCATGATGTAAGGGGGGACACTGATGGTGACACCGATGTAAGGGGGACACTTATGGGGATCCTGATGTAGGGGGGGGGGCACTGATGGGGACCATGATGTAAGGGGGGACACTGATGGGTACCAAGATGTAAAGGGGGGCACTGATGTATGGGGGAACTCTGATGGGGACAGTGATGTAAGGGGGGACACTGATCTAAGGGGGGAGAATGATGGGACACTGATGTAAGGGGGGCACTGATGGGGGCACTGATGTAGGGGGGACACTGAAGTAAGGGGGGCACAGATGGGGACCATGATGTAGGGGAGACACTGATGTGGACCCTGATGTAAGGGGGGATAGGGATGTAAGGGGGGACCCTGATGTATGGGGGAACTCCAATGGGGACCTTGATATAAGGGGGCTCTGATGTGCTGGTCAGGCTTTTGATGTGAAGGGGGAATTCTGAAATCAAGTTACTTCTTGGCACATTTATATGCTCATTTAAATTGTATTCATGAATTTATTTTATTTATTTATTTGTGTTATTTTTACAATATACCTAAAAGTCTGTGCTAAAAGAATAGAGCAAAAAGGTGAAGCTGCTTTCCCTTTAATTACTTGGAAGTGAAAATCCTGTTTATTGTGGATGATTAGGTAAACACAACTTCACCCCATCCACAAAGCTAAGTGAACATTCAGGTTGCTATGTGAACAGTCTTTATGCCTTTAGTGATCATCTGATGCAGCAAAGTGGATTGCAAGGCCCTATTAGCCAGGTCACCAATAGAGCGGATTTGGAGAACTCCTTGTCCATGTTTCGATCATTCTCCTCCATGACGTTCTGTCACTAATAGTGAAGAAGATCTGTTCCTCTTCCACTGTCACAATTCAATCTACAGAATTCTTCAGGGAAAGTGGCGATAAGGGTCTGGATACAAAATCCTGATTGATGACAGCAAAATTCCCTAAAGCTGAACTGCAGGGAAAAAATTAATGATCCATTGCATGGGTTCCCGTACAAGGATTAAATACTTATTTAGGTCTAGGGGCCATAAAAAGTACTTTTACTTATCCGATCCTCCGCTCCTTCAGGTTCCCTCCTCATTGATTGCTCACTGCAGCCTATTCTGCACTATATTCCAGTGGTCACAGATCTTCTGATGTCATCAAAACCAATTCAGAGCCCACAGCTCTGCATTGGACCTGAGAATGGGACAGTCCACTGCTGGAGTGTAGAGGAGTAGAGGAGAGCGCCGGCTGCCTTCTGAACGGAGGATCAGGGAAGTAAAACTTCCTTTTTTTCTGGCCCCCAGACCTAAATGAGCATTCAATGGTTGCACTGCAGGGGCAGCCCCACTGCAAAGGAGGATTCTTCCGTTCTCCAGAGAAGGCTTTAAAACAGGACTAAATTCTGCACTACTTCACCTTCCAGCGGTGCCACGGTTCCATCCTTTGCTGGCCACTGTCATCTTCTCCATGCGGTACTTGGTGTCAGGTTTAGGCCTCTTGAATGGCCGGCAGGGGATGACGTGATCCCACACATGCACAAAGGAGTCAGTTATTCCGCATGCGCAGTGCAGTGTACATTCAATAGAAGACTGCGAGCAGGCAGGTAACTGTGTCTTTAAATAAGTGAAAGAGCCGGCAACTCCAAAATCCATATGCATAGTGTTCACTTCGCTTACATGGTGGTGAGTATACAAAACACTAACGTGTTTCAGCAAGTAGCCATGATCACAGCAGGTAACTAAGAGACATAGCATGTCTCTTCTGCAATAAAGGGCTGCCTGTTCACCATTTTTTACATTTTGGGTTTTGTGCCACTTTGGCAGCTGGGAAAAGATGGTAGCTGGAAAAAAAAATAGAGGGACCAAACCCCCCCCCCCATATAGAACAAAGGGGGTGGCCTGACATTGAAGACAATATAGAGTAAGTTCCAACTTAGAGAAAGTGCCCAGAACAATGATTCTTAGAGTCCATAAAGATACTTAACAGGCAGCAAATGCGTTTCAGGGGCAAAAAAGCCTCCCCCTTCAGCAGGGCTTCAAAATATTTTTAAATATCTGATGGACTGTGAAATAGACATGGAATTTTTGATCTGAATAATTTAGAATAACTGTTCCAACAGCTATTTCAGAGTCCATATAATATTCAGAAATATTTTAAAGCCCTGATGAAGGAGGAGGCTTTTTTGCCTCCTGAAACACGTTGGATATTTGTCACTCAGTTCCTCCTGTCATCTATAGAAGCAATACAATATCTTTAACTTAAGTATCATGTCTCTTTTTTCTAAGTTGAAACAATTCAAACTTTTAGGGGCAAAAAAAAGCCTCCCCCTTCAGCAGGGCTTTAAATTATTTTTGAATATCTGATGGACTCTGAAATAGCCATAATAACTGTTCCAAGAGCTATCTCAGAGTCCCCATATCACAGGGACCATGATGTATGGGGGAACTCTGATGTGGACCCTGATGTAAGGTGGGGGTAACTCTGATGGTGATGTAAGCGGGGTAGACGCTGAAGCTGACCCTGATGTATGGGGGCTCTCTGATGGGGACCCTGATGTATGGGGGGACACTGATCTAAGGGGGGAGAATGATGGGAAGCTGATGAAAGGGTGGACACTGATGTAAGGGGGACACTGATGGGGATATTGATGAAAGGGGGGACACTGATGTAAGGGGGACACTGATGAAAGGGGGGACACTGATGTAAGGGGGACACTGATTGGGGCCATAATGTAAGCGGGGACATTGATGGGGACCCTGATGTATGGGGGGACACTGGTCTAAAGGGGGAAAATGATGGGAAGCTGATGAAAGGGTGGACACTGATGTAAGGAGGACACTGATGTAAGGGGGACACTGATGAAAGGGGGGACACTGGTGTAAGGGGGACACTGATGGGGCCATAATGTAAGAGGGGACATTGATGGGACCATGATGTATGGGGGAACTCTGATGTGGACCCTGATGTAAGGGGGGTAGAATGATGGGAACGGAGATGTAAAGGGGGACACTGATGTATGGGGGTCTCTAATGGGAACCTTGATGTAATAGAGGGGGGGGGGGGTAGTAACTGTGATGGTGATGAATATCTGATGGACTCTGAAATAGCCATGGAATTTTTGATCTGAATAATTTAGAATAACTGTTCCAACAGCTATTTCAGAGTCCATATAATATTAATATTTTAAAGCCCTGATGAAGGAAGAGGCTTTTTTTTGCCTCCTGAAATGCGTTGGATATTTGTCACTCTGTTCCTCCTGTCATCTCTAGAAGCAATACAATGTCTTTATGAACTCTAAGTATCATGTTTCTTTTTTCTAAGTTGAAACAATTCAACCTACAGACTTTTCCTGGAGGATTGCTCCCTTCCGCTATCACCATTGTATACTCCATACTGGGAGGGAGGGAGAAAAGTCAGCACTAAAGTATTAAAGCCATGGAGGTGGTTCAACAGTAAACGGAATGATGCATAATTTATTCCTGAAAGATTTCTTATGGCTGCAGATGGCCTCACATACATTACAGAACGTGAAAAAATGCAAATAAAGCAATTATACACAAAAAAGTTTAATAAAAAGGAGAGCGCAGTGCGGGGCCCGGGGTGACATGTACAATGACTGCTGTATATACATGAATTATTTACGCAGACCAGTCATCGTGTGCGCTCCGCAGAACCCCGCTGTATGGTTGTGTTTTTAATGAATGCATTTAAGGTAAATGTAATAAAAATTTGTGATTTTATGTATAATTGGCTCATTTGCATTTTTGATGTTCTGTGATTAATGTACAAAGATCGGCAGCTGTTAGAAATCCCCAAGATATAAGTTACGGACAATTATACTGTAATAATTCAATGATCCCTATTGTTCTAATATAAAGGCAGGCAGGGGGCCAATCCAGTGTTTCTTATTGACAGCACTATATGATAACCAATCAGACTACATCTGGCATCTGATTTCCTGAAGGACAGCCAATAGAATATGTACCTTGGTGTGGCAGCACAACATAATAGAACAGATATATATGCCCTAACTGGATGACGCTTACTTTGCTCTGTGTATCATAAACAACCCTGATGTATGGGAAATTCTGATGGTGACCCTGATGTAAGGGGAAGAATGATGGGGGCACTAATGTAAGGGGGGGCACCAGGGGCGGACTGACCATTCGGGCACTCAGGCACTGCCCGAGGGCCCCATGCCACTAAGGGGCCCCATCAGGGTTGCCAGCCTCAATAAAACCAGGGACAGTATGTAAAAATCTGTGTTTTTTTTTAAAATCTCAAGATTATAGCTGCCCCGCCTCTCCCGTACCTTTTCAGTGTGTGTATGTGTATTCTGTGTGTGTATAATGTGTGTGTATATTGTGTGTGTGTATACTGTATGTGTGTGTGTGTGTGTGTGTGTATACTGTGTGGCCCCATAATTTATTGCCTGGGGGCCCCATAATCTCCTATTGCCTGGGGGCCCCATAAACTTCTCCTATTGCTCAGGGGCCCCATAATCTCCTATTTCCCGGGGGCCCCATGAGTTGTCAGTCCGCCCCTGGGGGGCACTGATGGAGACCCTGATGTATGGGGAATTCTGATGGTGACCCTGATGTAAGGGGGAGAATGATGGGGATACTAATGTAAGGGGGGACACTGATGGAGACCCTGATGTATTGGGGGATTCCGATGGGGACTCTGATGTAAGGGGAAGAATGATGGGGTCACTAATGTAAGGGGGGACACTGATGGAGACCCTGATGTAAGGGGGAGATTGATGGGGATACTAATGTAAGGGGGGACACTGATGGAGTCCCTGATGTATTGGGGGATTCTGATGGGGACTCTGATGTAAGGGGGTGAATGATGGGGACACTAATGTAAGGGGGGGCAGTGATGGAGACCCTGATGTATTGGGGGATTCTGATGGGGACTCGGATGTAAGGGGGAGAATGATGGGGTCACTAATGTAAGGGGGGACACTGATGGAGACCCTGATGTATTGGGGGATTCTGATGGGGACTCGGATGTAAGGGGGAGAATGATGGGGATACTAATGTAAGGGGGGACACTGATGGAGACCCTGATGTAAGGGGGAGAATGATGGGGATACTAATGTAAGGGGGGACACTGATGGAGTCCCTGATGTATTGGGGGATTCTGATGGGGACTCTGATGTAAGGGGGTGAATGATGGGGTCACTAATGTAAGAGGGGGCACTGATGGAGACCCTGATGTATTGGGGGCTTCTGATGGGGACTCGGATGTAAGGGGGAGAATGATGGGGTCACTAATGTAAGGGAGGACACTGATGGAGACCCTGATGTATTGGGGGATTCTGAAGGGAACTCTGATGTAAGGGGGGAGAATGATGGGGAAACTGATATAAGGGGGGACAATGTGTTTTGCCAGGATTTTCACGCAATAAAGCGCTCTGCAATTGCGGTGAAACACATTGCATGAAGCATGTCATCCAAAAGAGGCTCCTGAACTTTTTTGGGGTGACAAGCTTCACGCGATGCGGTTTGCCGCAATTGAAGCACAATTTGAAATCACGGGCAGAGTTGCGTCTTTAAAGTGTTACTAAACCCGGGACCCTGCATTCACTATATCTGGTCTCCCACAGTGCACAATAGTTTTAGTAAATATAAACAGCTAAATACCTTTTCTCATCAGCAGTTAGAGCAGTCTTGTGACTTCTATCAGTGTCTGGTTAAAGCTTGTAGGAGATTCCATTCTGCTTTGACTGTCCTATGAGGCTGCAGAACCCCTGACCCTCTGTTTGGACAGTGGTGATTGGCCCTGTGCTGATCACATGCACCCTTCCAAGAATAAAAAAAACTCTCTAGCAATACACACCAAACTGAGCATGTGCAGCTTGTCTTCTAGTCTCTGTTCTGCCAGGAGTTATATTGGGGACAGTGGAAGAAGGGGAGGATCAGAGAAGACAGGATCAAACAGTCTTTTTACACAATGCGGAGAATTAACCCCTTAGGTTCCACAGTGAGTATAACACGCATGCTTTACTGCATATACAGACTGATTTTATTGTTGTGGGTTTAGTAACACTTTAAGCATGCAGCCAGTGAAGTCCCAACCTACATGCTAATCCTAGGCACTGGCCCACTTACTAGTAGGAAGAGTAAGGATATGTCTCACACTTTCTAGTTGCGGTGGGTTAGTGCGCAGTGCATGCCGCTCCTTGCCGCCATGGACGGAGGTAGAGAGCGCTGACTTGGCCTGCGGTGTTGGTGGGAATTATGCAGACTGTGCAGTATATCTTCTGGAGTACATTAGGTGAATATATACTGACTCGGCTGTCACTATAACGAGCTGCCAGTAATTTATGGAGTCCATTCATCACTGAACCAAGTCGCTGTGTCATTCACCTTGAGGTGGGGGGAGGGGAGAGGACTCCGGTCACTGCGTCTATACAGCGACCCTTAACCCTTCCATTACCGCCTAGGCTGGCGATGGGATCCGGGAGACGACTTGGAAGAGATGGAGTTAAATGTGAAATATTGACAAACACGTCTGTTCATCTGTAGATGGCATTAAGTGACTATAGAAGATGAATGCGGCGGAGGGACGCCGTGCCAGACCTGGCGAATTATTCACGTTCTATTGACACAAATAGCGTCTCAGGAAGCCGGGTCTGTTCCAGGTACGGCGCTCTCCTCTGGCGGCTCGGTGTCCTACACTTATTATTGGACAGCTGTGCGATTTCTCGGTTTGATGCAGAAGTTGGTTCTGTATTGTGCTGGAGGGGGTTGCGATTCCTCGCGCTACAATGGAACGATAAAATGTAATTTCTCGCTTTATTGCTTCATTTTTTCTAGCTCAGAGATTGCAGTGTACAACATCCTAGACTGATTCCATCGGGGATCCCTATCGTCAGCTCTTAGGGATCCCATCCCAACAGGGATCAGAATAAAGAAATGATTTACACTTTATATAGTTCTATTTATGGTACCCACACTATGCTGACCATACACTGTGCAATCCGCTTACAATGTTTGTTAGATCTACTAACAACTATGTAAGGGCCGGTGTGATTAGATAGAAATTGATTGGATTGTACAGGTTTGCCCTCATATTACAAAGTACCACCATTTTGGCTAAATCAAGGACTCCAGACAGTAGAATTCCCCACTATCATTTACAGTTGTAGGAAAATCTCACTATTGTGGGAGGGGCAGAGACACAAACTACTGCAGGGAAATCTCACCATTGAGGGAGGGGCAGAGACACAAAATTCTGCAGGGAAATCTCAGCATTGTGGGAGGGGCAGAGACACAAAATTCTGCAGGGAAATCTCAGCATTGTGGGAGGGGCAGAGACACAAAATTCTGCAGGGAAATCTTAGCATTGTGGGAGGGGCAGAGACAAAAACTACTGCAGGGAAATCTCACTTTTGTGGGAGGGGCAGAGACACAAACTACTGCAGGGAAATCTCACTTTTGTGGGAGGGGCAGACACAGAAACTGCTGCAGTTAAATCTCACCATTGTGGGAGGGGCAGAGACACCAACTACTGCAGGGAAATCTCACCATTGTGGGAGGGGCAGAGACACAAACTACTGCAGGAAATCTCACCATTGTGGGAGGGGCAGAGACACAAACTACTGCAGCGAAATATCAGCATTGTGGGAGGGACAGAGACACAAACTAGAGGAAAATGTCATCATCATGGTGGGAGGGGCAGAGACACAAAGTACTGCAGGGAATCTCACCATTATGGGAGGGGCAGAGACACAAACTACTAAGGGAAATCTTAGCATTGTGGGAGGAACAGAGACACAAACTATAGGAAAATGTCATCATCATGGTGGGAGGGGCAGAGATACAAACTAACTACTGCAGGGAAATCTCACCAATTATGGGAGTGGTGGAGACGAAAGCAGTATAATGATATCTCATTTTTGAATCTTCCAAAAGATAAGAGAAGGTAACTAGTGATTTCCATTTTCCAGGCTCAAATGAAATATTGTTTGGTGGCAGAGTCATCCTTAAATTAAATAGCAGTGAATGAATGAGTGAGTGACTTGTATAGCGCTACCTATGCGAACTGAATCGCCTCAGGGCGCTTTTTTTCTGCCGGTGTCCATCTGCAGTATAGCACGGTCCTTTGCCCCATGGGGTCCTGACACGCAGTAACAGGTAGTTCTCATCCAGTTGTGTGTACTTAATTTCTCACTGTTACTGATGATCTTCCAGAATTAGTGGCTGACATGATTTCCATCCAGAGTTGGCATTTATTGAAATATGAAAACTTTGCCCAATTTAGCACTTGTTGATTGTCTGCTGTTGGTGTGTGTATGGTGGATTGAAAAGGAGTGTAATAAATTATCACTGAACAAATGGAAGGTCTGATTTTCCCCATTACTGGCTGACCAGGAGCCGAAGGTCTCTGCCATATCTGACTGCTGGGCCATTATCCTGAATAATACATGAGTCTTCTTCCTTCAGCTGTCAGTGAGAGATTTCCTACTTTCCCTCACAGTATAACAACGCAAGTCTTTTCCAGGGACCTGCTGATGCCTCATAAAACCCTCAACATAGTTTTAGGGACCCCATGTAGCATCAGATAACCCCCATCATATTTCCAGGGATCCCAAGTAGTGTCAGATAACCCCATAATATTTCCAGGGATCCCAGGTAGTGTCAGATAACCCCCCATCATATTCCCAGGGACCTCAGGTACTGTCAGATAACCTCCATCATATTCCCAGGGACCTCAGGTAGTGTCAGATAACCTCCATCATATTTACAGGGATCCCAGGTAGTATGAGATAACCCCCATCATATTTACAGGGATCCCAGGTAGTATGAGATAACCCCCATAATATTTACAGGGACCTTAGGTAGCATCAGATAACCCCCATCTTATGTCCTGGGACCCCAGATAATATCAGATAACCCCATCATATGTCCAGGGACCCCAGGTAGCATAAGATAACCCCCATCATATGTCCAGGGACCCCAGGTAGTGTCAGATAACCCCCATCATATGTCCAGGGACCCCAGATATTATCAGATAACCCCATCATATTTCCAGGGACCCCAGGTAGCATAAGATAACCCCCATCATATGTCCAGGGATCCCAGGTAGTGTCAGATAACCCCCATCATATTCCCAGGGACAATCAGGTACTGTCAGATAACCCCCATCATATGTCCAGGGATCCCAGGTAGTATCAGTTAACCCCCATCATATTTACAGGGATCCCAGGTAGTATGAGATAACCCCCATCATATTTCCAGGGATCACAGGTAGTGTCAGATAACCCCCACTATATTTCCAGGGATCCCAGGTACTGTCAGATAACCCCCATCATATTTCCAGGGATCCCAGGTAGTGTCATATAACCCCCCCATCATATTCCCAGGGACCTCAGGTAGTGTCAGATAACCCCCATCATATGTCCAGGGATCCCAGGTAGTATCAGATAACCCCCATCATATGTCCAGGGATCCCAGGTAGTATCAGATAACCCCCATCATATTTACAGGGATCCCAGGTAGTATGAGATAATCCCCATCATATTTACAGGGATCCCAGGTAGTGTCAGATAACCCCCATCATATTTACAGGGATCCCAGGTAGTATGAGATAACCCCCATCATATTTACAGGGATCCCAGGTAGTATGAGATAACCCCCATCATATTTACAGGGATCCCAGGTAGTAAGAGATAACCCCCATCATATTTCCAGGGATCCCAAGTAGTATCTGATAACCCCCATAATATTTACAGGGACCTTAGGTAGCATCAGATAACCCCCATCACTTCCAGGGACCCCAGATAATATCAGATAACCCCATCATATGTCCAGGGACCCCAGGTAGTGTCAGATAACCCCCATCATATGTCCAGGGACCCCAGGTAGTGTCAGATAACCCCCATCATATTTCCAGGGACCCCAGATATTATCAGATAACCCCATCATATTTCCAGGGACCCCAGGTAGCATAAGATAACCCCCATCATATGTCCAGGGATCCCAGGTAGTGTCAGATAACCCCCATCATATTTCCAGGGATCCCAGGTACTGTCAGATAACCCCCATCATATTTCCAGGGATCCCAGGTAGTGTCATATAACCCCCCCATCATATTCCCAGGGACCTCAGGTAGTGTCAGATAACCCCCATCATATGTCCAGGGATCCCAGGTAGTATCAGATAACCCCCATCATATGTCCAGGGATCCCAGGTAGTATCAGATAACCCCCATCATATTTACAGGGATCCCAGGTAGTATGAGATAACCCCAATCATATTTAAAGGGATCCCAGGTAGTGTCAGATAACCCCCATCATATTTACAGGGATCCCAGGTAGTATGAGATAACCCCCATCATATTTACAGGGATCCCAGGTAGTATGAGATAACCCCCATCATATTTACAGGGATCCCAGGTAGTATGAGATAACCCCCATCATATTTCCAGGGATCCCAAGTAGTATCTGATAACCCCCATAATATTTACAGGGACCTTAGGTAGCATCAGATAACCCCCATCACTTCCAGGGACCCCAGATAATATCAGATAACCCCATCATATGTCCAGGGACCCCAGGTAGCGTAAGATAACCCCCATCATATGTCCAGGGACCCCAGGTAGTGTCAGATAACCCCCATCATATTTCCAGGGACCCCAGATATTATCAGATAACCCCATCATATTTCCAGGGACCCCAGGTAGCATAAGATAACCCCCATCATATGTCCAGGGATCCCAGGTAGTGTCAGATAACCCCCCATCATATTCCCAGGGACAATCAGGTACTGTCAGATAACCCCCATCATATTTCCAAGGATCCCAGGTAGTATCAGTTAACCCCCATCATATTTACAGGGATCCCAGGTAGTATGAGATAACCCCCATCATATTTCCAGGGATCCCAGGTAGTGTCAGATAACCCCCATCATATTTCCAGGGATCCCAGGTAGTATCTGATAACCACCATAATATTTACAGGGACCTTAGGTAGCATCAGATAACCCCCATCTTATGTCCTGGGACCCCAGATAATATCAGATAACCCCATCATATTTACAGGGACCCCAGGTAGCCTCTGATAACCCCCCATCATATGTCTAGGGGCAGACTGTTAATTTGTGGAGGTAAAATGGTTTGAAAGTATATTTAATTGGCATATTAAATGTGACAATACATACCAAAAATGCACATAGTAAAAACGATTTCATATATACACCCACATGGTGTGGACCTCATGAGTACATAGACATATACATATCGATTAAATGGCATATAATAATGACAAGACATTGGTAAGATAAATGAATAATTGAAATTCATATATATCCACATCATCTAAATGGCACTATGCAGTGTGGTAATGATAAAAAAGATATGGTCGTATTTAGTTGTAGATGATGAGTCTAAATTGGTTCCTATGGATGCATCCTGAAAGGCTGACGCGTTTTGTGTGTGAACACTTCCTCAGGGGCGAATGCACAAATTTATTCTACAATAAACAAGATAGAGTTTTTCTAGTAGGGCACTAAACATAACAGGAAAAAGCAATTGCCAATCCTGATTACTTACATGGAATGGAATGTAGTGGTATGTGGTGGACGTGGGGCCAGGACCAGAGGGTTTGTCTGTCCCATGAGCTGAGGTATTTTGAAGCCGCGTGCAAGCAAGGTGCACAACAAGCACCCCCAGAACACAGATTGCCGAACTTCATGATATATCAGAATGGTGGATACAAGTGATGATTGCCAAGGAGTCTGTCTGGATAGATATAATATCCATGAATAAATAGTATTGGTGAAAAAGTGGATAAAAGTACCCGAGTGAAAGTGTATGAAAGAAGGTGAAAGCCTTATAAGTGAGGTAGAAATGGTAGACCAAAAACCAAGATGTCAAAGTGTGAGTATAGAAGAGAGAAAATATATGCAGTAAAATACAGGGCAGTACCAGATTACAAGAAAACGTTGCCAAAAGAGTGATTAGCTAAGTGAAAAGTGGGGTAGGATATCATAGTAGTTACCTTGGGTAAAAGCATGGGAGCGAATGCCCTTGTGACATGTAACATCTCCAAGTGTGTGGCAAGGAAAGCTGTGTTCGGGGAGGAGCCATGAATACGTCCTGCACGCACGCAGGCTCGTGGGCGGTACTCACCGCCCGGGCAGGGGCCCCATGCCGCTTTTGCCATGCTAGCGTGACACTGGTGGGAGCCTGCCTGCGTGCGGGATGTATTTATGGCACCGCCCTGAACACAGCTTTCCTTTCCCAACAATGTTTCTGTGCATGCGTGGCATCCCGCAAGCTGCCTCCTGGGATGCATGACATAGGTATCCCAAGAACCAGTTCACGGAACCGCATGCATGTGCAGGACTACCACAGGAGATCCCAGAGTGACCTGGGTAAGGATTAAGGACTTTAGGGTAAAAAAAAGTATGGAATTGTGTTATAGGGTGGGATGAAGAGGCAGGAGGACAGAACATTGACATATAAGTGGTTAGCACTTCTGCCTAGCAGCACTAGGGTTGTTGGTTCAAATTCCAACCATGGCACTACCTGCCTGGAGTTTGCATGTTCTCCCTGTGCCTGCGTGGGTTTCTTCCAGGTACTCCGGTTTCCTCCCACACTCCTATAAAAGTATCTGTAATAAATAAATAAATAATAAAAAAAAGAGGCAAAGGTCTGCTTTAAATAAATAAATAAAAAAGGTAAAAAAAGAACAGCATTAGACAAAGTGAAAAGACCATTAGGCACTGGACTATATTAACTGTGCTGAACGATGAGGTATTGAAGGTATCTCATGTGGAAGTATGATTATCAGAACACTTTTAGAAAGTTCTGTTGTATGTTGAATATCTGTTTCTTTGCTGTTTTTATAGATTTTAAGAACTTAAAGGACAATTAACGCATTTGTCACCAGTAGAATGAGATGAAAGGGTTACGTTTAATACACGTCTCATTATAAATCACAGAAAATTATCAGAAAATGACATCAAAATATAACATTTATATAGTTACAAAATAGATGAGGTTTAAAAAAGACACAAGTTAATCAAGTCCAACCTATGTGTGTGATTATATGTCAGTATTACATTGTATATCCCTGTATGTTGCGGTCGTTCAGGTGCTTATCTAAGAGTTTTTTTGAAACTATCGATGCTCCCCGCTAAGACCACCGCCTGTGGAAGGAAGTTCCACATCCTCGTCTCTCTTACAGTAAGTACCCTCTACGTTGTTTAAGGTTAAACCTCTTTTCTAATTTTAATGAGTGGCCACGTGTCTTGTTAAACTCCCTTCCGTGAAAAAGTTTTATCCCTATTGTGGGGTCACCAGTACGGTATTTGTAAATTGAAATCATATCCCCTCTCAATCGTCTCTTCTCCAGAGAGAATAAGTTCAGTGCTCGCAACCTTTCTTCATAACTAATGTCCTCCAGACCCTTTATTAGCTTAGTTGCCCTTGTTTGTACTTGCTCCATTTCACATACATCCTTTCTGAGGACTGGTGCCCAGAACTGGACAGCATACTCCAGGTGCGGCCGGACCAGAGTCTTGTAGAGTGGGAGAATTATCGCTTTATCCCTTTTTTAATGCATGCCAACATTCTGTTTGCTTTGTTAGCAGCAGCTTGGCATTGCATGCCATTGCTGAGCCTATCATCTACTAGGACCCCCAGGTCCTTTTCCATCCTAGATTCTCCCAGAGGTTCTTCCCCCAGTGTATAGATTGCATTCATATTTTTGCCACCCAAATGCATTATTTTAAATTTTTCTAAATTAAACCTCATTTGCCATGTAGTTGCCCACCCCATTAATTTGTTCAGATCTTCTTGCAAGGTTTCCACATCCTGTGGAGAAGTTATTGCCCTGCTTAGCTTAGTATCATCCGCAAGTACAGAGATTGAACTGTTTATCCCATCCTCCAGGTCGTTTATGAACAAATTAAATAGGATTCGTCCCAGCACAGAACCCTGTGGGACCCCACTACCCACCCATGACCATTCCGATTACTCCCCATTTATCACCACCCTCTGAAATCGCCCTTGTAGCCAATTTTCAATCCATGTACTCACCCTATGGTCCATGCCAATGGACCTTATTTTATACAGTAAATGTTTATGGAGAACTGTGTCAAATGCTTTTGCAAAATCCAGATACAACACGTCTACGGGCCTTCCTTTATCTAGATAGCAACTCACCTCCTCATAGAAGGTTAATAGATTGGTTTGGCAGGAACGATTCTTCATTAATCCATGCTGATTAATGCTAATGATACCGTTTTCATTACTAAAATCTTGTATATAGTCCCTTATCATCCCCTCCAAGAGCTTGCATACTATTGATGTTAGGCTAACTGGTCTGTAATTCCCAGGGATGTATTTTGGGCCCTTTTTAAATATTGGTGCTACATTGGCTTTTCTCCAATCCGCTGGTATCATTCCAGTCAGTAGACTGTCAGTAAAAATTAGGAACAACGGTCTGGCAATCACTTGACTGAGTTTCCTAAGTACCCTCGGGTGCAAGCCATCCGGTCCCAGTGATTTATTAATGGTAAGTTTCCTAAGTCTATTTCTAATTTTGTCCTCTGTTAGCCATAGAGGTGCTTCCTGTGATGTGTCATGGGGATAACCACTGCAGTTTTGGTTACTGAAGCCCCCCGATTCCCTCGTGAAGACTGAGGAGAAGAATAAATTCAAGACCTTCGCCATCTCCCAATCCTTTGTAACCAGATGTCCTTCCTCATTCTTTATGGGGCCAATATGGTCTGTCCTCCCTTTTTTACTGTTTAAATACTTAACCATTTGCCTACAGGGCAATTAACCCCCTATCTGCCCAGGCCATTTTTCAGCTTTCAGCGCTGTCGCACTTTGAATGACAATTGCGCGGTCATGCTACACTGTACCCTCTACTTAGTTTTTGTCAGTAAATTTTATAATTAAGTAATTTTTCTGCTTCACTGATGTGCGCTGATGAGGCGGCACTGATGAGCACTGATAGACTGAACTAGTGGGTATTGATGAGGCGGCACTTATGGGCACCGATTAGCCATGGGGGTGCTTCCTGTGATGCGTCACGAGGATAAACACTGCAGTTTTGGTTACTGAAGTTACTGTTTCCTTTATTTACATTTTTACATTGGCGTTAAGCCATCCAGGACTTTTGTTTGCTCTTTTAAATGTATTACCCAATGGGATGCACTGGCTAATGACCTTATTTAATATGCTCTTAAAGCGATCCCATCTCTCCTCCGTGTTTTTGTGTGATTTATACTGAAGCCAATTGACCTGTGATTGCTGTTTCCTAAATTTCCCCATATTTCCACATCTAGATCTAGTAACGCTTTATTTCTAGTTGGTGCGTCTACCATCTGACCCATGAAATTGTCCTGCAAGACATTTAGGAACTGGTGAGCCTCAGACAAATGCGCGGTTCCCTCCGCCCAGTCTATGTCTGGATAGTTAAAATCCCCCATTATGATAACACTTCCCATCCTTGCTGCTAATCCAAATTGTGATAGGAGGTCCGTATCCCCCTCCTTCCTTAGGTTAGGGGGCCTATAGAACAATATACAACCTTTAATAATCAGTTTTCTCTTTTCTTATTTTCCCATAATGAAGAATGAATATATATATCAACTTGACCTCTTTACCCCTCTTCCTGACCAGGCACTGTGTTACTTTAACTGAAAATTGCGCGGTCGTGCAATACTGTACCCAAACAAAATGAATGCCCTTTTTTCTCCACAAATAGAGCTTTCTTTTGGTGGTATTTGATCACCTCTACAATTTTTATTTTTTGCACTATAAACAAAAAAAAAACAATTAAAAAAAAAAAACAAACAATATTTTTTACTATCTGCTATAAAACATATCCAATAAAAAAAATGTAAAAAATCAAATTTCTTCATCAATTTAGGCCAATATGTATTCTGCTACATATTGTTGGTAAAAAGAATCCCAATAAGCATATATTGATTGGGTTGAGCAAAAGTTATAGCGTCTGTGGGATATATTTATGGAATTTTTGGACTGCGATATTGCGGCGGACAAAACAGACACCTAACTGACATTTTATAGGGAACCAGTGACACTAATACAGTGATCAGTGCTTAAAAAATGCACTGTCACTGTACTCATGACACTGGCTGGGAAGGGGTTAACATCAAGGGCAATCAAAGGGTTAATTGTGTATCTAAAATGTGTTTTCTAACTATAGGGGAGGTGCTTTTACTATTGGAAGGCATGGATCAGTGTTTCTGCTTTGCAGGAATACAGGATCCACCACTTCTGTACTGACAGAACAGCAATCTGTCTTGTTTATATAGGCAGACTGCTGTTCTGGCTGTGTACAGAACAATCAGTAATTGCTGGTGGACATCGGATCCACGGGACCCGCTATGTAGAATCACAGTGGGAGCGAGCTACCGGCAGCGCGCACTAGCACCCGATACCCGGAAGTGCAGGATCACGTATATATGAGTGATCCTTGGGCAGCACGGCCACCCTGTAGAAGTAAATGTGCTATGGGGCGGTCGGCATGTGCAACTCGTCTGTGTTAAACGATGATAAATTAAAGCAAGGCTGTCCTATCTGGGGATCTACCCAAACAACCTCCTCCAATCAGACACCAAGATCTTTTGCATCAGCAGAGACATGTGAAAGAGCATCGGAGAGATGCGGAATTCTCCTTAATATAGAACACAGCACTGGTTTGGAGGGTTTCCTTTTCTTTTCATGGTGTCACGCAGGCTAAATGTTAATATGCAGTTACTTTAATGTTTCCCAGTAGGTCCCCTTTAAGTAAGTTAGACAAGATTAGAATTTTTATTGCTGCTTTGATTTGCAAAGAACAGAGAGAAGATTTTCACTGTCAGGTATTTAATGAAAATGTGTAATTATGCCGTCTTTAATTGGTATTATATGTAAAATATTTACATCTCTTTGTGGGAAATGGAAATACACAGAAGCATTGTGATCACATTACAGAAATATGAAATGTTTAGTGAAGTGATGGGTAAGAGAGGCAGACAGTTTTACGCTGACTTCAAAAACTTACATATTACCAAACGTTCAACAAGACACATTTAAGGGGCTTAAAGGTCTCTCCCTTCTTCTGGGCTTAGCTATTGTATATTCTTTGAACAAATGGCAGAATCACAAAAATGTTATTAGAAAGAAAAGAAAAAAACGCTCAGGAGCAGCAAAGCAGTAGTATTGCCTTTTTTATATTATCTTGTTGAATGAACAGCAACCAACATTTTTGGGCTCTTGGTTCACTCGTTTGGTACTCCTATTGGACATACAAGAATTTCAAACTATGGCTCCCACCATGTTTATGTCATAGGGCCTCATTCACACTGGTTGTAACAAAACGCCACTTTTAAGGGTGTTTGACTTTTTTGTTTTCTGCCTCTAAACACCCCTCCATGTTAGCCTATGTGTCCATGTACACATAGGAGTTTACAGGCATTTAACCACTTGCTTATTGGGCACTTAAACCCCCTTCCTGCCCACGCCAATTTTCAGCTTTTAGCTCTGTCACTCTTTGAATGACAATTGCGCGGTAATGCTACACTGTACCCATATGAAATTTTTGTCATTTTTTTTCCACACAAATAGAGCTTTCTTTTGGTGGTATTTAATCACTACTGGGTTTTTTTTTTTTTTTTTTTTGCTAAACAAACAAAAAAAAGATGAAAATTTTGAAAAATAAATAAATACATTTTTTGTAGTTTGTTACAAAGTTTTGCAAACAGGTAATTTTTCCCCTTCATTGATGTGCACTGATGAGGCTGCACTGGTGGGCACTGATAAGGCTGCATTGAAGGGCACTGATAGGCACTGATAAGGGGGCACTGATAGGTGCAACTGATGGACACTGATGAGTCAGCACAGGTGGGCACTGATGAGGCTGCACTGATAGGTGGCACTGATAGGCGGCACTGATAGGTGGCACCGATGGACACTGATAGGCACTGGTAGGTGACACTGATAGGCAGCACTGATGATATGGCACTCATGGGCACTGATTGGCAGCACTGATGGGCACTGATAAGTGGCACTGGTGGGCATTGATAGGTGGCACTGGTGGGCACTGGTAGGTGGCACTGGTGGGCACTAGTAGGTGGCACTGGTAGGCAATGCTTAGCAGCAGTGGGTCTGGAGTGTTTGGGACCGATGTCCCGTTTACTCTGGGCGGCAATCAGCTTTTTCTTTTCCAGCGTGAGGAAAAAAAAATATGATTACAGGCTCTGTTTATATCACTGGCTGACAGTTGATCACATGTTAAGGGGCTGAGAATCTCATTGACTTGCTGATCACAGGGTGAGCCGCATGGGGCGCACAGGCAGCACATGCACGGGAGGACATACATGGATGCCCTCCTGGCAATTAAGGCCAGCAGTGTAGCCCTCTTTAAGCTATAGCACGTACGGGAAGAGGTTAAAGGCAGAAAAAAATATATCACTTGCGCATTCAAGAGAGGGGAATTTTGTCAGAAAAAATGCTGACTCACCTAAACGCTCATAAACGTGCCTGAACACAAGGTTCGTTTAGCACTTGATCGTACACTCTTTCCAGAGTCCAGAAAAAATGTATATTCTGTCCAATGGAACATATGAATTCCCAAATGCTTGGCATGCTTAAACATGTTTGCAAAACACAGCTTTAGGCATGTTTTTATGCTGTTTTCGGAAGACTTGGACACACGCAGGAGACCTAACAGGTACACTATTTGTGCCTCAGGGCAGCCTCACCTGAGTCACAGTTGTGCACGTTCCAGTTGTATGTTGGGTGCCCAACTGCTTGGAAATGTCTCTGTGACCATGGCCAGAAATGGGATGATATGATTAGGCATCATAATTCCACAGCAGGGGATTTTATGATTAAGGTGAACAGGGGACACCTACAAGAGCAGATCTGAGGACAGTTCAGGGGACAGATCCAGGGCCATTTCCAAGAGAGAGGTCTGAAGGCATCTCCAGGGATGTCTCCAAGAAAAAATGAGGGGGCAGATTTGAGGGCAGATCTAAGAACACTTCCAGGGATAATTCTAGGAACAAATTTGAAGACATTTCTAGGGACAGATTTAAGGGCACCTCCAGGAACAGATCTGGGAAACGATCTGGGGACAGTTTAGGAGACAGATTTGGGGAACCCTCCAGGCATATCTCCAGGGACAGACAAATCTGAGGATTTCTTCAGGGACATCTCCACAAGCAGATCTGGGAACTGATCTGGGTATATTAGGGGAGACAGATCTGAGGATACCATCAGGGACATCTTCAGAAACATAATTTGGGGACATTTACAGTTAGGTCCATATAAAGTACATTTGGACACAGGCACAATTTTCATACTTTTGGCTCTGTATGCCACCAGAAAAAATTAAAATAAAACAATCCAAATCAATTTGAAGTGCAGACTTTCATCTTTAATTCAAGGGGTTGAACATAAATATCAAGTACAAATTTTAGGAACTGCGACCATTTTTACACATTCCCCCTATTTTCAGGGGCTCAAATGTAATTGGACAAATTAATATAATCATAAATAAAATGCTAATTTTTAATATGTTGTTGAGAATCCTTTACTGGCAAAGATTGCCTGAAGTCTGGAACCCATGGACATTACCAAAGACTTGGTTTCCTCCTTTCTGATGCTTTGCCAGGCTCTAACTGCAGCTGTCTTCAGTTGTTCTTTGTTTGTGGGTCTTTCTGCCTTTAGTTTTGCCTTCAGCAAGTGAAATGCATGCTCAATTGGGTTGAGATCAGGTGATTGATTCGGCCATTGCAGAATATTTCACCTCTTTCCCTTCAAAAGCTCCGGTGTTGCTTTTGCAGTGTCTTTTGGATCATTATCCATCTGTACTGTGAAACGTCGTCCAATCAACTTTGCCGCATTTCGCTGAATCTGGGCTGACAGTATATCTCTGAACACTGCAGAATTCATCCGGCTGCTACTGTCTTCTGTCACATCATCAATAAACACCAATGATCCAGTGCCACTGGAAGCCATGCATGCCCATGCCATCACACTGCCTCCACCATATTTTACAGATGACGTTGTGTGCTTTGGATCATGAGCTGTTCCAAGCCTTCTACACATTTTTTTCTTCCCGTCATTATGGTACAGATTAATCTTAGTTTCATCCGTCCAAAGAATGCTTTTCCAGAACTGGTCTGGCTTTTTTAGATTTTTTTTGGCAAAGTCTAATCTGGCTTTTCTATTTGAATGGTTTGCACCTTGTGGTGAACCCTCTGTATTTGCTCTTGTGAAGTCTTAGCTTGATTGTAGACTTTGACAATGATAAGCCCATGTTCTGGAGAGTGTCCTTCACTTGTCTGGATGTTGAGAATGGGTTTTTCTTTACCATAGAGAGGATCCTGCTATCATCTACCACTGTTGTCTTCTGTGGACTATGTTGCTGAGCTCACCAGTGCGTTCTTCTTTCCTTAGAATGCACCAAACTGTTGATTTGGCCACTCCTAATGTTGCTGCTATCTCTCTGATGAATTTGAAGCCTTACAATGGCCTGTTTCACCTGTATGGACAGCTCCTTTGAACGCATGATGTAGGTTCACAGCAATAGATTCCAAATGCAAATACCACACTTAGAATCAACTCCAGACCTTTTACCTGCTTAATTGATGAAGAAATAACAAAGGAGTAGCCCCACACCTGGCCATGAAACAGCTTTTAAATCAATTGTCCAATTACTTTTGGTCCCTTGAAAAAGGAGGGATTGCTATTCTTAAGAGCTGTAATTCCTGAACCCTTCCTCTGATTTGGATGTACATATCCTCAAATAAAACCTGAGAGTATGCAATTTCAGCCCATATCCATTATATAACTATAGCTTGAATTTGTTTTGGTGTGTTACCTGAAAAAAATCTAAAATTGTGCCTGTGTCCAAATATATATGGCCATCTTTGTATTAATGTTTTCCTTATTTCACTTGTCATTGGACATATATAGAAGAAAAATATGGAAGTTGCCATTGATCACTCATTTTTTATGTTGTGTGTTATATGGACCTGTCATCTTGATCCTTGCTCCTTTGCTTGGTTACTGACCCATCGTACCAGAATAATCTATGTGAACATTTAACCAATAATCAATGAGGACAGATCTGTCACTGGCACCTGACGTGCTTAGTTACAGTTATAACAGTAATTAGAAAACAAAATAATTATCTGCTCAGCACCAGAAATCAGGATCATTGATGAGTGAAATAAAGAAGTTTCCCTTCACCAAAATCTGATTTTCACCAACATGAAGTGTAACCTCAACATTTCAGTGAAATGTATTGTAGAGAATAGGGAAGGTGAAATAAAGGGTGTTTTTTTTTTTTTTTTTTTTTTAAGAGCATAATGGTCTTTGAATAAATCCTGAGGGTCAGGAAAGCTCCTTTAAATAGTTTTTTGCTTTACATTTAAAAAAAACATTTTAATAAACTTATTTTTTTAACAACAATGTTTAACAACAACACTTCAAGTGCACATTGGGTAGCAGCTTTCACTAACTTGGTTTTGTTTATCAACAAAGCCACATGATCCCCATGCTCTGGCCTGGCAATCACAACTAGATAGGTAGAAAACTTTGGGTTAGCATTAGTGTTACTGTTAGGTTTAGGGGTAGTTATAGGGTTACTGTTAAAGTGGAGTTCCACCCAAAAGTGGAACTTTTTCTAAGTATAGCTTTATACTTAGTATTAGGGATAGGTTTACAGCTAGTGTTAGGATTAGCTGTATAACATAGAAATAGTCAGTGTCATGGATATGCAGTAATGTTTGTCTGTCATCTTACCTCTCCCTGTGTTCAGCTTAAGAGGCCAGCCACTCTCACCTGGCTGCTAAAGTAATCTTTCCTCAAAGCATGGCCCTACCCCAGCCCCTATCAAGGTACTCTATATTAACCTGTGCACTGCAAGCCAGCCCTGCTGATTAATATTGTGTCTTTGGCTTTAGTGTGCTACTTGCTGTGTGTTCTACGTCTGATTCCAGTTACCGATCTTGGCTTGTTCTTGACTATCCTTACCTGCTTGTTGCCCTGACCTTTGGCTATCTCCTGACTATCCTTTGTTGTCGCAGTCTGCTGCTTGCTCTCAACCTCCCTGTAGTCTACCATGAGCTGGGAGGCCCTAGGGGTTGTGACCTGGAGCCAGACTGCAGCTAAATTCATCCCCACCACTAGAGGCCTCTGGTGAACACCCGCTGGCTCTTAGATTCCATGTTGTGGGAAATCTCATGCTCTAGCTCCAAGTGTCATCCGTGTTGGTACTACAGAGTACCTGCTCTCCTATATCACCTAGAGCTCCATCTGCAGCAGTCAGCCGTAGGGTCCACTACCTTGTGGTGCACTCCAGACCCCAACGGGTGCAACTGTCATCTGAACTCAGGTGACCTGACATACAGTTAGTGTAAGGGTTAGTTTTAGGCTCATTGCTAGGGGTATTGTTAAGTTTAGGTTTACAGTTAATATTAAGATTTGTTTTAGAATTAGTCTTTGGTTTACTATTGTGGTTAGGTTTACAGTTACTGTAAATGTTAGTTGTTGGGTTAGTGTCAGGAATACTGTTAGGGTTATGGTTTACAGCTAGTGTTAGGACTAGCTGTAGAATGTAGAAGTTGTTTTGATTTACTGTTAGGGTTAGGTTTCCAGTTAAAGGGTTAGTTTTAGGGTTAGTGTTAGGGATACTGTTAGGTTTACAGTTAGTGCTAGGTCTAGTTTTAGAATTAATCTTTGGTTTACTGTTGTGCTTAGGTTTACAGCCACTGTAAGGTTTAATCATTGCGTTTGCATCTGGTATACAGTTAATGTTGGGTTTACAGAGAGGGTTAAGGTTAGTTTTAGGATTAGCCTTAGGTTTACAGTTAGTGTTAGGGTTCATTTCAGGGTTAGTGTTAGCACTAGGTTTACAGTTAGGATTAGTTTTAGGGTTGGTGTTAGGGTTACTGTTAAGGGTAAGATTACTGTTAGTGTTGGTGTTTGTGTTAGTTCTGGGGCTAGTGTTATGGGAAGGGTCAAGGCTAGCTTTAGAGCCTGTCCACACTGAGGCAGCACGACTTGCAGCGCGACTGCCTCAGGCGACCTGCACACGACAGCAGCGGCGACTTGCAAAACGACTTCTATATAGAATTCAATGCAAGTCGCCTCAAGTCGCCCCCAAAGTAGTACAGGAACCTTTTTTAAAGTCGGAGCGACTTGAAGAGATCCTATTATAACGGTTCCATTGTACAGAACGGAACACGACTTGTCAGGCGGCCAATTTGCCTGACAAGACGTCCCGGTGTGAACTGGCTCTTAGTGTTAGGTTTGACTTGTTGTTTACCAACAACAATTTGATCACGGGGTCGGCACTGATATTGGGATCACATGGTTATGTTAGAAAATAAAGCCATGGTATTTTTAGTTTTAGGGTTAGTAGAGACACTGTTAGGCTTAGGTTTACAGTTGGTGTTAGGATTAGTTTTAGAAAGAATCTTTGGTTTACTGTTGCACTTAGGTTTACAGCTACTGTAAGGGTTAGTCTTTGCGTTTGCATCAGAGATACTGTTAAGGTTAGGTTTACAGATAGGGTTAAAGTTAGTTTTAGAATTAGTCTTAGGTTTACAGTTAGTGTTAGAATTCGTTTTAGGATTAATCTTAGGTTTACAGTTAGGGTTAGCTTTATGGTTAGTCTTAGGGTTAGTTTCAGGGTTAGAGTTAGCACTAGGTTTACAGTTAGGATTAGTTTTAGGGTTTGTGTTAGGGTTACTGTTAAGGGTAAGTTTAATGTTAGTATTGGTGTTTGTGTTAGTTTCTAGGGCTAGTGTTATGGTAAGGGTCAAGGCTAGTTTTAGTGTTAGGTTTGACTTGTTTACCAACAAAAAATTGATCACCGGGGTCGGCACTGATATTGGGATTACATGGTTATATTAAAAAAAATAAAGCCATGGTATTTTTTAACAGATTTTGCCTTAACAGTCCACATTGTAAAATGTGACACTCATTTTGACAACATTTTGACAAAGGCAACATTACATGAAATTGTCTGTTTATCAGTAATTAGGAAGGAATTTGCATGCCATATAAAGATTTTCCTTCCTGTGGTTTAACAAGAGGTCTTTCAGCAGGCTAGCAAAGTCATATTGAGTTCCACCCAACATTTACCTCCCTAAATCATTAGGGGTCATCATTCTCTCTAATATAAAACTGCCCAAAAGTCCTCTCTTGTACAGCCCTGGAGGATTGGGAACTGAAACCCCCAAAAAATCCTCCTTTGTATTGCCCCTAGAAGATTGGGACCGGCACTTGCAGCTAGATTAATTCCAGAGACGGAGTTATAAAAGTTCAAACATAATGTTTTTTAATCATGGGAAATATCGATCAGAGTGGTTTCACCTTTTAATCAATCTGCTCTGGGCATGTCGCCATATTTTGATAAAAATAATCCAGCACAATCTTTTAGAGAAATGTTTCCACTTCATAAAGACTTCTATTCTGTTTTTCAGTGAAAATACCCATGATAATTTAGGCCACTCTAAACTAAAGTGATTAAAGTCTATGTAAACGCAATCACTAAATCCCATATAATCTTTAACATCTTTTCAAAATATTTTTTTAAATCTTTTTAAATCTGCAGCTTTCCGGGAGAAGGGTTTTTTAAAAAGTATATTTTATTTTTTTTAAATTACAAATGTTAATGGTATACTGAGTTTTTGAGCATTAAAGTGGTTGTAAAGTGGTTGCATTTTAATGCATTTAATGCATTAAGTTAAAAAAAAACCTTCTGTGTGTAGCAGCCCCCCCAGCACCCCCCAAATTACCTACCTGAGCTCCTTCTCTCTCCAGCGATGTCCACGATCCCCTCAGCCATCCAGTACACTCCTCCTGATTGGCTGAGACAGAGCAGCGGCAACCATTAGCTCCCATGGCTGTCAATAAAAGTCAGTCAGCCAATTAGGGAAGGGGGGCGGGGCCAGGTCTGGGCTCCGTGTCTGAATGGATACACAGAGCTCTGACTCGGGTTGGGTGCCCCCTGTAGCAAGCTGTTGGCTGAGGGGCACTCAAAAGAGGGAGGGGCTAGGAGCAGCAAAGAGGGACCCGAGAAGAGGAGGATCTGGGCTGCTCTGTGCAAAACCAACTGCACAGAGGAGGTAAATATAGCATGTTTAATATTTAAAAAAAGGAGCCTTTACAATCACTTTAAATGAACAATTAGAGTTTACATCTACTTTATATTACTTCTCTGGACTAGTTTTTAGCATATTTCAATGTTTTTCCCACCATTCTGTTTATATTTTTGCAATTTCATTGTAATAATTTAAACTTTAGATTTCCATGTCACACAAATATGAATTGGAAGTGAAAGATGTCAAGTGGTAAAACCTGAAGTAGTTAATAGGTGGGTGTTTACTCCATCAGAGTGTAGTTGGGGACCTTCTGTATGAGGCAATGAGACCTCTAGAGGTGGCCTTCTACAATGGGCCCCTTATAAGAGTCCTTGTATTCCTGGGCCCTCTATAAGTGGCCTCATATTGCTGGGCCCTCCATAAGCAAGCTTATATTGCTGGGCCCTTGCCAGGACCTCTATAGGTGGCCTGGTATTACTGAGTCTTACATAAGAGGCCTCATATTGCTGGTCGCTCTATAAGTGGCCACCTATTGCTGAGATCTCTGTAAAAGGCCTTTTTTTCTGAACCCTCCATAAGTGGCCTTGTATTGTTCCCCGTCCCCCATAAGAGACGTCATATTGCTGGGTCTTCTGTAATTGGCCTTCTATAAGAGGCCTTGTGTTGGTGGGCCCTCCATAAGTGAGCTCATATGCTGGGTCTTCCATAGGAGGCCTCGTATTGCAGGGTCCTCTATAAGTGGCCTCCTAAAGCTGAGCTCTCTGTAAGTAACATTGTATTGTTGGGCGGTCTATAAGTGACCTCATGTTGCTGGGCCTCTTTAGAGACCTTGTATTGCTGGGCCATCTATAAGAGGCCTCGTATTGCTGGGTCCTATATAAAAGGGTCTTTTATTGCCATGTCTTCTATAAGAGGTTTCATATTTCCAGGTTTTCTTTAAGAGTCCTCATATTTCCGGGTCTTCTATAAGAGGCTTCGTGTTCCTGGTTCCTCTGTAAGTGGCCTTGTATTGCTGGGTGTTTTATAAGAGGTCTCATGTTTTCGAGGCCTCATATTGCTGGGTCCTCTATAAGAGGTCTTTTTTTGCTGGGTCCTCTTTTAGAGGCCTTGTATTGCTGTGCCCTCTTTAAGTGGCCTTGTATTGCTGGGCCATTCATAAGACACCTCGTATTGCTGGATCCTCTATAAATGGTCGTGTATTGCTGGGTCTTCTTAAGTTGTTTCATATTGTTGGGCCCTCTATAAGAGGATTTGGGGTTGATTTACTTAAGCTGGAGAGTGCAAACTCTGGTGCAGCTGTGCAGGGTAGCCAATCAGCTTCTAACTTCAGCTTGTTCATTTAAGCTTTGACAAAAAACAAAAAACAAAACCTGGAAGCTGATTGGTTTCTATGCAGAGCTGCACCAAATTTTACACTAGTTTTATTAAATTAACCTCCTTGTGTTTCTGGGCTCTTTATAAGAGGCCTTGTATTTATGTGCCCTCAATAAGAGGTCTCAAATTCCTAGGCCCTTTAAAAAAGGACTTGTATTTCCTGGTCCTATGTAGGTGGCCTTATATTGCTGGGCCCACTTTAGGTGGCCTTGTATTGCTGAGTCCTTTATAGATAGCCTCATATTGCCAAGCCCCCTATATTAAGAGGCCTCATATTCCTGGGCCCTCTGTAAGTGGCCTTGTATTTCTGGGTCCTCTGTAAGAAGCCTGTTATTGCTGGGCCCTCTATAAGAGGCCTCATATTCTGAGTCCTCTGTAAGTCGCCTTGTATTGTTAGGTCCTCTATAAGAGGTCTCCTATTACCAAGGCCTCATATTGCTGGGTCCTCTATAGGTGGCCTCATATTGCCCAGTCTTCTATAAGAGGCCTTATATTGCCAAGTCTTCTATAAGAGGCCTCATATTGCTGGGACCTCTATAAGTGGACTTATATTGCTGGGTCCTCTATAAGTGGCCTTGTATTGCTGAGTCCTCTATATATGGTCTTGTATTGCTGGGCCTTTATAAGTTGTCACATATTGTTGGGCCCTCTATAAGACAATTTGGGGTTGATTTACTAAAGCTGGAGAGTGCAAAATCTGGTGCAGCAGTGCATGGTAGCCAATCAGTTTCTAACTTCAGCTTGTTCATTTAAGTTTTGACAAAAGAAACAAACAAACCTGGAAGATGATTAATTTCTATGCAGAGCTGTACAAAATTTTGCACCAGTTTTATTAAATTAACCTCCTTGTGTTGTTGGGGTCTCGTGTTACTGGGCTCTTAATAAGAAGCCTCAAATTCCTAGGCCCTCTAAAAGAGGATGTGTATTGCTGTGTCCTGTATAGATGGCCTCATATTGCCAAGCCCTCTATAATAAGAGGTCTCATATTCCTGGGTCCTTTGTAAGTGGCCTTATATTGCTAGGTCCCCTATAAGAGGTCTCCTATTACTGAGACCTCATATTGCTGGGCCCTCTATAGGTGACCTTATATTGCCAAGTCTTCTATAAGAGGCCTCATATTGCTAGGGCCTCTATAAGCGGCCTTGTATTGCTGGATCCTCTATAATTGCTGGGGCCTGTATAAGTGATCTTGTATTGCTGGGTCCTCTACAATACAGTCCTCTACAATACAGCGCTGCCCGGATAATCGTTTTGGATCCCTGATGTCCATCTGACATTAACCAAGATGTGCCTGCTTTTATCCTGTTTGAGTGCGTGTATTGCTACTAAATTAAATATGTTACAATATTGCTGCACTTAGATTGGCGCTGCTTGTCTGTTTTTCTGGGTCCTCTACAAGTAGCCTTGTATTGTTGGGTCCTCTATAATTGCTGGGGCCTTTATAAGTGGTCTTGTATTGCTGAGTCCTGTACAAGTAGCTTTGTATTTCTGGGACCTCTATAAGTAGATTTGTACTGCTGGCACCTCTATAAGTAGATTTGTATTGCTGGGTCCTCTATAATTGCTGGGTCCTCTATAAGTGATCCTGTATTGATGGGTCCTCTATAATTGCTGAGTCCTCTATAAGTAGCCTTGTATTGCTGGGTCCTCTATAAGTGGCCTTGTATTACTGGGTCCTCTATAAGTATCCTTGTATTGCTCGGTCCTCTATAAGCAGCCTTGTATTGCTGGGTCCTCTATAAGTGGCCTTGTATTGCTGGGTCCTCTATAAGTGGCCTTGTATTGCTGGGTCCTCTATAAGTGGCCTTGTATGGATGGGTCCTCTATAAGTGGCCTTGTATTGCCGAGTCCTCTTTAATGCTGGGTCCTCTATAAGTGGCCTTGTATTGCTGGGTCCTCTATAAGTGGCCTTGTATGGATGGGTCCTCTATAAGTGGCCTTGTATTGCCGAGTCCTCTTTAATGCTGGGTCCTCTATAAATGGCCTTGTATTGCTGGGTCCTCTATAAGTGGCCTTGTATTGATGGGTCCTCTTTAAGTGGCCTTGTATTGCTGGGTCCTTTATTAGTGGCCTTGTAATGTTGGGTCCTTTATAAGTGGCCTTGTATTGCTGAGTCCTTTTTAATGCTGGGTCCTCTATAATTGCTGGGTCCTCTATAAGTAGCCTTGTATTTCTGGGTCCTCTTTAAGTGGCCTTGTATTGCTGCTTTCTGATACAGAACGAGATAAACTCACACTAGGCTACTATCAGAGAAGGTTTTTCTGGCCATGGATAGCTCGTTCTCCTTTAGCATAGGACGACCTGTCTTCCTTTCAGGTGTTATATTGTTCATGCGTTGTGTTTTAGCAGCAGTGGCAGTGAAAACACAGACGCTTCACAGGGAGAGAGAAGATAATCAGTGTCAGAGAATGTGACGTCTCTGCTCAGATTATAGATCAGCCAGCAGTCTGCGGCTCCATCCCCAGTCTTGTGTAGCATGGCCTTGGCTTCCTCGTCAAATGCCAACCAGAGCCACAAAAAATCCTCTCCGATATTCTCTCCATCTGTGCTTCCGAGGCCCTTTTAGGCTGCCTTTCCGACCTGCTGACAGCAGAGCCAAGGTTATACAACATACCATGAGGCTGTAATTGTACGAAGACGCAGCGGCACAGGCTTTCTGGAGCTGTTTATATTGAGAAAAGGAAAGAACTAATTATTGCTCCCCTGCTGGGCTTTATTCCTACAATTATTGCTGATGGACCGCGGTTCTTAAAGCAGCAGTGTAGCTTGTGTTGGAGTAGCTTTGGTGTTTTAGCCAGCTGAACCGTGTTAAAGAGCGTTCTCTGTGCTTCGGCTAATTGAAGTTCCATCGGGAGGTTGATGCTCGCCCCCACGGACTCCATTTTTCTTCTGAAAGCTTCTTGTGCCATGAAAAGGTGCAGAAGTTGCGAAAATTAGTGTTGCTGCGAGCAGGGAGGCTGTTTGTGTGAAAGGGCCTTGTCATCGGCTCAGTGGCGCTATGTAATTGCATGTTGGGGTTAATGTGTGCAAATCGTATTATTGGCGTTTGAAATTTTCTCGCTGGCTTCCCACAGCAAACAATTCTTCAGCCCCAATTTCATGGCCTGTATTTACCGTCACACTGCTGGGGTAAAATATACATTGTGCAAATGTTCTGCTGTCTCCTAATACTGAATAGAAGCTTTATATTTTCCATAAATAAAAACATTCTAAATCATTGCTGTACTACAAAAATAGAATGTAACTGAAAAGGAAACAATATACACACATACATACAGTATATACACACAAAAATGTGCATATATTTAAATTTTATTACATACTTAAAATACCATATCTGGCCAGCAGGGGGTAGTCATCCATTTGGAATATTATATACTATTCTAAGGACTAGTGGTATAGTTCATAGTGCTTAGCAAAAGTGTAATGAGACACAAATACTTGTATGTTGAAAAAAAATATTTGAAAAATAGAAGTATAACTAAAGGCAAAACTTTTTTTTTCAGTTTTGGATAGAGTGGGAAGGCATTAGTACACACGTCAAATTGTTTTTGCGGTC
This sequence comes from Lithobates clamitans, assembly GCA_037952925.1. Taxonomy (NCBI): domain Eukaryota; kingdom Metazoa; phylum Chordata; class Amphibia; order Anura; family Ranidae; genus Lithobates; species Lithobates clamitans. The sequence continues at coordinate 3,675,748 of JBBGZY010000020.1, read as the reverse complement.
TGTTCCACTGTTAGAGAGATTCACCCCCTTCTATTTGTCCTGTTTACTATTATCACCAAAAGTAAAAGTGAAATAAAATCCCAAATTTTCGGTTGCCACCTGCACAGAAATAGAGAGGGATTTTCCAATGGGGACACTAGTTCTGGTGACAGCCAGAGATTTCCTCACTTTGCAGGGATTTCCTCTCACTTCCTGTCCCATAACCATATCAGGAAGTGAGAGGAAATCTCTGCAATGGGACACAGATGTCAAAAAGAAAATGAAAACGTTTTAACCCTCCCTAACTCCCTAAACCTTTTGTTGCCTTCAGTTCTAATTGAAAGTTCCCATGCTTGTTTTTCATTTCCAAGCCTGCAGTACAACTGTTGCAATCAGTGCGATTATTTGATAAGGACGTACCCGAGGCTATCGCCACAGGTAGAAAATCTTCCGTTTTTTTGTCCAGGTATGCTCCTCTGATATGTAGCAATGATGGGTCACTGTTATGAGAGTAGTGCAGCAGCCATGTGGAGATAAAAGGACATTTGTCATTATATAAGGGCTGCTGTTTTCTGACTTCTTTTTGTAAAAGCTAAATGCCTGGCTGCCTTTAGAAACATATATAAGCAAATTCTGAGCTCACTCCATTGGTTGCATGTGCTTTCTGTGTCAGCAATTTAGAAAGTTTGGGAACAAGAGACAACTGGGCATGTAGTATATCAGAAGGAGTTCAGCAATAGCAGGTTTATTTATTTTATTTTTACAAATTTATTTTATTTTAGCAGCGTACTTCAGTGAGATTCTGCAGGGCTTTGCTATAAAGGCTGTCATCGAAATTTTTTATGGGAAATGTGGTTTCCAGGTTTAGAAAAACTACTGGCTGGATAAATGGGCCAATTAATACCCCCTTCTGATTTTTCCTTTTTTTTGCTGATAACATATTCCCTCCTCAAAGTGATGTTCTCCATGTTGTCAGTGTTCTTTATGTTGTTTGCATTGTCTGTGTTCTCCATTTTGTTCGTGTTCTCTGCAATCTCCACATTGTCCATATTCTGTGTTGTCTCTTATGCCCATGTTCTTCCTTTTATCTATGTTCTTCATGATGGTAATTTTCTCGAAGTGTCCATGTTCTTTGTGTTGTCTGTGTTCCCCGTGCTGTCTATGTTCGCCATGATGTCACTGTTCACATGTTGTCCATGTTCTTCATGTTGCCTGTGTTCTCTGTGTTGTCCATGTTCCCCACATTAACCATTATATCCATGTTCTTTGTGTTGTCTGTGTTGGCCATGATATAGTTTTTCTTTATGTTGCCCATGTTCTTTGTGTTAATATTGTTCCGTGTGCTGTCTGTGTTCCCCATGTTGTCCTTGTTCCATAATGTTTTTATTCTCTGTGATCTCTGTTATTTGTGTTCTCTTTGTTTTCCGTGTTGTCTGTGATGTCCATGTTGTCCATGTTCTACACGTTGTCCGTGTTCTCCATGTTGTCTGTGCTCCCCATGTTGGTTGTGTTCTACATATTGTCTGTGTTCTCTGTATTGTCCATGTCCTCCATGTTGTCTGTGTTCTCCATGATTGTGCTCTACATGTTTGTCTGTGTTCTCCGTGTTGTCTGTGTTCCCCGTATTGTCTGTGTTCACCATGCTGTCTCTGATGTCTGTGTTTTCAGTGTTCCTTATGTGGTCTGTGTTCTCCATGTTGTCTGTGTTCTCTGTGCTGTTCATGTTTTCTATGTTGCTCATGTTCTCTGTGTTGCCTGTGTCCTCTGTGTTGTCTGTGTTCTCCTAGTTGTCAGTGTTCTCCATGTTGTTGTTGTTCTCTGTGCTGTTCATGTTTTCTATGTTGCTCATGCTCTATGTGTTGTCTGTGTTCTCCTAGTTGTCAGTGTTCTCCATGTTGTTGGTGTTCTCTGTGCTGTTCATGTTTTCTATGTTGCTCATGCTCTATGTGTTGTCTGTGTTCTCCTAGTTGTCAATGTTCTCCAACTGTCTATGTTCCCCACGTTGCCTGTGCTCTCAATGTTGTCTGTGTTTTCTGTGTTGCCCGTGTTCTCCTTGTTGTCTGTGTTCTTCATGTTGTTTGTGTTCTCTGTGTTGTCCATGTTCTCTATGTTGTTCATGTTCTTCACGTTGTCTGTGTTCTTTTTGTTGTTTTTATTCTCCTAGTTGTCAGTGTTTTCTGTGTTCCCCATGTTGTCTGTGTTCTCAATGTTGTTCGTGTTCTCTTTTAAATTTGTGTTCGCCATGTTGTCTGTTGTTGTGGAAAATAATGTACGCTATGCACAAGCAACTTCGCTTGCGCTAATAAGCACACTTTTCAGCTCTTTTGGATAATGCAATTGTGCATGCTCGTGGTTACCAAGTAAAACAGACAAAGCAGCTGTTATCACATTGGAAGCTCCTCAATCAGTCCTGTGTAACAATGGGAGCTCTGTTTATTTATAGGACTCTGAACAGGGGTAACAAAAGGAACTTGGTGACTATACAGTTCAGCCAATCAAGCCCATGTATTCATTCAAAAAGTAGGTGTTATACAAAATTCAACCAATGAAAACACATGTGTACATTCAAAAGGAAAAATGACTAGGAGAGTGTCTGGTTGTACCCGTGCCGACCAGTGTGCACAATTTCCTGCCATTTGTACTTGAAAACTGTGCTCCATAGTTAAGAAAGAAACCCACGTGTAGTGGGATTGGCGCCTAAGAAACCGTGAACACTGTTCCAACCAAGCTCGCGCACACATTCCCACTTCTACCATTGTCGAGAATCCTTATTATGCATTGTTCAGAGAACAATGCATAGATGGATTATACTACCGTTCCTATGGACGCGAGGCTATCTGCGGGGACACGCTATGGTCTCTCCACGTGGTGATCAGACACATCGAAAGACACGAACGTAGATCGCTCTGCAAATGCAGATAGGTATCAAACTGATGTCTTCGCAGAGCGAACATATCTCCACCAAGCAAAGAAATCTACGCATAACGCAAGGGCCCTCACTGGAGGGCATATCTGCACAGAGCAAACATCTCTCCACATCCACAGAAAGGTTAATCTACCAATGGCCCTTTACCGGTGCTGGTTCGCTCCGGTTTGCTTATGAGCGAGCAGCAAGTAGAGCTGACACTGGGAGACACTGTGACAATACATATTGAATACATCTTAAAAAAATTTCTACAACACTGTGTTGTCCATGTTCTCTATGTTGTCCATGTTCTTTGTCTTGTCCATGTTCTCCCTGTTTTCTGTGTTGTCTGTGTTCCATGTGCTGTCCATGTTGTTTGTGTTTCCTGTGTTGTCTGTGTTCTCCATGTTGTCCTTGTTCTCTTTGATATTTCTGTTCTCCATGTTTCCTTTTGTTTGAATGTTTTTGCTTCTTCTCAAATATTGACAGTTCCAACATTGGAGTGAATTGCTCCACTAATGGACTGGATTCGGCAAATCTCATAGTTTTCTGCAAATTGTGAATTTTCTAAATGCCTGAATATATGATTCTGTAATTTTCATGTCTGCAGAGAATTGGGTATTTGTAAATCCAGCCAACTGGAGGAATTGGCAAGAAAAAAAGCCACTGCACACTACAGGGATCACTGATATCCACATTTGCTAGGAAGAAAATGTCAATGTCAAGTTTTTGGATATCCTTTTTAGAAAATGTGGACACCAGTGATCCCCCCAGAACAAGGACAACATGGTGAACACTATGCAGAAAACACAGAGAACAGAGAATTGGCCAGATTTGTGAACAGATCTCAAGGAGCTCTGAAATATAAAGCAGTTATTTACAGATCTTTATAAATGCTATTGTAGTAATGTGTATTGATGAATATCGTCTGTTCTACTCCCTGACCCATATAGTGGTTCTTCAGACCAGCCACAGAGCCAACACCCCCATTGTCCATGTTATGTCTGTGATGGGCTCTCAGTGCATGTTGGGAGGATTTTGGAATGGCGTAGTCAGCGAGGGACCGGCAAGGCGTCACTCCTGGCTGTATGGAATACTCGGCACCCACTTAGATATTCCTGTTTAATGTATCATACAGGCCTATTACATGCATCATCTCACACAATGTACACACAATACATTATCCTGATAAAGGTCCCGCTCAGTCGGCGCTACATGTGTAATAATTCCCGATTTACAGGAAAACAGTCTGCACAATCTCATCCTTACAAGTGAGGTGTAAAATGAAGTATAATTGGGCTCAGCCATTTATTTCCGCTGAAATCCTATTCCAGCCATAGCGAGATTTACCGATCTGTTCACAGCAGAATCACCTCCTCGGCTAATCCTTTTTTAGCTGCTACTGTGGCATCCAGACAACTAGCCATTGCATGCAATGCAGTTTGATCCATCACTGAATCTGTGCTTTCTGCTGTTTTGGAGGGACCTGTAGCAGTCAGTGTGGATTCTGCTTCAGCTTCCTGCTTGGAAAAAAAAAAACAGCAAGGACACACCACCTGACTATCCGGTTTACTGGTTATTTGTATTAGTTTCCCTTAAAGTTAGTGGACCTATCATTTGATTTATATTTCATTTTAAAGGGTATGTAAACTCTAATGATGAAGTTCTTTTTTGATCTATTAAATCTACCAGTTGAAGAGATGTCGGCTTTAAAGAAAAAAAAAAAATAACAAACATGTCAACAAGCAGGGCCCTCTGATTCTGTACCAAATTGTATTGTAACTGTACTGTCTGCCTTCATTTTATAAAGCGCTGAGCAAACTGTTGGCAATATCTAAAATCCTGTATAATAAAATGCCTCCCTTTTTGAGATGGCAATGAGGGACACCTATTAGCAAAAGTATGTAGACATAGGACACACCCCCTGCCACTGTACAAAAAAAAAAGATTAGTTAAGATTAGTTAAGATAAATTAAGATTAGTGTTTTTCATTTCTTGTAAAAAAAAAATTGTTTTTCAACCTTTTTTTAGTCAAGGCACCCTTTACAGTTATAGACAATCTCGGGGCACCCCATTCTAAAATGTAAAAAACGATTCTAATGCCGCGTACAGACAATCAGAATTTCCGACAACAAATGTTCGATGTGAGCTTGTTGTCAGAAGTTCTGACCGTGTGTAGGCTGCCGGAATTTCCGACAACAGATGTTTGAGAGCTGGATCTCAAATTTTCCAACAACAAAATCCGTTGTTGTAACTTCCGAGCGTGTGTGCGGAATTTTCAAGAACATTTGTGCGACCGTGTGTATGCAAGCCAAGTTTGAGGCAACATCCGTCGTAAATAAATCCACGGTTTGGTTGTCGGAAATTCCGATCGTCTGTATTATAGTTTTTGCATAATGCAGCAACATTGACACATGTAGAATACCTATCGTTAGAGGTGATTTTTTTCTTCCAAAGCAAATACACTTTTGCGCATGGGTACTGACTAGTATTCCAATGTTTCGCTTCTCCCTCAATTTCTTTCCGATCAGTCAGCTAATGTGACCCCAGTGCTGTGGGAGAGGGACACTGGAGGGTATTACAAGGATGCTGTGGAGGCAACAGACATCCTCCTTATCAACTGATGACATCATTGGTTGTGAGGGTGCCAGTGTTCAGAAAGTCGCAATGGTGCATAATGGAAACCTAAGGCTTTGTGTAACTAAAAGGCAGGCTTCATCATCCTGCTGGTTGAAAAAGCCTGAGTTAAACTCACAAGTGCTTTTTTACCAGTGCTATTACTTTATACTGGCTTTTGACATTTACAAATGCAGCAATTTAGAGTTTGGATGAAAGGTTTAGCACTGTGAAACCCCTTTTGAAAAATAAATAGTGCATTTTATATATATATATTTATTTATATATATATATATATATATATATATATATATATATATATATATATCAAATTCATAGAATTGGTGAGATCCGAAACAACTATTCTAAAATTTAATTGTGACTCAAAAAAAAAAAAAAAAAAAAAGAGAAATTAATAGAAAAGTAAAGTCCAGTGCTCCCCAGAAAATGATTATTGATCTTCTATCTCTGTCACTCCTCCGTTGATTCATGCAGCTCCACACCCCAGGTGTAAAAACCTGCTCACATCAAGCTCATAAATACATGCTGATCTGTGATCTTTATTAAGATCCACTCAGCTGGTGACCCCTCATCAGTCCTCCTCGACTCCAGCATACTTAAATCTCCAATGTCCGTATTCCGCATATGGATTAAATTTACATGCAATAGAAAGACTAATACATAGAGCTTCCCGTTTTAAACTTCTTTTATTTTCATGACCCCAATAAAATACACTTACAACATTATAAAACAAAAGGCCTACTGAGGAAGTCCAATTACCGGGTGCTACGCGTCTAGGAGGGAGGAGCCCAGCTCGTGACGTCAAGCCATCATCGCCGATATTGTGCAGTTGTGAACCAGCTGATGTGTATCAAAAAAAGATTTCGTTTTTTAATCTTGTATGTGTATTTTATTGGGGTCATAAAAAAATAAAAGATTTTAGAAACAGGAAGCACTATGTATCCATCTTTCTATTGCATGTAATCCATATGCGGGATACGAGCATTGGAGATTTTAGTATCCTGGAGTCGAGGAGGACTGGAGAAGGGTCACCAGCTGAGTGGCTCTAAATAAAGATCACAGATGAGATTTATGAGCTTAAGGTGAGCAGGTTTTTACACCTTCTGTGGGGAGGTGTACGAATCACCGGAGGAGTGACAGAGATAGAAGATCAATAATCATTTTCTGGGGACCACTGGACTTTACTTGTTTTTGAATAATTGCACTTTTTTGCATTTATTTATTGAGTCACAATTTAATTTCGAATAGTTGTTTCGGGCTGTCACCAATTTTATGAATTTGAGATTTATATGTATATTATTTAATTTTGTTGCACTGCACTGATTTATTTTGTATTTGTACTATAAGGTTGTTGTGAGATCACTATAGAGTGTACAGCTAGAAACTTTATTTTATGTTTTTATTGCAAGTATTGTAGTTTATTTGAAGTTGGTTAGAGGTGGTTGTGCTGATTGTATTCAGAATATCAGTGCATTTTATATACAACTATACAGATCAGACCAAAATGAGGGACAAATGAGGAGGAAAGAGGGACAGAGAGACTTTGTTCCAAATCAGGGACAGTCCCTCGAAATCAGGGACAGTTGGGAGCTATGTAATAATCATAATAGTATTTATCTGCTCTGTGCAATGGTTTTGCACAGAGCAGCCCTGATCCTCCTCTTCTTCATGGGCCCCCCCCGCCGGCGCTCCTGACTCCTCCCCCTTGACTAATGCCTCCAATAGCAAGCTGCTTGCTATGGGGGCACTGGTGAGTGTAAGCTGATAACTTCCTGTGTTCTCTGCCTCTAGTGCTCTCTTATCAGTTACATTGTTCTGAGGAGCCCCGCCCATCTACAAGACCCCACCCACCTGTGTTATGGACACGAGTCCTGACAAAGTACAATGAACGAGCATTGTCACCCTAGGACAGGAAAGAAGTGTGTTACAGGCAGTGCCGGTACAAGGTCATCTAGAGCCCAGGGCGAAAATGCCAAATTGCACCTCCCCGCCCCCAAGATGTGTAAACATTATGTGTCAGCAAAAATCCCCTCCCCCAAAATTTTAGTACTAATCTGCATGCTTGACCCCCCTCCCCCAGCTCAAATCCTTTTATTCTACATATGCTCCCAGCACAATCCCCCTAAAAAAAATCCCCCTTCCTCCAACCTAGTACAAACCCCCTCATTTCCCCTCTTAGTACAAATAATGCCCCCCAAACGTCCCTACTAGCACAAGTCCCCCTCCCCCAAAATTTCCCCTCCTAGCACAAATCCCCTCCCCCTCACCATATTACATTTTCGAGTACAAACCCCTCTACCCCCCCCCCCCCCCAGCATGAATCCTCTTCCCCCAGCTGTCCTTTGAACACAAATCTTCCCCAAATCACCACTCCTAGCACACCCCCCCCCCATATTTACCCTACGAGAACAATTCTTATTTCCTGCTGCCCCCCGAATTCCCCCTCTCAACACAGCTCCCCTCTCCAATCTCCTTGTAGTGCCCCCGCATCTCACATCATACCACAGTGCCCAGGGCAGGTGCCCTTCCTGCCCACCCCTTGTCCCGGCCCTAGTTACAGGCATGATCAGAAGGTGAATATAAAGGTAGAAATAAAGCCTAGATAAAGCAAACAAATGCAGGCACCGTATTCAAGGGCTGGTAAGCTTAAATATATTACACTTTTGATTTGGGGTTTAGATATGATTTAGGTACATACATGCTCAGTAATGTGTCAGTATAACCCTTCCAGGTATTTATTACCCCTCACAGAGATCACAGTGCTCACCCTCAACAATGCCTTCATCTACTTTTCTCTCCAGAAGGACAGAGCCACCTATGTTCAGGCATCATTCATGGTCAATCTACTTCCTGGACTGAGATATCAGCTCAGAGAAGACACAATTATGTAAATCCTGGTCCCTGTGCAGTTCTTGGCTGTGCTCACAAAGTAGATCAGCCCCATCTTCAGTCTCTCACCTTATGACTTGTTACTAAGTTACAATGTTGCAGTCTGATCATTGGGGAAGAGGAGACTGAGGAAATGTTTCCACCTGCCTGCAGCAGACTGATGGCATCCTCTCTGCCTAGGTATAGTCACTGATTATGCCTTGGCTGGAACTCAAGGTTGACTTTTTAACAATAAAGGCTTGAGCTTTTCTAAAAAATATATACTATTGCTGTATATAATAACATGTCAGAAATGTATTCTCGCAGACTTTTAAAGTTAAAGTGTTACTAAACCTACAACAGTGAAAACAGTCTGTATATGTAGTAAAGCATGCTTAATCCTCTACATTGTGTAAAAAGGCTGTTTGATCCTGTCTTCTCTGATCCTCCCCTTCTTCCACTTGCCCCAATCCATGTCCTGATAGTAAAGAGCCTTGGAGTCACTCTGCACATGCTCAGTTTGTTGTGTATTGCTAGAGAGGTTTCTTTTTTCTTTTTTTTGGGGGGGGGGGTGTGGTGATCAGCACAGGCCCAATCAGTACTGTCCAGACAGAGGGTCAGGGATCATGTAGCCTCATAGGACAGTCAGAGGAAAATGAAAACTCCTCCTACAAGCTTTAACCAGACACTGATAGAAGTCACAAGACTGCTTTATACTGCTGATGGGAAAAGGTATTTAGCAGTTTATATTTCCTAAAATAATTGCATTGCCATGTTCTGTGTACTGCGGGAGACCAGAATTAGTGAATGCAGGGTCCTGGGTTAAGTAACACTTTAATAATGGGTCCATTTCCAAGGACACAAAATAAAGAATTACAGTGGGCACGGAAAGTATTTAGACCCCCTTAAATTTTTCACTCTTTGTCATATTGCAGCCATTTGCTAAAATCATTTAAGTTCATTTTTTTCCTCATTAATGTACACACAGCCCCTCATATTGACAGAAAAAACACAGAATTGTTTACATTTTTGCAGATTTATTAAAAAAGAAAAAACTGAAATATCACATGGTCCTAAGTATTCAGACCCTTTGCTGTGACACTCATATATTTAACTTAGGTGCTGTCCATTTCTTCTGATCATCCTTGAGGTGGTTCTACGCCTTCATTTGAGTCCAGCTGTGTTTGATTATACTGATTGGACTTGATTAGAAAAGCCACACACCTGTCTATTTAAGACCTTACAGCTCACAGTGCATGTCAGAGCAAATGAGAATCATGAGGTCAAAGGAACTGCCTGAAGAGCTCAGAGACAGAATTGTGGCAAGGCACAGATCTGGCCAAGGTTACAAAAAAATTGCTGCTGGGTTCCTAAGAGCAGAGTGGTCTCCATAATCCTTAAATGGAAGACGTTTGGGACGACCAGAACCCTTCCTAGAGCTGGCCGTCCGGCCAAACTGAGCTATCGGGGGAGAAGAGCCTCGGTGAGAGAGGTAAAGAAGAACCCAAAGATCACTGTGGCTGAGCTCCAGAGATGCAGTCGGGAGATGGGAGAGAGTTGTAGAAAGTCAACCATCACTGCAGCCCTCCAGCAGTCGGGGCTTTATGGCAGAGTGGCCCGACGGAAGCCTCTCCTCAGTGCAAGACACATGAAAGCCCGCATGGAGTTTGCTAAAAACAACTTAAGGACTCAAAAATGGTGAGAGATAAGATTCTCTGGTCTGATGAGATCAAGATAGAACTTTTTGGCCTTAATTCTAAGCCGTATGTGTGGAGAAAACCAGGCACTGCTCATCACCTGTCCAATACAGTCCCAACAGTGAAAAATGGTGGTGGCAGCATCATGCTGTGGGGGTGTTTTTCAGCTGCAGGGACAGGACGACTGGTTGCAATCGAGGGAAAGATGAGTGCGGCCAAGTACAGGGATATCCTGGATGAAAACCTTCTCCAGAGTGCTCAGGACCTCAGACTGGGCCGAAGGTTTACCTTCCAACAAGACAATGACCCTAAGCACACAGCTAAAATAACAAAGGACTGGTTTCACAACAACTTAGTGACTGTTCCTGAATGGCCCAGCCAGAGCCCTGACTTAAACCCAATTGAGCATCTCTGGAGAGACCTAAAAATGGCTGTCCACCAATGTTTACCATCCAACCTGACAGAACTGGAGAGGTTCTGCAAGGAGGAATGGCAGAGGATCCCCAAATCCAGGTGTGAAAAACTTGTTGCATCTTTCCCAAAAGGACTCATGGCTGTATTAGATCAAAAGGGGCTTCTACTAAATACTGAGCAAAGGGTCTGAATACTTAGGACCATGTGATATTTCAGTTTTTCTTTTTTAATAAATCTGCAAAAATGTCAACAATTCTGTGTTTTTCTGTCAATATGGGGTGCTGTGTGTACATTAATGAGGAAAAAAAATGAACTTAAATGATTTTAGCAAATGGCTGCAATATAACAAAGAGTGAAAAATTTAAGGGGGTCTGAATACTTTCCGTCCCCACAGTAAATTCATTTTATAAATTGTTTTTGTTTTTCTTTTTTCTGGAGGACCCATTTGCTACTTTGTTGCAGAGGTGATGACAGGTTGACATGTATTTCTGTACACAGTTGGTTGCTTGGCAACAGTTTCTTCTTCCTTGCAATTTAAACTAGTGAGAATATTTACACTGTAAACCTGTGAACTCGAGAAAGGGCACTTGAATGAAAAGTTTCAAAGAGAAGTGCGGGAATCTAATATAATAAACAATCATACTCACCTAGATGGCTGCAGCATTGATCTGAGCTCCAGCTGCCCCCCGCCGCTTCTACACTGAGAACTGAGCGATCAAAGACCACTGATCGCTCAGTTCTCAGGTCCGCTCTGAGCAGAGAGCTGTTACTGTTGGTTACCGCTCTCTGATCAGCTGTTCTGATGCTCACTGGAGCTCCGGTGTTCTATCAAGAAATGCCTCCTGTTGAATGCACAGATCGTCAGAGGCATTTTTTGACAGGAGACAGTATTCCACGTAATATAAAGAGCAGAGGGAGACGCTATGCAAACAGCGGAGGGAGAATGTACTTGTCATATTCTGCCTCGCTGTTGTGGGGCGGGTTTTCCGTTTGCTCAACGGCGGGTTTTGCCTGTGTGTAAGGGCGGGTTGCATCACACACAAAACCCCCCTTCAACACCCATAGTCACATTTCTAAACCTTGTAGACAGCCTTCCCAGAAGAGTCAAAGCTGTTATAGCTGTGAAGGGTGGGCCAACTCCATATTGAACCCTACGAACTAAGACTGGAATGCCATTAAAGTCCAACCGGTGTTGCAGCATGTCACTCTGATACACCGCAACTAGGTAGGTAAAGGTAAAGAGTCTCTGACGGGGACTCTTTACCACGTGATCAGCCGTGTCCAATCACGGCTGATCACGATGTAAACAGAAAGAGCCGTTAATCGGCTTTTCCTCACTCGCCTCTGACAGACAGGAGTAGAGGAGAGCCAATCATCTGCTCTCGTGACGAGGGTCTGTGCTGATTGTTTATCAGCACAGCCCCCTCGCGGATGCCCACCCAGGACCACCAGGGATGGCCACCACTGATGCCCACCAGGTACGGCATACCTGGTGGCCATGGGTGGCAATGTGTGCCCACACATGATGCCAATGTGTGCCCACACATGATCCCAATCAGTACCCACCAGCAATACCTGCCAGTGCCTCCTAATCAGTGATGCCCATCAGTGCCATCAATCAGTGTCAATCAGTGCCACTCATCAGTGTCCATCAGTGCCACCTATCAGTGCCCATCCATGCCCATTAGTGCTCACCTGTCAGTGCCCATCCATGCCCATCAGTGCTCACCTATCAGTGCCCATCAGTGCTGCCTATCAGTGCCCATCAGTGCCACCGATAAGTACCCATTAGTGCAGCCTTTCAGTGCCCATCAGTGTAGCCTATCAATACCTATGAGTGCCCATCTGTGCCGCCTATCAGTGCCCATCAGTGCTGCATATTAGTCCCCATCACTGTCGCATATCATTGCCCATCATCAGTGCCCATCAGTGCCACCTCACCCGCGCTCATCAGTGCCACCTTATCAGTGCCCGTCAGTGCAGCCTCATCAGTGCCCATCAGTGAAGGGGAAAATGTACTTATTTACAAAATTTTATAACAAAAACGAAGAAAAACATATTTTTTTCAAAATTTTTGGTCTTTTTTTTATTTGTTTAGCAAAAAAAAAAAACGCAAAGGTGATCAAATGCCACCAAAAGAAAGCTCTATTTGTGGGAACAAAATGATAAAAATTGTGTTTGTTGCGATCCTTTCAGGACCTGCAAGAAGCCTATGATTTGCCCAGACAGGCCTTTTTTAGTTACCTACAATTACACCATTATGCGCAATCTTTTGTAGCGAACCTTCAGTTCTCCCCCTTAACCGAATTTGAAAACATTTGTCTAGAGGGCTCGTCCCCTAAGGGTATGATTTAGTGCACCTACCAGCTGCTGACTATGGATATGTCACCAACCGAACCTCGACATGCCTATATGCGTAAGTGGGAGCAGGCCTTGGGTGAAAATATACCCTTGAAGATGTGGCAGCTCATATGGTCACAGGCCTCCAAGAGCTCCATCTGTACGCTCTATAAAGAAAATCAATCAATTTTACTCCATTGGTACCAAACCCCAGACCTACACTGCTCTACTCCATATACCCCTCCACTGATTCCCGCTGTTGGCGCTGTAGTAAAGAAGCAGGGACGCTATATCATATCTATTGGACTTGCCCCCTAATCATCCCCTTTTGGCAAACAGCACATTCTTTACTCTACCCCATCTTTGACTCTTGGGTGCCCTTCAACCCGAAAACTTTTCTCCTGGGCCTCCCACCCCCCTCTCTTTCCAAACTGTCTAAAAAGCTCTTAGCCCAGGTGCTAACAGCAGCGAGATGCTTGGTGGCCCTGAAATGTAAAAGGAGGGAACCCCCCACTTTGTTTGAACTGCACTCCAGAATCAGAGATGTTAAAAGGATGGAGTATCTGACAGTTTCCCTAAACAATACTCTTGATATACACAATCGGGTGTGGGAACCATGGGTTGCGCTGGAGATCCCCACTATCTGATATCCCAAAGATCCCTGACATAGAGGAGTCACCAGTGATTGTGTGGGGTGTCTTTGGGCAGAGCAGAGCTCCTGGAGCGGTTGGTTGTCCTTTCCTACTCTTTCTCTCGCACCCCCCCCCCCCCTGTCTGGTCTTCTTCCCTCCCTCTCGCTTTTCAGACCTTTTCTACGCTTCTCACTATGCTCTTTACCTCCTCCACATGCTCACAACCACTTTTACAGGCTGAATTCTGTCGTGCTACAGCAACTCTGATAACTATCCGACCAACTTGACGACACTGTGTATTGCCTATGGATATTTTATGTGTCCTAACCGAGTTTTCTCACTGGCTTCAATGTATATTGTTAACTTGTCAGATATATGCTGTAAACAATGGTGTTCTTTCTCTTATTTTTTTTTCTTTTATGTTGGAAATTTTTGAAAATCAATAAAAATTGTCAGTGTAGCATGACCGTGCAATTGTCATTTAAACAGCGACAGCACTGAAAGCTGAATATTAGCTGAATATTGGCTTGGGCAGAAAGGGAGGAAAGTGCCGGGTATTGAAGTGGATATATTACATTATACACATGAAAAAAAAGTTTTTGTTTTTTGTCCAGACTATGATAAAATGTGTAGATATAGATGCCAGGGAAGTATCTGTAACATTTTATCAGACTGTTAAATGTTCTTTGTATAGTAAGCATTGGTTTGTTTATGAATGGCTTGGCATCTTCCCCTGGTGCAGGGCTGGCTGGGCCGCAGCCGTTAGCGTGATTATCGTGAGCGTTCCTGGCGTGTGATGTGTCGTAGCAGTTACCTGAGAAATGTTTGCGCTTTTTGCAGGTTAACACGCCACTTATACCGTCTGCTTGGCGGAGAGATTTATGGAGGCCTCAGTTTCCATTGCAGGAATTAGGTTACGGGAAGATTGTTCCCCCGAGGGCTCCGCAGAACGCTGCATCAAATTTAGCGGCGTTCACTTCAAGAGAAGAAAGTCTCCTTCCTGGCAGTGAAAGGATTACCTGGCGTCCTCCTTGTTTGTGTTATTCATGGCGATAATTCCTCATTTAGCTAATTCTGCAATGTTCTCATGCGGAAAACTAGTGCTGTTTGCCGGTGTGTATTGTACGTCGGACACAAAACCGCCACCAATTCCGCAGACAATTGCAGCTGGATGAATGCGTCTCTATAGAGAGTCCGGATCACCATTGTGTGGGGGTTCAGATATGTTAAACAAAGCAAAATGGAATGATCAAATTTGGACAGAGATTAATATAATCACATCAGTAAGAGTCCCCTGACTGAAACTGCTGCGGATTATGGCTTTCCTAGTGCTGAATTCTGCATCTGACACAAATAAAATCAGAAGCCAGAAGCACTTTCCTGGGAAGATTGCACGTCCTTGTGACAGCTGCACTACAAACCTGTTAAGAGTTTTCCCCCCAGCTGGTTATGTCTCTGCTGCTCCCATAATGGTGAGATTTCCCTGCAGTAGTTTGTGTCTCTGCCCCTCCCACAATGGTGGGATTTCCCTGCAGTAGTTTGTGTCTCTGCCCCTCCCACAATTGTGAGATTTCCCAGCAGTAGTTTGTGTCTCTGCCCCTCCCACAGTCATGGGATTTCCCTGAAGTAGTTTGTGTCTCTGCTCCTCCTACAATGGTGAGATTTCCCTGTAGTAGTTTGTGTCTCTGCCCCTCCCACAATACTGTGATTTCCCTGCAGTAGTTTGTGTCTCTGCCCCTCCCACATTCATGAGATTTCCCTGCAGTAGTTTGTGTCTCTGCCCCTCCCACAGTCATCAGATTTCCCTGCAGTAGTTTGTGTCTCTGCTCCTCCCACAATGGTGAGATTTCCCTGTAGTAGTTTGTGTCTCTGCCTCTCCCACAATACTGTGATTTCCCTGCAGTAGTTTGTGTCTCTGCCCCTCCCACATTCATGAGATTTCCCTGCAGTAGTTTGTGTCTCTGCCCCTCCCACAGTCATGAGATTTCCCTGGAGTAGTTTGTGTCTCTGCTCCTCCCACAATACTGTGATTTCCCTGCAGTAGTTTGTGTCTCTGCCCCTCCCATATTCATGAGATTTCCCTGCAGTAGTTTGTGTCTCTGCCCCTCCCACATTTATGAGATTTCCCTGCAGTCGTTTGTAGCAGAGCTGGACGATCCTGGCTAAAACGAGAATCACAATTCTTTTGCTTAGAATAAAGATCACGATTCTGTCACGATTCTCGCAGTGTAACATTATCTTTCACATTATACAAAAAAATTTGGCTAACTTTACTGTTTAGTTTATTTTTAAATTAATTGAAGTGTCTTTTTTCCAAAAAAATTGCGTTTGAAAGACCTCTGCGCAAAACCCGTGTGACATAAAATATTGCAACAACCGCAGTACAGTTTGAGAGGGAGTCAAGAGGAACATGCTTATCTATGGATTCCTGGGTCACTGGGGAAGCTATCTGGTTGGATGCTGCTGCATAATGTGACTCTAGCAGCCATCTTGGGTTAGGCAGAGCCTTTTTAAGGCCCTGGCTCCCAGGCTTTGCGTACCTGGCCTGGTTGTGTCAGAACTAGCGGCAATGAAGGTTTCCTGACGGGGAGGGAAAGCATAGGGCTTCCAATTCTCTGGGGATACTCCCGCTTGGGCACGAGAAGGCCAGGCCACATTCTGCCCCTCTTAACCGTTCAGCTGAAACCTGCCCTTTACACGCTATTGGACCCATGAGTGTTGAGTTTAAAAACAAGTTCTTTCATCGCACTTGGACTGTGTGTGTTATTGCCGCCGCACCACATTCACCAGGATCCTACACTCAGGCCTGTACTCACAATGTCCATGGATACTTGGATGCCTCATTCCAATATCAGTCAGACTTTCCTCCAGTGAACTCTCCAGACCAGATTCTCAACAAAATCCCTTGATTAGTTCCAGAGATGTTTAGCAAACAGGCCCCCCAGCTCTAGCATAGCTGGTACCTCGATGAGCACATACTGTATATAATTTTAGCTGGGCTGCCAAGAAGGGCAGCAACCCCTTAGGCTGGGAAATTGTCCTCCTGGACAATAACAGGGCAACTTCAGTCCTCCCCAAGGATTGGCAGTGACAACATAAATATTCAGGTTGCTGATTTGCCTTTCCAGCCCACTACATACTAGAATCCTCCAGAAGACAGAGGAAAGCAATCAAACCTGCAACCAGTGGGGCTCAGAACAGCCCAAAGCAAACACAAGCTGCTCCACTGATTACAGGGGAGATCAAAAAAACTAAATTTTCATAACTTTTCTAGCATCAATCTAAGAGGGTGCGTGCTACACTAGTCTCGGATCCAATTTGCAGGATGTGCAGGAAGGAGAATTAGTTTAGATGTCTTAGCAGTGTAGATTTATTGTGCTCTGAGCTTCTAGTCATCCCAGACAGCACTGAAATTAACCCTGTATGTTAGGGACGTACGTATAGGAGTCACAGGGGTCACCATTGTGACCCGGCCCCAAGCTCTAGGGCACCCGCCTGGCCCACCTGTACACCTTGATGGGAGGGGCGGTGGCATGTAGAGAAACCAATCCCCCCATGCAGCCAGTGAATGCCCACTTCTCCTCCTCTGCCTCCTGCAGACCTTCAGCAGCTACAGGAAGGAAATGGAGAGCATTGGTTGCTCTACATGCTGCCCCACTGCTTCCCTATCCCCGTCCTGCTGCCCTGAGCCCCTGTGTGCTCCCCTGGCCCCCCTCGCCCCCACACAGCATTGCCGGGTTTCCCCCTCCCACCTGCAGGGGATACTGTCAGGTTGAAGAACAAGGAAGGAACCGGTAAATGTGTCATTTACCAGCCCCTTCCTTGTCTTAATCAGTACTGTCAGTGATTGGTAATAATCACTGACTCTGTTTTTCTTTTTTTTTAATTCATAGTTGAGGCATAGCAAACTGTGTTTACTATGCTTCAGTGTATGATTGAACAGGAAGCTCTGTACAGAACCATTCCTGTTCATTCATTCTGTGCTGCTGAGGCTGCAGAGATGGAGACTGAGGTGTCCTTAATCTCCTTTCTCTGTCTCAAAGGTGAAACATTAGAGGTCTGTTTAGACCTGATATTTCACCAAAGCCCCCCCAACGGGGTTCTAGAATTTTGTTTTAAAAAAAAACAATAAAAAAAATTGTAAATACATAAATAAATGAAATGGTAAAAGAATAATTAAAAATAAAATAACTAAATTAAAACGTTACTGATACCAGAGGTGTAACTATCAGGGTTGCAAAGGTCGCACTTGTGACTGGTCCCTGGCATTCCGCCACTGTGGCGGGACCCCAAAACAGCAGGAAGGGGGCCCACTGCAGGACCCTAATAAAGGGTCCCTTGATGGGAATAAAGGGCCCGGAATCAGTGGGAAAAGCGCTGGTCAGGGGCCAGGGGGGGCTCATCATGGTTTCTTACACCAGGACCCTGAAGGTTCTAGTTAAGCCTCTGCTGTATGTCTAATACAGTCTTCCCCTGTGGAATCTCAGAGTGTCTCCTCAGCTATTACATCACCTTTTGCTGTGCTGGTGGAAGGGTGGGAGGACTCCGAATTTACACCGAGGTCCTAAAGTGCTCAAAAAGATTGGTAAGCTACCGAGGATGAATCGCTTAGCTGGAAAATTAGTATTAAATGTTAATTCCATGAAGTTATTCCCCCTCTTCTCTAACAACTTCTGTTCACAGCTCTGCTCCCTAGTAATCTACTGACTATGCTGGCAGTTCTCCTGCTTCCTCTCCCCGACATAGACATACTTTATATTAAGATCAATGGCAAAAAGGAGCTGGGCCGAGCGATAGGATGAAGTGATTGTAAACGTTAACCTTGTAAAGCAACCCATTCATTTTAAAATAGAAATGAAAGGCAAAACATTTTTGTATGGAAATAAAAAACCATTACAAATACCTTTCTTCCCTTTTTTATAAGTAGTTCCATCCCCTCTCTTCTCAGCTGCATAAGTACTTGGGGGGGGGGGCAGCAGCACACTGAGCTTCCCAGTGACAGGCTGTGCAGGGGGAGTGTGTCATGACAAGTCTGATCATTGGAGGAGAGCAGGGAGAGTTCCCAGCATAGCTAGAAAACTGACCACGCTGTGCTCTCCTGCTTAGTGTGGCCAGTTTTTAATAGGAAAGCAAGGGAAATAGCAGGAACACCAGGGATTTTACACAAAGGAAGTGATACAAAGAGAACAGGATATTTTCTCATAGAAGTAAATGGTATAGCAGGCACTTATCGGGAATATGAAGTGTTTTGGTAACAAACACTTTAAGCACTTCAGCAGGAGGGGGGGGGGGGCGCAAGAAGGGCAGGATACGCAACCTGTGCTGCTGAAGTACTTCACAGCTCATGGGGGGGGGCTCACTGTAGGTGCAAAAGGACCTTATCCTGCCACTAATAAGGAGATTGCTGAGCGCTCCAAACAAAATTTTGCTATGGGGCCCCACAATCTTTAGTTACAACCCTTATTGTAGCAATCAGTTGAAGTGAGCATTTGTGTGGGAAAATCTCATCACTAAGGTCCCTGAACAATATTGCAATTATATTGATGACACATAACAGAAATATCAGTTCTGGGTGGAGTTGGACTTGATCTTGCTTTGAAAAGCTCTCTCTCCCCCGGGTGCCTGTGACGTCCATAAGAGGAGTTCACAACTCCAATTCTGCACAGAGGTCACATCCGCGTGTCACCCATCTTCTGTGTCGATGTTTATTAACAGCAATTGCAGCGCTGTAAGGTGACCCGCGGTGTAAATATCATTTGATTTATGGTCTCCTACACATAGACAGTAATTAGCCTGACGGGTATCAGTGCGGGTCACTGCGCACTAATTAGCGGTGGGGCTTGTCAGATACAGCTCGGGTCAGTGGTTCTATGTACGCTCTTAGCGTCAGTAAATTGGCACGTAGATAGCGGTCATCCGCAGAGCATTACCCACTGCAATGAGATGCTCTGCAGAACTGCATGTGTTTTATTGATCATTTTTTATTTTGTTTAAATTTTTTTTTTTTTTAGGTCCAGATTTTTACTTTATCTGTGTAGATAATTAGACATTTTTACATGTTCTGGTATCTGCGTCATAAGTTTTTCTATATCTAACCCCATCCCTCCTTCATCCTGATTGCAAAAAAATAAATAAAAATAATTTTATATATACATATATATATATATATATATATATATATATATATATATAAATAATATTACAAGAATATAAAAATGCTTATGAATTAAAGTTTGTCCAGACGTGGGTCGATTATGGCAGCTATGATGAGGCCTCTAAGAACTGAGAAATGATCATTTCAACTCCTTTCCCTTTTAGAGCTCTATTTTTACAAGGTTATACTGCAATGAGCTAGATTTTCCAGCATGCTGGATGATTGATCCAATACGTGAATTTACCCTTCCCCTAATCTAAGGCCCTGTTCCCATCTGGCGTTTTGGGATCTTGGGCAGAATCTAGAATGTGATTCTGGTTTGGATCCCAAATCCCACTGCAATAGTAGCAAAACACACCACGTGTGGTCGAGTGGCATTCGTTTTCAATAGAACCTAAACATAGTGCGGTTTTGCTGCGACTGTCGCAAGATAAATCGCATTGCGCAGTTTGTTGCTTAAAAGAAGCGACTGATCCTTTTTGGGTGACAAGCTTTGCGCGATGTGGTTTGCTGGGATTGCCACACAATTTACCGCGTGACAATTGCGGCAAAACTGCACCGGGTTTAGATGCCATTTCAGACTAAAAACAAAACAAACAGTTATATACATACATTAAACAAGCTGTCCTTGCATTACTCACCTGCTCTTCAGTGCCGTCCCCTGAAGATTCCCCCAGCGCTGCTCATTATCCAGGTTGGATGACGCCCAGCATTATTCAACTAGTGTCCTACAAGTCCAGAATATAGGTAAGTATGATTCTTTATTTCCCCCCTAGTCAGGTTTAAAGTAATTGTAAAGCCTCTAGTTTTTTTACCTTCATGCATTCTATGCATGAAGGTAAAAAGCCTTCCGTGTGCATCGGCCCCTCTAATACTTACCTGAGCCCGATCCAGAGATGTGCACGAGAGCAGTGGCTCTTGGGTCTCTTCCTCCTCATTGGCTGAGGCATTGACTCCCACTATTGTCAATCACAGCCAGTGAGCCAATGAGGAGAGAGAGGGGGCGGGGCCGAGCCACACTCAGTGTGTGAATGGACACACAGAGCAGCAGCTCAGGAGCAAGCCTGCTTGCCACTAAGCAGGGGGGAGGAGCCAGGAGTGCTGGCAGGGGAACCCGAAAAGAGGAGGATCAAGGCTGCTCTGTGCAGAGCAGGTAAGTATGACATGTTTGTTATTAAAAAAAATAAAAATCTGCCTTGAGCTTAGGTTCACACTGCTGTGGTATTTAAATCGTTCATACCCGCATGTCAGTCGGACTTCGGGGGCGATTTCAGAGACATCTGTGTGGGATTCCGCACAGATTTCTATTGAAATCGCACCCGAAGTCACCATAAGTAGTACAGAAACGACTTTTGTGAATCAGTGCAGGGCCGCAAAGTTGACAGTGTCAGGACGGTGCCATTGCTGGCAATAGCCGCCTATTTGGCATGCGATTTGACATGTAAAATCGCATGCCAAATCGCTCCAATGTGAACCTAGGCTCAATATCACTTTAAATGTTGATAGAGTAGGGATGGTAGGGGGGAGGTCCTCTTTAACTGAGACTTGAAGACCTCCTGCACACTGGACTCATTTTTTATGCTGCTTATGGGGTCATTCTGCTTTTTTTTTTCCCGCCTCTAAACGCATGTTAGCCTATGTGTCCATGCATATATAGGTGTTTAGAGTAGTTTAGAGGCAGGAAAGAAAACTTACAGCCAGTGCGTCCAGGAGCAGAAAAGTTTTGGCAGAAAAAACGCTTGATGCGCCTAAACGTTTCTAAACGCACCTAAGGGCGTTTAGCGCTTGAGCATTAGTTCACTTCAATGGGCAGAATAAATTATTATTCTGGCCAAAAATATGAATAAAAGCCCAAGCGCTTGATGCGTCTTAACACGTTACACGAATTTACAGGCGTCAATTGTTTTTTTTCTGCCAAAAGTCTGCTTCTAGGAGGAAGGAGTCCAGGAGAGATAGCAGAACGTCCCGTGTGTATGAAGCCATAAGGTTAGTGACAGATTCACTGTAAGAACACTTCAGTTCTTGTCTTGTGTCTGTCTAAAATCTTGGAAGACATTGCACATTATCAGATGACACGGTCTGTCCGGGCGCCGTCGGGTTCTGTTTGTCCTGTCGGCAGATAATTGGGGCTCCAGGATGCGTCAGTCAGCTCCCACCTGCCAGAGATTTTTCTTTTATTTATCCGACAGAAATGGATAAATTGCCACAACATTTTTTTGTTTTGTTATTGAAGTCTAGAGGAGTTTTCTTATACCGCTGACCTGATCGCCACGCTGCGGATTCCGCCATCGTTCCTTTTCCAGCCGCCAACTTTCCAATCCTTCTTAGCAGAAATAAAAATCTTCTTAAAAATCCTTTTTTTTTTTTCCCTCTTTCATGTGAGAAAACGTAAAAATCCCACCGCACGTCTTGGGAGCCGGGGGCCGAAAAACCTTCCAAGTTTCTCTCGCTAATCTGAACTTTCAGTCTCGCTGGAGGTTTCAAGAGACATTTAAAAAGCTTTGGAAATTCCCGAGGTGCTCGGTGTATATTGGAATTATGAACACTTCCTGTCAGTGATTGAGCTGTGTGACACATTAATTATATCATATATGGAAACATCAAGCTTTTAGCGGTTCCGCCGGAGTGCCTCTTTGGTTTATTATATTATTAAACATTCAATTAACATTTTATACTCTATGAAATATTAAAGACATAGGTGGCATCTCCAGATGGCTCCAGAGGTGGCAATTCTTGGCCTGTAGCTTGCTTGCCGTGCGTTGTGTATTTCTCTGGCTAAGCGTGTAGCATCCCTCTGACACTTCAAATACAGGATACCACCTCCAGAGGCCAGGGGCAGGCTAGCATTTCACCTAGAGTTGCCACCTCATCCCTTTAAACCTGAACACATATGAATTACACAGGTTCCGAGGCTAGTTTAATGCAGATAAGGCACCAAGTGAGTTTAATTACCACCTTAATCATCCACAGAACCTGTGTAATTAATATGTGTTTGGGTTTAACCGCTTGGCATCCGCGCTATAGCCGAATGACGGCTACAGCGCGGACCTGAATTCCCGGGAGGCCGTCATATGACGGCCTCCCCTGTGCACGTGCCCTGCGCGCGCCCTGAGACTCGGGTGATCACCGATCTGTGTAAGGGGCCGGTCCCGGCCCCTTACCATGTGATCAGCTGTCAGCCAATGACAGCTGATCACATGATCAAAACAAAAGCTCTGTGATCGTTTTTTTCTTCTCCTCGCGCTGACAGTGCGAGGAGAAAAAAAAGCCGATCACCGGCTCAGCAGCAAGGGACATCGGTCCCGAAGAGGAGGAGGCAATAATGCCTCATATGTGCCCCAATTGTGCCAACAGTACCCACTGACAGTGCAACCTGACATTGCCACATCACAGTGCCCACAGTGCCCACCAATGCCACGTATCAATGCCCATAAGTGCCATCTATCAATGCCTACAAGTGCCACCTATCAATGCCCACCATTGCCACCTAACAATGCCCACCAGTGGTGCCAATCAGTGCCACCTAGCAGTGTACAAGATCAGTGCCCATTATTGCCACCAATCAGTGCCCATCACTGCCACCCATCAGTGCCCATCACTGCCACCTATCAGTGCCCATTGGTGCCGCCTCATCAGCGTACATCAATGAAGGAGAAAAATTACCCTTTTAAAAAATGTTATAACAAAATATAAAAAAAAATAATTTTTTTTTTAAAAATTCGGTTTTTTTAAATTTTTTTAACAAAAAATAAAAACCGCAGAGGTGATCAAATGCCACCAAAAGAAATCTCTATTTGTGGGGAAAAAATGATAAAAATTTCATTTGGGTACAGTGTTGCATGACCGCGCAATTGTCATTCAAAGTGCGTCAGCGCTGAAAGCTGAAAATTGGTCTGGATAGGAGGGGGTTTAATTGCCCGGTAAGCAAGTGGTTAAACTGATAAGGTGGCAACCCTAATTTCACCCCAGAGTCCTAAAATAAGAAGGGACATTGGACACCAGTCACGTTTGTCTTTTTAAAGTTTTATTGCAGAACAGTTAAGGGGGTGAGGGCTAGGGGTTCCAGGTACCATAGTACAGTGGTCATCAACCCTGTCCTCAGGGCCCACTAACAGGCCAGGTTTTATGTATTACCTTGGGGAGATGCAGACTAGAATACTGCAATCACTGAGTAGCAAATGGTATCACCTGTGATGTATTTAAGTTATCTTGCAAGCCTGGCCTGTTAGTGGGCCCTGAGGACGGCGTTGATGACCACTGCCGTAGAAGATCACGTACAGACTGTCCAGGCCCAGATCAATGTCCAGCTTCAGAACTTTTAAGCTGACCAGGCAACATTGTAAGCACGTTCCCAGATTTCAGTGCTTCCTCCAAGTGAGTCGCCAGGCCCTTCTGAGAGATCAGCCTTCTTCCTGGCTCTCTCCAGCAGGGAGCCTCCCCTGGGTCATCTCCTCAGCACAACTTCCTCCAGACCAAGGACAGCTTCAGGACCACTTCAGCACGTGTTAGGCCCAAAACAGGCTATTGGACCTAACAGCAGTGTTCCATCCGGCAGCACCCCCCCTATGCCACAGCCCAGGGGAAGAGAGAGAGCACACGACCTGTCCCAAATATTTATGCCCTCCCCCAGCAGGCACCAGTGACACAAACCTTCTACTAGATTGGCTGAAGAAAATATAAATATTCATAACTTAGTTTTGATTGTGAAATCTCACTTTATGACTAGCGATACCAGTGACATCTTCTGGCGACAGTGAGAAATCACAAGCCAATTTAAAGTGGAACTTCAGTCATTTTTTCATATTTTCATTTATAAAATTTTCTGCCCTTGTTGTTTTAACTTTGGATAGTAAAACTTTTTTTTTCTGCCAGTAAATACCTTATACAGCCCACTTCCTATTTCTTGTCTGGTCATTAGCCTAGGCTTATGACATCGTGCACAGCTCTCTCTCTCTTACTCTTGTGAGAGTTTGCCAGGAAGGGAGGGGGGGTGAGTCATAAGAGGGCCAATGAGAGCTCCAGGGCTGCAGAGCTGGAGGTGTGCTTCTGTGTGTCTATGTGAATCCCGGAAGTGAACAGGCAGCAGCTTCAGCTGCCCACAGTTAAAAAAAGATGCAGCCGGACTCAGTGGAGGGAGATTTCTGCAGCATATTTGGCAAGTACAGAATCACAGTATATATAAAATAATATGCAAAGTGGTTGGAGGGAAGCTTCAGAATGGCAAAGATGTTTTTATTACAAAGCATGTGAGCAGACTGCAGTTCCTCTTTAAGCTTAGGGAAAACCAGGTGAAAACTATACAATCAGTTTGAGCAAACTACAGCCCAGCCAAAAACTAAATTAACTTAGTAGCCCCTGTTTAGGCCAAGGGGTTTCATGTGGATGGGACACAGTAAGAAAATAGGTCAGGAAAGGTGGTCTGGCTTTGTTAATCTTAAAGCGGAAGTAAACCCATCCATTTAACAGTTTCAAAAACAGTTACATTTCCAGCATGTGATTTGTCGGGAATGTAGCTGCCACATTGGTTGTACTGTCAACCAAACTGTCAAACCAGCCAATGGCTGGTGTCATAACTGATCACATGTTCAGCATCATGGCAGTTGAAGAATAAACAGAGGCCAAGATGACAGCTTCCTTGGCTGAAAACGATTGGAAGGGTTTACTTCCACTTTAAGAGATGCAAGTGCAATTAGGAAATGCTACTCTGTCATGTAAACATTCTAATGTGTGTTATAATGTCACTCCATTGTTGGGTTCTTATGTGCAGAGCACTAACTCAAATAGTGCATTTGCCCCCTTTCCCACCCGAGCATTTTATCACACAAGAGTGACAATGCTCAAGTTGAAGAACCCCATTATTCTTAATGGGCCTGTTGACATCTGAGTGTTGTGTCTCTTGTCACCTGAAGCCTTTTGGGCAAAATCACACATTTTGGCTTTAGAGACTTGAGTGGAAGTACCTAAAAAAAGCTTGAAAAAGGCATGTTTAGGCCCATTTTTTATTGTATGTGCTGCTATTGCTACTGCTGCTAACAGTCCATGGCAGGGTTCCTCATCATGAAACTCTAGGGTTCCTCCAGAGGTTACTAAGGGTTCCTTGAGCAATTTCTGCCTTTCAGATAAGTTCCCACTGACACCATTAATCTTTTTAGCTATCTTTGGGAGGGTGATTCTTCCCAGTGACCACAAGTGTAAGGAGCATTCTTACCACTGACCATCACACTAATGTATCATGAGTTGTAGGTATAGTCATTTTTAATAAGGGGTTCCCTGAGACCGGAAAGTTATTTCAAGCGTTCCTCTGTGTTTGAGAAAGACTGGTCTATGGGGCAGAAAATGCTCAATTCTGCTCCTTTACTCCAAGTTGTGCACAAAAATGCGTGAAAACGCATGCACATATGTGTAAAAAAAAACTCATCAATTGCCTGATTAGGCTCACGTTAAATTTGAATGGGGGCAGATCTATACTCCTCCATCCCCCTAAGGTTTGACATATAGAGCTTTGTTATTATACATATGTGGGTGAGGCTTGCCTCAAAGGGACCTTGTCCCTAAACAATTGCAAACAGCTCTCTGCTGCAATACACCGCCTCTCGCATCTCAGCTGACCCTTGTCTCCTACCTCTGTTTCAGCATTGCAGCCTCTGTAAAGCTGAACATACACCAGGAGAATTTTGTTAAAAAATTTTCATTTTTAGAAAATTCATGTAAAGGACCGCCTGGCACCCAGCGTGGGTGTCCCCATCAAGATATAGCTTCCTCCGCTCTTGAACCAGGAACCAGGTATTATAGCTGAGTATTGCACCCAAGAACTAGATGACACCAGCTTAGATGCAAACTGGAACTGACTTTATTGTAAATTCACACAATATATACCACATGAAATCAGGTTAGAGCTTGATCACATTATCCTAAACAATGCAAACTGTAAACAGTATTATCATTAGCACATCTAAGGAACAGCCAATATAAACATAAACAGTAATCTAATTAAACAGTAAGCTAATTAACAACTAGTCAGTGCCCACCCAGTCAGTTTGGCCCCAGTATTCAAGAAGACCCAGGGGTGTCCAAATCTAATTAACCAGCTTTTTTTCATATACAGTACATCTTCTCATTGAGTTTCAAGTTGGCAGAGAACATCATGGGTTCCTTGACTGTTTAATGTGGTAATAACATGTCATCTTGCATTATATAACAGAACATCTTCCTGAATGCTTGTAGCTCCCCCAAATGTCAGGGCCCATAATCAGTAGGCAAGAGGCTACCTTGCAGTCCCTTCCAAAAGCCCCTGTCCTGGTTGGGTCTGTCACAGTTTACTTGATTTTCCAATGGTTAGTGGGGTCAACACTGGGGCAGTTTTCAGGTGCTTTAGCGCTGGAAACAGCCTCTGCTAAGCGCCTGAAAACCGCCTCCCATTCATTTCAGTGTGACTTTTCACACTCTGGCGGTGCGCTTGCGGGGCGTTATGAAAAGTCCTGCAAGCAGCATCTTTGGGGTGGGTTGGGAGTGCTGTATTTAAAACACCCTGCCCATTGGAATGAATGGGCAGCGCTTTCAAAGCGCCTGAAAAACGCTTTGAAAGTGACGCAAAACTGGAGTTTTTAACCCCTTCTTTTGGGTTAAAAGTGCCCCGCTAGCAGCCGAAAAGCAGTGCAAAAGTGCCACTTAAGGAGTGCTAGAACGCCGCTAAAACAAACAGCGCTTTAGCGCTAATGGCCGGCACTTTTAGTGTGAAAGCTCGCTTACTTTTGTACATAGTGGCAAGAAGATTTAAAGGGGCAAGATGTAAATTTTTTCTTGAACAAGCTAAACTCTCCCTGTGAATGTGGTTTTCGTTCAGAAAAAAATCGTACATAATGTAATGACACCTGTTTAATAAGTCTGGGATCGCATTCAAATAACAGGTCTGGGCGAAATGTTACAGGGTTTCAAACAAAACTATTTGACTCAGATTTTCAGAATTTCCGTATGAAGGTAAATATAAACGTCCTGGAGTTTTCGATGCCTATATTTCCTGCCGAGTGCTGTGGCTCCTTCTTCTGACCCCCATGTCACTACAGGCCTCTGTATGTCACAGGGGACACAAGCATCTGACACTCCTAGAAGTGTAGAAGTCTTACGGAGATCACAACACTAGAAAGGTGGAAAGAAAGGAGACACAAGCCACCAGAAAATAAAATATAATAGCTCTTCTATTGCAGAGGAGTGCCATTTGCCTTTGTTTGGTGACCTAGTGGGGTCTGTTTGAAATATACGGTGCAGTAAGGTCTAAATTTTCAATGCAAATCTCTTTATTCCATAAAAACCAGGGTAGGAAGCAGATGAAGTCACTAACACATTTCATGCATACTTGTGCTTAATCAAAGGGTACTCTATGATTAAGAGCAGATATGTGTGAAATGTGTTAGAGAGTCTATCTGCTTCCTACCCTGGTTTTTACGGAATAAAGACATTTGCAATAAGAACTTAGAGTGCCGTCAACCTGATTTTTATATGGCCTATATGTCAAAGTGACGAGCTGAACGTGCACCCTGGAAATCTTTTTGTAGGCAAGAGTGGATCAACCTGAAGCAGGTAAATGTTTACTTGTACGGTAAAGCAAAACTTGAACAGCTCACTCCCAAGGACCAATTCCATATACGTAAAGTGGGACTTTACCAATAACAACTCGATAAAAAATAATGTTCTTTAGCAAGGAACATACCGTATTTTTCACTCCATAAGACGCACCTGACCATAAGACTCACCTAGGTTTTAGAGGAGGAAAACAAGAAAAAAAATATTCTGACCAAATGGTGTACTAAAATATTTTCCAGTGCCCATGAAATGCAGCCTGACCAGTGCCAAAGAAATGCACACTGACCATTGCCATAAACGCAGCCTGACCATTGCCAATAATGCAGAGTGACCAATAATGCAGAGTGGCCATTGCCACAGACACAGCCT
Organism: Lithobates clamitans; assembly: GCA_037952925.1. Classification (NCBI taxonomy): domain Eukaryota; kingdom Metazoa; phylum Chordata; class Amphibia; order Anura; family Ranidae; genus Lithobates; species Lithobates clamitans. The sequence continues at coordinate 3,647,173 of JBBGZY010000020.1, read as the reverse complement.
TACCTGATGTTATCCCATCCGTTTGACAGAAGACAGAGCAGCCCGAGCGGCCGAATGCTCTGTTCTCCCAGCTGGGAGATCACCCGGCGCCCACGTGGGGTTTGGATGTCTGTCCCCCACTCTCCTGCCTCTCTTCCAGTGGTGGTGGTGGGGGGGGGGGGGGGGCGGTGCCAGCGGCGACGGGGGCCGTGCCTGTCGAGTATTCGCACCATAAGACGCAGAGACAGGGACATTTCCCCTCATATTTCTGGGGGGAAAAAGTGCGGTACATTCCACATTAACCACTTACCGACCAGCCGCCGTCATTATACAGCGGCAGGTCTGCACGATTCCGCGAGCCATTGTAGCTGTACGTCTGCTCATTTAAGTGGGATAGCATAGCGCTGCACTGCGGGGGTGCCGATGCTCGTGGCCGGCGGTCGCAATGACCGCCGGCCATGCGCGATCACGGGCACGAGAGGCAGAACAGGGACATGTGTGTGTAAACACACAAATCCCTGTTCTGTGAGGAGAGGAGAGGCAGATCGTGAGTTCCCAATACCTAGGAACCATGATCTGTCATCTCCTATAGTCAATCCCCTCCCCCCACAGTTAGAGCACACACAAGGGAACACAGTTAACCCCTTGATCGCCCCCTAGTGTTAACCCCTTCCCTGCCAGTGACATTTACACAGTGCATTTTTATAGCACTGATCGCTGTATTATTGTCAATCGTCCCAAAAATGTGTCAAAAGTGTCCGATGTGTCCGCCATAATGTCGCAGTCCCGATAAAAATCGCTGATTGCCGCCATTACTGGTAAAGAAATTATTTATAATAAAAATTGCATAAATCTATCCCCTATTTTGTAGACGCTATAACTTTTTTGCAAACCAATCAATATACGCTTATTGTGATTTTTAGTACCAAAAATATGTAGAAGAATACATATCAGCCTAAACTGGGGAAAAAATCTTTTTTTTTTTTTTTTTTTAAATTGGGCATATTTATTATAGTGAAAAGTACAAAATATTGTGTTTTTTTCAAAATTGTCGCTATTTTTTTGTTTATAGCACAAAAAAATAAAAAACGCAGAGATGATCAAATACCACCAAAATAAAGCTCTATTTGTGGGAAAAAAAGGACGTCAATTTTGTTTGGGTACAGCTTCGCACGATTGTGCAATTGTCAGTAAAAGTGACGCAGTGCCATATCGCAAAAAATTGCCTGGTCATTGAGCAGCCAAATCTTCCGGGGCTGAAGTGGTTATGCTACCAAAATTAGTGTGCGCTGTAAATTGCCTCCAGAATTACTCCTGTTTCTTCTTGCTTGGGGCTGCCATTTTGCTGAGGCCCGGAGCCCCTGAGTAGCAGTAAACATTTAGGCTGTTGGCAGACCAACCTCAAGTGGCTCTGATTTTCAGCACAGTGCCAAAAAATAGAGAGCAACTGAGCATGTGCAGAACAGGGGGTGACAGTGTATTACTGGATTTTAATCAGTATAGGCGCTTATTTTAAAGCCTCATGCACACTGGATGTTTTTACAGCTGCTGTTTGTGGCTTCAGGCGTTTTTTTTTTCTGCAGCCAGTAAACTCCCCAGCATGTTACACATAGGCTGTTATTAGTGTTTTTTGGCAGGGGTGTTTTCTGGCTGAAAAAAACCAGAACAATATATCAATCCACTATCTACATATTTTGCTGAATATCATGTATTATAGTGTGATATGCATACTATTCAACATAAATCTGCTAGATATTATAGATATGCAACTGAACAGAATCCATTTGTCCAATCTTTTTCCTGGATAAGGCTCTTTCCCTGTGGATTGGAGTAGTTCACTTATTTACCATATTTTCTTCTCTTTAAATTTAAATCCCACTCCTTCGCGATATAAAAAAAAAACAAAAAAAAAAACAACAACAATTAAAAAAAAACAAAAAACATCACATCCAATAAAAAAATGAAAAAAAAAAAAATCTAATTTCTTCATCAATTTTGGCCAATATGTATTCTACTACATATTTTTGGTAGAAAAACCCCCCAATAAGCGTATAATGATTGGTTTGCACTAAAGTTATAGCATTTACAAACTATGGGATATTTTTATTTATGTATTTATTTACTAGTAATGGCGGCGATCAGAGACTTATAGCGGGACTTTGATATTGCGGTGGACATTCTAACACTAACTAACGCTTTTGACACATTTTGGGGACCAGTGTCACTAATACAGTGATCAGTGCTAAAAATAAGTCCTGTCACTGTATTAATGACACTGGCTGGGAAGAGGTTAACATCTAGGGCAATCAAAGGGTTAAATGTGTGCCTAGCCAGTGTTTTAATATACTGTGTGTGGTGCTTTTACTAAAGGAAAAGATGGCATTTGTTCCCTGCCTAGCAGGGACACAATTTCCATCCCTTCCCTCCTGTCAAAACAGCGATCTGCTTTGTTTACACATCGCAATTCTCTGTCTTTTCTTCACATTCGGCGGGTGCCGGTGGACATTGAGCCCGTGGTACCCGACGATTGGCTCCCGCTGTGTGTAATCACAGTGGGAGCAAGCCGGTGGCAGCAGGCATGTGCGCCCCCTACCCAGAAGTATTGGATCACATATACAGTATCTCACAAAAGTATGTACACCCCTCACATTTTTGTAAATATTTTATTTGATCTTTCATGTGACAGAAATGACACTTTGCTACAATGTAAAGTAGTGAGTGTACAGCTTGTATAACAGTGTAAATTTGCTGTCCCCTCAAAATAACTCAACCCACAGCCATTAATGTCTAAACCACTGGCAACAACAGTGAGTACACCCCTAAGTGAAAATGTCCAAACTGGGCCCAAAGTGTCAATATTTTGTGTGGCCACCATTATTTTCCAGCACTGCCTTAACCCTCTTGGGCATGGAGTTCACCAGAGCTTCACAGGTTGCCACTGGAGTCCTCTTCCATTCCTCCATGACAACATCCCAGAGCTGGTGGATGTTAGAGACCTTGCGCTCCTCCACCTTCCATTTGAGGATGCCCCACAGATGCTCAATAGGGTTTAGGTCTGGAGACATGCTTGGCCAGTCCATCACCTTTAACCTCAGCTTCTTTAGCAAAGCAGTGGTCGTCTTGGAGGTGTGTTTGGGGTCGTTATCATAGCTTCCCAGTACCGGTGAGGTGGGAGTTGGCAGGGAGTAAATATTGCTCTAGGAGGGGAAATTTGGTAGGGGGAATGCTAAGAAAGGTGATTTAGGGGGCTTTGTGTTAGGGGGGGTGGTTTGGGGGGGTAGAGGCTATGTGGAGAGGACATTTGGGGGATGGGGGGGCAAAGATTTGTGCTGAGATGGAGGATTTTAGCAGGGGGGTACTGGGAGGAGAGGGAATTAATGCTTCATGGGTAAGCATACATGATTAGTATTCAGTGTTTTTGTGGGGGGATTTTTGCTCAGGGGGGGCGCAGTTTGGCATGCCCTGGGCTCTAGATGACCTTGTCCCGGCACTGCTCACAAAGATAGGGAAAGTCTTCCTCTACCCTCGTGAGCTAGCCAGGAGTGGTGAAACACGTCAAGGAAGGTTGGTTTTATGAGACATTATTGTATGCAGTCAATTCATCAATTATTAAAAAATACCACAGGAGGAGCACCGCTGACATTCTTTCATATTCTTAATGGAGAGTGGAGATGGACTATAACCACTTGCTGACCGCCCCATAGCACATTTACTGCTACAAGGAGTATTGGGTGCGAAGGCGCGCCACCAGGTCCCTTGGATCCGATGTCCGCCGGCACCCGCTGATTGTACGGTACACAGGCACAACGGCAGACCCACAGGTCTACTGAAGGCAGGGTGTAACTTCCAGAGGCAGGGACGAGCTAGCATTTACCCCAGGGCTGACTCCATGGCTATAATGGGGAGTTTTGAACAAAAATTGGGTGCCAGTCACTTTTGATCTTTTCAAAGCTTTAATGTAGAAATTGAAAGAAGGTAGTAGGAGAGAGGGTTAGGGGTCTCAGATACCAGTAGCAGATCACTTACAGACTCCTTGGATACAGAAAAAGTACCGCCTCACAGTACCAGAACCTTTACGCCGTCCCGGCGATACTGCAAACACATTTCAGATTGAACAAGATCCACGTTTTAGATGTAAGCACGTTTTAGATGTAGGTGCATCCTCCAAACGGGTCACCAGGCTCTCCTGAGAGACCAGCCTTCATCCTGGCTCTCTCCAGCAAGGGTCCTCCCCTGAGTCTTCTCTATTTGGCTTGGCTTCTTCCGGGCAAGACAGCCTTAGGGCCCCCTCAGGATTAGTAGGCTCCAGACAGGCCTCTGGGCCTACATGCAGAGCTCACTTTAGCAGTGTGTCCTCAGGCCAGGAGGGCCTGAGGCAAGCGAGAGCGTGCACTTGGCTCCACCCAAAATATATATCCTCTCCCAGAATGCACCAGTGGCCAAGAACGTCCTACTAGGATGGCTGGATGAAGAATAAATAAACCTAGTCGTACTGTCTCATACGGGCCTGTGGTACCAGTGACACCTACTGGCAACAGTGAGAAATGCACGACCTAATTGAGATTAGGGAAAGACCAGATAAACTGTACAATCAGTCTGAGCTGTCTGCATCCCAGCCAAAAACGAAATTTACATTATAGCCCCAGTTTAGGACCAGGGGGCTACACAAGCAAGGCAGATTGCTGTTTTGTCAGTACAGAAGGCATGGATCCCGTGTTCCTGTAAAGCAGGAACACCAAACCATGCCTTCCAATAGTAAAAGCACCTCCCACACTACATTGAAACACCAGCTAGGCATACATTTAACAATTTGATCACCCCTGATGTTAACCCCTTCCCACCCAGTGTCATTAGTACAGTGACAGTGCATATTTTTAGCACTGATCACTGTAATAATGTCACTGGTCCCCAAAAAAGTGTTGAAAGTGTCAGTTAAGTGTCCGATTTGTTTGCGGCAATATCGCAGTCCTGCTATAAGTCGCTGATTGCCTCCATTACTAGTAAAAAACGTAATAAACAAAAATTCTATAAATATATAACATAGTTTGTAGACGGTGACACTATAACTTTTGCGCAAAGCAATCAATATAAGCCTATTTGGATTTTTTTACCAAAAATATGTAGCAGAATACTTATTGGCCTAAATTGATGAAGACATTTTATTTTTTTTTACATTTTTTTATTGGACGTGTTTTATAGCAGAAAATAAACAATATACTTTTTTTTTTTTTCCAAAAGTGTCAGCCGTTTTTTGTTTATAGCGCAAAAAATAAAAAAATGCCGAGGTGATCAAATCCCAACAAAAGAAAGCTCTTTTTGTAGGAAAAAAGGACACACATTTTATTTGTGTACAGCGTTGCATGACCACAAAATTGTCAGTTAAAATAACGCAGTGCCGTATAGCAAAAAATGGCCTGGTCAGGAAGGGGGGGTAAATCTTTCTGGAGGTCAAGTGGATAACGATCAGCCCTCAGGATGTTCATGTATAAGAAAGTCCAGTCTTTAGCAGATATATGGATTTGTGTGTTTCTATGATAGTTTTCGATTAGCCAACATAAAAAACGCAAGCCTGTCATTGTATCCGGTGATGGCTGTCAGTGTCACTAGATACACGAGAGCGTCTTTTACATTTATTTATTACAGGTATTTATAAAGCACCAATAATATACACAGTGCTTTCCATATTGTACATTCACATCAGTCCCCGTCCCCAAGGGATGGACACTTCCAGGGACAGATCCTGTTGTCAGCGTTGCCTCTTATCGGAGAGGCTGCAACCTCTGGAATAAAGAATTGAGGGCTGTCATATACAACACACATAAAACATCCATCCATCACGTGTGCAGGAACTGTGTAGAGTCTGCAATGTAGATTGCTGCGTCCGCAGAGATCCCTCAGTGTGACGGATATGAGGATTATTGATGAGCTGGAAAATAATGAGGAGATTCTGGCCAGAGAGGCAGCAGATCAATCACCTTCATAACAAATAACTAACCGCTCACAGACTGCCTGCAGCCCTGCAATGGGTTGGGTACTGCAAATATCAGGAGGGACAGCTGGACCAGGAGAAAAGGAGAAAACTCTCCTGAGACTTGGCAGCATTCTCTAACAGTTCTCTGTAATATGACACGATTCTCTAACAGTCTTCTGTAATATGACAGCATTCTCTAACAGTCTTCTGTAATATGACAGCATTCTCTAACAATCTTCTGTAATATGACAGCATTCTCTAACAATCTTCTGTAATATGACAGCATTCTCTAACAGTCTTCTGTAATATGACAGCATTCTCTAACAGTCTTCTGTAATATGACAGCATTCTCTAACAGTCTTCTGTAATATGACAGCATTCTCTAACAATCTTCTGTAATATGACAGCATTCTCTAACAATCTTCTGTAATATGACAGCATTCTCTAACAGTCTTCTGTAATATGACAGCATTCTCTAACAGTCTTCTGTAATATGACAGCATTCTATAACAGTCTTCTGTAATATGACAAGATTCTCTAACAGTCTTCTGTAATATGACAGCATTCTCTAACAGTCTTCTGTAATATGACAGCATTCTCTAACAGTCTTTTATAATAGGACAGCATTCTCTAACAATCTTCTGTAATATGACAAGATTCTCTAACAGTCTTCTGTAATATGACAGCATTCTCTAACAATCTTCTGTAATATGACAAGATTCTCTAATGCCCCGTACACACGGTCGGACTTTGTTTGGACATTCCGACAACAAAATCCTAGGATTTTTTCAGACGGATGTTGGCTCAAACTTGTTTTGGCTACACGCGGTCGCACAAAGTTGTTGGAAAATCCGATCATTCTGAACGCGGTGACGTAAAACACATGCATCGGGACTAGAAACGGGGCAGTGGCCAATAGCTTTCATCTCTTTATTTATTCTGAGCATGCGTGGCACTTTGTCCGCCGGATTTGTGTACACACGATCGGAATTTCCGACAACGGATTTTGTTGTCGGAAAATTTTATCTCCTGCTCTCCAACTTTGTGTGTCGGAAAATCCGATGGAAAATGTCCGATGGAGCCCACACACGGTCGGAATTTCCGACAACACGCTCCGATTGGACATTTTCCATCGGAAAATCCGACCGTGTGTACGGGGCATAACAGTCTTCTGTAATATGACAGCATTCTCTAACAGTCTTCTGTAATATGACAGCATTCTCTAACAGTATTCTGTAATATGACAGCATTCTCTAACAGTCTTCTGTAATATGACAGCATTCACTTACAGCATTCTGTAATATGACAGCATTCTCTAACAGTATTCTGTAATATGACAGCATTCTTTAATGCCGCGTACACATAAGCGGACTTTCCAGCAGAAAAGGTCCGACGGAACGAATCCATTGGACATTCCGATCGTGTGTGGGCTTCATCGGACCTTTTCTGTTAAAAAATGTCACGGACCTTAGAAATAGAACATGTTTCAAATCTTTCCGACGTTCATCTGTATGCTAGTCCGACAGACTGAAAACGACGGGCAGGTATTGGCTACTGGCTATTGAACTTTCTTTTCTAGTCTGGTCGTACGTCATCACATTCGAAACGATCGGACTTTGGTGTGATCGCGTGTAGGCAAGTCCGTTTCAGCGGAACTCCGTCGAAAAGTCCTTTGGAGTTCAGTCCGATGAGAAGTCTGCTCGTGTGTACGTTGCATAACAGTCTTCTGTAATATGACAGCATTCTTAGTAAAATGACAGCATTCTCTACCCGTTCTCTGTAATATGACAGCATTCTCTAACAGTCTTCTGTAATATGACAGCATTCTCTAACAGTCTTCTGTAATATGACAGCATTCTCTAACAGTCTTCTGTAATATGACAGCATTCTCTAACATTCTTCTGTATTGTAGTACACAGTCTCTTGTCTACTGTAACAGGGCAGCTGTCTCTCAGTATCATGCTACAAGTCACATGACTCTACTGATCTCATGTATTTTAGCAGTAGTCTCTAGCAGTCTTCTGTGCCATGGCAGCAGTCTTTACTAGTCTTCTATACCATGGCAGTAGTTTTATATTAGTTTTTACTACCATTGCAGTGGTCTCTATCAATCTCCTGTTCTTTTGCAATAGTCTCTATCAGTCACCTGTACCATAGCAGTAGTTTTTGTTGGTCTCTGGTATCATAACAGTGGTCTCTATCAGTATACTGTCCTCTAGCTGTAATCTCCACCAGTCTTTCATACCATAGAAGTCATCTCTAACAGTCTCCTGTACTATAGAAATAGTCTCTATCAGTCCCCTATACTATAGCAGTCATCTCTATCAGTCTCTGTACTATAACAGTAGTCTCTATCAATCTCCTGTACCATAGCAGTAGTTTCTGTTGGTCTCTGGTGCCAGATCAGTAGTCCCCAACAGTCTCCTGTACTAGAAATAGCCTCCATTAGTTTCCTGTACCACAGCAGTATTCTCTACTGGTCACCTGTAGTATAGAAAGTCTCTGTCATTCTCCTGTAACATAACAGAAGTCCCTATCAGTCTCCTGTACCATTGCAATAGTCTATATCAGTCACATATACTTCAGCTATAGTTTCAATTAGTCCCCTGTATCAGGGCAGTAGTCTTTATCAGTCTCCTGTACCATAGCAACCATCCCTATCAGTCTCCTGTACTACAGCAGTCATCTCTATCAGTTTCATGTACTATAGCAGTAGTCTCTATCAGTCTCCTGTACCATGGCAGTAGTTTACATTGATGTAAGGTACCTGAGCAGTAGTCTCCGTCAATCTCCTGTACTATAGAAATAGCCTCCATCAGTTTCCTGTGCCATAGCTGTATTCTCTATTGGTCTCCTGTACTATTAGAATAGTCTCCATCAGTCTCCTGAACTACAACAGTAGTCTCTGACAGTCTCCTGTACTATAGAAATGGTCTCTGTCACTCTCCTGTACCATTGCAGTAGTTTCTATCAGTCATCTATACTTCAGCAATAGTCTCAATTAGTTCCCTGTACCATAGCAGTAGTCTCATGTAGTCTACTATACCATAGCAGAGTCATAACCAGGGGCAGCCCGTCAATTAAGAGCCCACGGGGCACCACTCCCCCATCCATCGCTGCCTCCCCCTATCCATGCGTCAGGACACCGGATGCATGTATTCCAATGCAGGGTCTATGTTTTTTTGAAGCACTAATTAGAGAATAAATCACCTCTAACGTTGGGTGGTCTACGTATATTGATGTTGCTGCATTATGTAAAACTATCAGAATCATTTTTACATTTTAGAATGGGGCGCTTAAAGACTGTCCATAATTTTGGAGGGTGCCTCAAGATTGTCCATAATTTTAAAGGGTGCCTTGACTGAAAAAAGGTTGAGAAACTCTGCCCTATACCATAGCAGTTTCCAACAGTCTCTTGCACCATAGCTGTATTTTCTATCACTCTCTTGTAATATGGCACAATTCTCTTGCAGTTTGTTGGTTTCATGTACCATCATAGCAGTCTCTCGGTCTCTTGTTAAAGGAAAACATGTTACTTGTTGCTGGCCAGTGACACACCGAGAGGTTTGAACCAGGCATTTAGCATTTTCCAAATGAGCTCATCTCTCTGTTTTCTGTAAAGTGGGGTCAGTGTGTCTGGTAATGGTTCAGCCCCTTGGTAATACAGGCTCTGTTCATGGTGGTGGGTGGATGGTGCACTCTGAGCAATCAGATGTTCTGGTGATCTTTGTTCTCCTCACCCATCCCATGATGATTTCTGAATGGACATACATAGAAGATTCCCCTCGTAACTTGATGATTCCAGCTAATCTTGAATGGACCCAGATCTGGTGTGCTGATCTCATCCTCCCTCATTGATCGCTCTGTGTTGTCGCCGGAGCCTGCCATGTCATTTTGTGGCTGACGCAAAACAGAGGTCACATGTAGCTGTGTACAATTTGTTTATATCATTTTATATCATTTATACGGCTATTTAGGAATCTTATATGAGATTTCACCCCCCCCCCCCCCACGCTTGCTTCTCTTCTCGGTCTTCTGCATATTCCAAGTCGATTCTGTTGACAGCAGTGTAGAGGCCGCGTGACGGCGAAATCACAGAAGTGTCTTTCAGGCAGAGCGAACGATTCTGAGGATGTTTATTTAAGACCCTCCAAAGCCCTGAAGTGCTGCAGAGCTCTGACACAACACAAGACTGGAGGATTCTGCAAGATGTCAGAAGGATGCTGTAGCACTGCTGTTTCTCCCTCCATGAGATGTAATCCTCTCCCAGAGCCGCCTCACAAATGAGAGGAGATGGCCTGTGACAAGAGACGTGAGCGGAGTGAAGAGCTGGTGATGGCCATGGTAGGCCACCTCTGTTGAGGTGGAAGAAGGCCAAGGTCAGGATGGAAGGCCGCGTAGGTCACAGAGAGTCTGAATTATCACAAGTGAGGGATTCAACCTCCCCAAGCTGTGAAATATAGAAACATATTCTATATATATGACACACGCAGTATGTATAGAACAATTCTGTCTTAGTAAGGTCTATAAACTACCTTGGCCTGGTGGGAATGGATGCCCTCTAGTGACCGCAACTGATCCTGACACTTTTTATTCTTGTGTGATTTCGGTCAGCCAGTGTTTCTCATTTACAGGTTCTAGGCCAGTGATGGCGAACCTTGGCACCCCAGATGTTTTAGAACTACATTTCCCATGATGCCTAACTACACTGCAGAGTGCATGAGCATCATGGGAAATGTAGTTCCAAAACATCTGGGGTGCCAAGGTTCGCCATCACTGTTCAAGGCCTCATGCACACAGGATATTTGGCTCTCTCTCCTAGAAGCCTTTCCTCCTGGCAGCAGGGTTTTGGCAGAAAAAAAAAAAAAACAATCGATGCTTGTAAACACATGTAACGCATTTAGGCACGTTTAGGCGCATCAAGCGATTGGTTGTTAATTCATTTTGTTGGCCATAATAATTTAATAATAATAATAATAATAATTTATAATAATAATAATAATAATTTTTTCCTCGCCATTGCAATGAATTAACAAGAAAGTGCTAAACGCGTCGAGCATTAAAGTATTACTAAATCCACAACAGTACAATCAGTCTGTATATGGAACCTAAGGGGTTAATCCTCCGGGAGGGTGCATGTGATCATCACAGGGCCAATCAGCACTGTCCAGACAGAGGGTCAGGAGTCATGCAGCCTCATAGGACAGTGAGAGAAGAGTGAAAACTTCTCCTACAAGCTTTCTCCAGTGCACAGCCGGACACTGATAGAAGTCACAAGACTGCTATATACTGCCGATGAGAAAAAGTATTTAGCAGTTCATATCTACTAAAATAATTGCATTTTCATGTTCTGTTTACGGGGGGAGACCAGATATATTGAATGCAGGGTCCTGGGTTTAGTATCACTTGCACCCTCCCGGAGGATTAACCCCTTAGGTTCCATATACAGACTGATTGTACTGTTGTGGGTTTAGTAATACTTTAATGCTCGACGCGTTTAGCACTTTCTTGTTAATTCATTGCAATGGCAAAAAAAAAAATGATTATTATGGCCAACAAAATGAATTAACAACCAATCGCTTGATGCGCCTAAACGTGCCTAAATGCGTTACATGTGTTTACAAGCATTGATCTTTTTTTCTGCCAAAACCCTGCTGCCAGGAGGAAAGGCTTCTAGGAGAGATAGCCTTTAACGTGCGTTTTGATGCCTTTACACGCGTCAAGTCAAAGTGCTGCTTTTGGGTGCGCTGGCAGTGGGTTTTTTTCTGCCTCTAAATTCCTGTAAATGCCTTTGTGTGAATGGACACAGGCAGAAAAAAAAAATTCCATACATTCCTAACAGCAGCGTTTCTCAAGCAGGGCTCGAGAGCGAGCACACACGAGTGCACACATAGTAAGCAGCTTGCTATAGGGGCCCTTGGCGGAGGGGGGGAGGGAGGAGCCAGAGGCGTCGGCAGGGTACCCGAGAAGAGGAGGATCAGGGTTGTGCAAAACCACTACACAGAGCAGGTAAGTTTAACATGTTTGTTATTTTAAAAAAACACAGAGAATTTACAATCACTTCAAAGTAGGGAAAGTTATAACTCCTTTCATTTTTTATGTTTGCCATCTGTGTCCCATTGGGGAGATTTCCCCTTCATTCTGGTCCCATAGCCAAAACAGGAAGTGAAAGGAAATAAATTTCAACATAATGGAATCCTGGTTGTCCCCATTGGAAGATTTCCCCTCTATTCCTGTTCTGGGGACAACCCAAAATGTGGGATTTTCTTTCACTTTCGCTTATAATGGTGAATATAGAGCGGACACATCTCAACAATGGGGCACAGACAGAAATAAAAACCTGACAGGTGTGCTAATCCCTCTCCACTTTATCCAAAACTATTTTTAAAAATTGCCTTTAGTTATACTTTAACGTTAGCCTATTGGGATAAAAGAATGACAATTATCATTGTTTATAAAGGCCAGGGATGACTGAAACATTTGCACTCCTTTCCAGGAGAGTGACCACGGAGTTTGCAGTGGAATCTGCTATATTTCAGTCTTTATGGGTCCCCTGTAAAGCCCTATGACTGGTGACATTGATTTGGCCATGCACTACGCAGGTGAAGCAATATAACCTTCATCTGCTGCCACTGGTACCAGTACTGGTTTGCAGCAATGGTGGCAGATGGAGGTTATATGAAGCATTACCAGACTGCCTGGAGCACAGAAAGTCAGTTGCTCACATTTCCACACAAGCTGCTTCATCATATCTGTGTATAATGTGTGCTAATCCTTCATCGGACTAATTCTACTGAGATCATTCCCACCTAACCCCCCAGACCAGACAGGTTTTATATAGATATGATAAGAGCTGGTAAATATGAGGGTACAGGAAAATTAGTTTTGATATTCTCCCAAATTTACCATGGTTAAATCTATGTATAGTGGAACCTCGGATTGCGATTAACGCGGTTAACGAACGTTTTGCAATACGAGCACTGTATTTTAAAAAAACATAACTCGGTTTGCGAGTGTTGTCTCGCCAAACGAGCATGATTCAGGCCAAAGCGGTGTGCAGTACCGCTTTTGGCCTGAGGTGGGGGGGGGGCGCCGGAGCCCAGCAGAGCCGAAAGTCGCTGATCGGCGCAGTTCGGAAATGCACAGAAAGCCCCAAGGACACTTCGGCTGACCTTGGCAAATCTTGGGTAGGAAGTCTTTCCGAGGTTTGCCGAGGTCAGCCGAAGTGTCCTCTGGGCTTTTCGGCCGTTTCTGAGGCTCTCCGGCGCCCCCCCGCCTCTGGCCGCATGCGTTATTGCAAACAATTAAAGTCAATGCGGAACAAATTATTTTCGTTTCCATTGACTTCAGTGGGAAAACTCGCTTTGATATGCGAGTACTTTGGATTACGAGCATACCCCTGGAACGGATTATGCTCATAATCCGAGGTTCCACTGTAAATCTTCCTACATAGAGCTTACTACACTTCTGCTCAGTTGGCTGCCATTTACCCCACAGTCAGGCCCCTTTCACATGGGCGATCCGATCAGGTCCACCTGTCAGTTTTTCAGGCGGACTTGATTGGACCCTCCAGTGTCTTCTATGGAGCAGCGGATGTCAGCGGACACATGTCCATTGACACCCGCCACCATCCGATCTGATCCTCTCCTCCAACAAGAAAAGCATTGGGGTCCTATTCCCCATCCGTCTGGCGGATCGGATGGCATCGGATAGAAACGGACAGGCAGTCAGTTTCCATCTGATTGCCCCATAGACAAGAGTGGGCTGTGTCCACGTCTGCTCTGCATAGCGGAGTGGACACGGACCTGTTATCCGCCTGCTCAGCAGGAATCAGAGGAGAGATCCCCCCGCTGAGCAAGCAGATCCCGCTTCACGGAGGTGCCTGTGTGAAAGGAAACTAAGTCCTCTGTGAACTAATTGTCAACTAACTGCAGACACCTTCCATCATATGCTTTGGGCCTGCCCCAAAATTTAAGAGTCCTGGGCATCTTTTGTGGAAGTTATTAACCATACGTATGACCTAACACTTAGCTTAGACCCCAAGGTGTTGCTTTTGGTGGTACTGATTCGCAGAGCTAGGCCTAGGGTTGCCACCTTTTCTTCAAGTCAAACCCGAACACTTTAGCGGCGCACGACAATTTTTTTTTATAGTATAAACTATACATATATTTTGCTATTAGATAACATTTCTAATCATATGAAGTTAATAACAAGAGTCCCCCTTTACATCAGAATCCACAGAGTTCCCCCTTTTACATCTGAACTCGCAGAGTTCCCTTTCACTGTAAGGGGGGACTCTGCAGACTCTGATGTAAGGGAGAACTCTGGGGACTCTAACATAAGGGATGCTCTGGGAACCCTGATTTAAGAGGGAACACTGAGAACTCTGATGTACAGAGAGGACTCTGATGTAAGGGGGAACACTGTGGCCTCTGCTGTAAAGGGGAACTCTGATGTAAGGGGTACTCTGAGAACCCTGATTTACTTTAGTGTACTCACTCAGAGGCAGGAGAGAGAAGGGGGGAGACTTCAGTCACAGATAGGGAAGGATGGTGAGCTCACTCACCCCTTTGGCAGTCAGCACCTCTCATCCAGATGTATCTGAGGTTGCTCGACTTCAAATTTACGGCAACCACTATCTTTTTCTGAGGCACAGCGCCGGGGTTTGGAGTGTGGGCAGACACAGAAGGGTAGGGGTGGGAGGAAGAGGAGCAGATCGAGCCCTCTCTCCTCTCCCATCTGTGTGTGTGGTTTTTTTTTGGGGGGGGGGTAGTTTGTTAGTGTTGGCTTTGGGCAGTGTGAAAGAGATTGTAACAGACACTCTCAGCTTAGACAACTGCAGCCAGCAACCCTGCTGGGAAGCCATAGTCCAGTCTGAATAATGTGTCCCCCCCCAATCCTTAGATGAGATCCCTCCAATTCAGTGATGTTCATGACATCACTGGATTGGAGGGATCAGTGATGTCCTGGGACTCTCCCTTCTCATTGGCTAAGACAACAGTGGGAGCCAATTGGCTCCCACTGCTGTCAATCACAGCCAGTGAGCCAATGAGGAGAGGGGGGGAGGAGCGGTTCTGTGTCTTATGGATGCATAGAGCAGCAGCTCGGGAGCGAGCACACAGCAGTGCTCTCGGAGTTTTCTCTGGGGGAGGGGGAGGAGCCAGGAGCACTGGCGGGGGACCCAAAAAGAAGAGGATCAGAGCTCCCCCCCCTCTTTTCCACCCTCTTTCCTTCTCGCAACCCCCCCCCCCCATCATTGCCCCTTCCCTTTTCTTGCTTTCTGGGATCCTGGAGTTATAGGAGTAAAAACCCTGGGTTTTGATATATGTAACACTTATTTATATACCTCCTGGCTTTTTGCCATCTACCACCATGTGTATTGATGTAGTGGCTTTGGCCGCTCTGACCCAACACACTGTTTTTTTTATATTTTTGTGTATATTGCTGTTCTGATTGTACCAGCTGCAGTTATTGTATTGATCTTTCTACTTTAATAAACCATATTTGTGAATAGAAAGTCTATGTAACTCTGTATGTATTGTCTGCTCAATGATTGGCTCCTGCAGATCTGGGATACTCATTTTCTCTGCTGAGTTTGGTTCCTCTCTTGGCAGTGAAAGGGACATGGCACAGGGCCAGCAGTGACCATTAGCAAGGCTAGAGCAGTGTGACGGCATAATGCGATGCGCTTTCTTCCTACGCAGTTATGGTCGCTGTGCAGCAGGCAGGTCGGGAGATAACGTCGTATTAGAGGAGTTTCAGAGCTGAGATTGGTGGTAATCGGCTTTCTGTACTCCACCGCAGATTTAGATGCTAATTATAAGGGTAGTTTACAAGGCAGAGACCTTGGCAAATTGGCAGCTGACATGATGGCATAACGTACAAGTAATGTTCGGCCATAAATCCATCATTCTTGGAGCTTGATGTTCCAATTTGCTGGGCTGCTGACACATCGGTGCCAAAAGGCATCTAAAAGCAGCTGAGATGAAGATGATTCGAAGTTCTGAATTTCTCCTGGGATTGAGGAAGCTGAGGATGGGTACCGGTGCTGCCAGGTTGAATATTGTAGTGGTGGGAGGGGGGGGATCAGATTATGAGTCTCTTTCAGCACATGAGTAATAAAAGGTAATATAAACAATATACAAAGTTGATTTATAATAGACATTGCAGTTTTCATTGGAAACAAATTTATATGACCATAAAATTTAAGCCATGATGATAAAATTTACGATACTCCCTTTATAAAGCCCAACTCCAGCTAGGACTTTGCCCTTGACAAAGTCCTCAGTTGATGAAGTGTTTTGAGCTGGACGTGACGCCATCACGTAATATGTTGCTCCAGAGATCGGAGGATTGACGTTTTTATGGTTGCTTGTTTGGCGCTCACTTACATACATGTGGGCCCTAAGGGGATTTATTTTAACTATTTTAAATAAAGTATCATACTATGAGCAATCTTTCCTTTTATTGAGGATATATACATGTTTATAGATCATTTGAGTTGAACAAGTACGAGACCATTTGGATCTAAGTTTGTGATAAGATGTTGATGATCTAAAATACGTGCTAAGACCTTCAAGTGAAGGACACAATTAAATGAAATAACGGCTTGATTGCACAGATGAAGGCGGAACTCAGTCCCTGAAACAACAGAGTTTCTTAGCGTGAAACAGATGCCCATTGGACTTTTGAAGAGTTACGCCAAAAAAAAAAAAATTAACCATGATATACAAAAAATTTTACATCTCTATTAATTAAACTCCATGTTAAAATTTAAAAAGCAAGATATAGGCTACAGTATATATAGACAAACATTAAAAAGTATACATTGATGTATATTGCCATGTAATGACCTGTAACTTACGTAACAGCAAAGTTATACAAAATCAACCAGGCAATGATATTATTCTCTCAACGCATTTCGTGAAACAAAGTTCACTTCTTCAGGAGATAGCAAAATCCAAGTTGATAAACAACATCTGTGGAGAAACCATGTCATTAAAACAGTTTGGTTTCACTAGTTGGTGTTTTAGGGGAAGGGTTGAAGTTGATCATGGAAACTGGATATATTATTTATATTTTGTTTATTATGGATACTAAATGAATGTTTGCTCACAGTGGATTTTTTTAAAGAATAAGTTTCTATTAGGTTCAGAAAATACAAGGGGCAAAGTGAAAAAGATGACCACAATTGGCACTCATAGGTACATCACAACCCTACATGAGGTTGCTGATATTGCTAAACCGTAATCCTCTAAACTAGACCTGATGATTGACACTATGGGGGAGATTTACTAAAACTGGTGTGCACAGAATCTGGTGAAGCTGTGTATAGTAACTAATCAGCTTTTAACTTCAGCTTGTTCAATAAAGTTTGGACAATAAAACCTAGAATCTGATTGGTATTATGCACAGCTGCTACAGATTCTGCGTGCAACAGGTTTTGTAAATCTCCCTCTTTGTGAGATGCTAATGGACCCAGCAACAGTGCTGTCATGAGTGGAAACCAGAAAAAAATTAAGAAGGGAGAAGAAGGAACATGAAGGAAGAAGATGAGAATGTGTGTGGCATGGTAGGCTGGTCTCTGAGTCCCTCAGTTTGTATTGGAACTCAGGTTGGCTCCAGTGGAGATGGTGCCCTATGGGTAGGTATAGAAATCCCAGGTAGGGGAAATCATGTAAAGGTAAGAGACTGGTGGTGTGTCCATAAAGAGAACCCAAAAAGTCCATAGAGCATTATATTGGTTTTGTGTTGTGAAGATGCTCTGTCAGTTTTTCCATTCTCATTAAATGGCTTAGCTTGGAGGACAACAGAAGACCTCCAATGTCAGGGGGTTATGGTACACATGGCGGATGAAAAAGCAAAGCAAGGTTCTTTGGCTAACACTCTACTCCTGAGTAGATCTAGCTCTGATCCTTGCATAAGGTGGTTCTCCTAACAGTTCTACTGAGCCTTAGCTTGGCCTCATGGCCTGTACCAAGAATACATGTTAACCTCAGGTGCTGATCTGGATACTGTCTTTACTTAGTTTTACTAAACCCAGGACCCTGCATTCACTATATCTGGCCTCCCACAGTACACAGAACATGGAAATTCAATTATTTTAGTAAATAATATAAACTGCTAAATACCTTTTCTCATTAACTCATTAACATTCTCATTAACAAAATCCAAGTTGATAAACAACATCTGTGGAGAAACCATGTCATTAAAACATATAATACAGTATTCTAGTAAAGGAGAGTTTGGTTTCACCAGTTGGTGTTTTAGGAGCAGGGTTGAAGTTGATCATGGAAACAGTTGCAGTCTTGTGACTTCTATCAGTGTCCGGCCAAGCACCGATTAAAGCTTGTAGGAGGAGTTTTCATTCTTCTCTGACTGTCCTATGAGGCTGCATGACTCCTAAACCTCTGTCTGGACAGGGCTAATTGGCCCTGTGCTGATCACATGCACCCTCCCAAAAAAAAAAAAAAAAAAAAATTCTCTAGCAATACACAACAAACTGAGCATGTGCAGAGTGACTCCAAGGCTCTTAACTTTCAGGACATGGATTGGGGACAGTGGAAGAAGGTGAGGATCAGAGGAGACAGGATCAAACAGCTTTTTTACACGATGCAGAGGATTAACTTTTTAGGTTCCACAGTGAGTCTAACAAGCATACTTTACTGCATTTACAGACTGATTTTACAGTTGTGGGTTTAGTAACACTTTAACTTCATATTCCTTTGAGTTCTTCTGGTATATACATACTGTGTATCCAACTGTTCAGAATTGTACTCTCTCTAACCTCCACAGTGGAGGGAATTGCTGCATCGGTCTTTACCTCTGATGTTGCTAGATGATTACTGTCCACAAAAGGCCTACTTGACTGTGATGTAGATGGTCTGGTCCATTGTCAGTCATTATTTTTGACTTCTTTGTATGTCAACTGTTTTTTTTCCCTGTCTGAAAACCTTTCTCCAATAAAAATATTGTGAAAGAAAAAGCAAAGCAAGGTTTTGGATATCATTGTGTAGGGACTAGGAGGTATGGTCAGTAGAGCTAATTGTGGGGTATTGTAAATGTGCGTCCTAGTTCCGGCGTGAAAAATTTCAAAAATGTTGTCTCAAAGGGGTTTGATGTGGGAACAGTTCCACCATAAGAGCAGCATGGTTCCCATTGAGGCATTGTAGTGCCAACAAGCGGGGGAAGTCATTGGAAAACATTTACTGTATGTAAGGACCCTTAGAAGATTTGATACATTTAAAGTTTAAAGTGGTTTTCATTCAGCCCCGGAAGGTTTTACCCCCTTAATGACCCAGCAATTTTTTGCGATACGGCACTGCGTCACTTTAACTGACAATTGCGCGGTTGTGTGACGTTGTACCCAAACAAAATTGATGTCCTTTTTTCCCCACAGAGCTTTCTTTTGGTGGTATTTGATCACCTCTACGATTTTTATATTTTGCGCTATAAACTAAAAAAAAAAAAAAAAAAAATATTTTGAAAAAAAAATAATTTTTTTTCTTTCTGCTATAAAACATATCCAAAAAAACAAAATTTTTGGTAAAAAAAATCCCAATAAACTTATATTGATTGGTTTGCGTAAAAGTTATAGCGTCTACAAAATAGGGGATAGATTTAGGGACTTTTAATTGTTTTTATTGTTTTTGCTGGTAATGGCGGCGATATGCGATTTTTAGTGGGACTGCATCATTGTGGCGGACAAATTTGACCCTAAGTGACACATTTTGGGGACCAGTGACACCAATACAGTGATTAGTGCTAAAAAAATGCACTGATCCCTGTATAAATGACACTGGTAGGGATGGGGTTAACACTAGGGGCGATCAAAGGAATAACTGTGTTCCCTAGGTGTGTTTACTAACTGTGGATTGGCTCGCTGGGACAACACAGAGATCGCTGTTCCTGATTATGTGGAACAGCCATCTCAGTGTTGTCCCCTCCTGTCAGAACGGGGATCCGCCTTGTTTACATAGGCAGATCCCTGTTCTGCCTCTCTGTGGAGCGATCGTGGGTTGACGGCAGACATCGAGTCTGCGGGACCCGCACGCATTCCACCGGCATGCAGCAGGCACGCACGCCCACAGTATCTTATGTACGAAACTACGTACAGGTACATTGTTTCATGCAGCCAGGCCGCCTAGCCGCAGTATATGTGCGGTGGGCGGTCCGGAAGTGGTTAAAGGAAATGTGATCCATTTTATACAATAGACTTTTTAAGTTCTCTTTTAGACAGTCGGTTAGAGACTAGACATGTGCAGAACCAAAAAAATTGTTTTCTTTTGTTTCAATTTGTTTTTTAAATTAATTTTAGTTAAATTAGTTTAATTCGTTTTCGGAATTTGTTTTGTTTATTCGTTATCGAATCGAATCGGTTTCAAATAGTTTTCGAATTCGAATAGTTTTCCAATTTCCAAAAAGAATAAAATAGAATAGAAAATAAAGGAGTAGATGCACATTATGATGATGCCTTGCAGAATTCTTATTTTTTTTGTTACCACCAGCAGTTTACAACCACTTTAATAGGCTCAAATCGTACTACAAGGAACTGCACATGATTGGAACAGGAATGCGGTGCAATTCCTGTCCCAATTACATGTGTTTTCTGCTGTCTCCTGTGTGAACCCAGGCTTGTCATTGTGACTTCAGCCTGGGTTCACACAGGAGCAGGGTGGGAAACCACATGCGTTTCGGACAGGAATCGCACCTCATTCCTGTTCAAATCACATGCAATTCCTTGTAGCGCAATTTGAGCCCATTCATTTTATGACCGCAAAGGTATCGTACTAAAAAAACGGTATCCGTGCAACCCTAATTTTAACACAATAAATTAAGAAGGCAAAAAAAAAAAAACACATTATGTGCTTTGTGGAAAAGGCAGGTGCATTTTCTAAGGCTATGATGTGAATGGGCCCTTAGTCTTTTTCTATGAGTAGAGTGTACAGTAAAACCTTGGTTTGAGAGTAACTTGGTTTGAGAGCTTTTTGCAAAACAAGCAAAATGTTTTAATAAATTTGGACTTGATATACAAGTAGTGTCATGTCACAACTGAATATAAAAGAAAAGAGAGGCGCCTCTAAGTGTAGCAAAATGGTTACATTTATTGAAGGTACAACATTTAGAAACTAACATGGTTGATTAAAAGAGGCACATCTAAGTATGCAGGCATCTGGGGTAAAGCTGTCCACATAGACCATCCTTCTCACTGCCATCAACATCCTCCCTTCCACTCTGTGCTCCACGAGTGCTTCAAGCCTCGCTTTCAGATGTCTTTACTGCAGGGTAGTCTTCCCAGTCATAATTGTAGACTGACAGCGGTGAGAGCCGGCAGTTCTGAGGATGGTCTATGTGGACAGCTTTACCCCGGATGCCTGCCTACTTAGATGTGCCTCTTTTAATCATCATCCATGTGAGTTGCTAAATGTTGTACCTTCATTAAATGTAACTATATTGCTACACTTAGAGGCGCCTCTCTTCTTTTTTATAATCTGGAGCTCCTGCTGGATTTTGCTTCTAATCCCCTTGTGGAGGTTTCCATTTGTAGATGGACATTTTATGGTTACACAACCTATCACATGGCTATAATATTTTTATATGGACTATAAACCGAAGGACCTATGAATAAATGGTTGTGGAATAAATAATTTGAGATTCCATAATTTCTTATAGGGAAATTCACTTTGATATACAAGTGCTTTGGATTACAAGCATGTATCTGGAACAAATTATGCTCGCAATCCAAGGTTTTACTGTATTTGAGTGCTGTATCATCTTCACTCTACGGATTTTAATATTTCGATGTCGCAGCTTTAGTTCCAGCACTAGATTAGGTCAGCCCGGTAATATTATTTCTGCTTCATTTCTAATCTTATGTGCAGGTTCCATCCCGGGACAGTAATAATTGACAACCACAATTTGTGCTAGTGAATCTTTTCCTTCTCATTTCTCCCATTTGTGCGCACTTTGTAACATTAGCCTGAAAATTGCTGTGTTATTGGCCGGCGTTCAGCTGCGTTCTGCGGTGATAAGGTCTCCCCCCTTCCAATGACCTCTTCTGTGGATGCGGCTTTCACGGCGCAGTTGTTGGGAGGTATTTGTGTAGAAATCCATAAACGCAGCATAAATCAGGAGAGAGCGGGCTTTCATGCCGTGTGATCTGTGCCTAGTGATATAATAAAATGAAATCATTGCTTATTATAACACAAGGGAATGGAGGGAAGAGGGTTTAGAATTACACAACTATTGTACATATCATATTGTACAGCACAGACAGCGGTCTTTGATATCACATGTTACAATCTCAAAAAAAAAAAAAAGGAACCTAACCAGATGGGACTTTACTGGTACCAGAAAGGAATGATTACAAAATATATATGTATAAAAAAATTATATTTTATTATAAACATTTATAAAAGAATAGATAAAAACCGATTTAACAGTATCCTGTGCCATTGGCCATATAACTATGCCAGCCAAAAATGCGCAATGGTTAAGCACCGTCAGTATACTTCGCAGGTGTGATATAAGAGGTTGAAGTGTTTCGCTCATAGCTTCATCAGGCCCTTATCATCCTGACTGCCAAGGTAACAAATAAAAGGCCTGGCCAAGAAAAAGACACAGTAAGCATCCTGTAATATCTACATAGTATAGTATTGCATTTATAGAATTTTAATTGCTTAAAATGCTAAAAATGCAATACTATACTATGTACATATTACAGGATGCTTACTGTGTCTTTTTCTAAAAAAATTGGACTCATGTGGGCTGGCATGTAATTGCCAACATCCCTTGATATACCAAACAAAAAAATACCTCAAATATTCAGGATTTTTTAAGGCAATGTAAACAGATTTTGTAAAAAAATTTTTTTTATTAATACAAAAATATCTGGACTTTGGACTTTGCAACTATGTATCACCTAGAGCTATGTTATTTATCTCTTTGTTGAACTTAGCTGTACTCGCTGCTTTCTGATATTTTTCTATGCTATTCCATATGTCTTCATGCATTTAACTTCAAGCAATCTGTTTGGATCTATATGATCAGTGTTTTTAGATATTTTTGTATTAATATAATATATTTTTTTACAAAATCTGTTTACATTGCCTTAAAAATCACGAATATTTGAGGTATTTTTTTGTACTGTGTCTTTTTCTTGCCCTGGCCTTTTATTTGTTACCTTTGCAGTCAAGATGATAAGGTCCTGATGAAGCTATGAGTGAAACGTGTCAACCTCTTATATCACACCTGCAAAATATACTGACGGTTCTTCACCATTGCGCTTTTTTGGCCTGCATAGTTATATGGCCAATGGCACAGGATACTGTTAACTCTGTTTTTATCTATTCTTTTATAAATGTTTGTAAAAAAATATATTTTTTATACATATATATATTGTGTAATCAGTAATCATTCCTTTCTAGTACCAGTAAAGTCCCATCTGGTTAGGTTCCTTTCTTTTTGCACAAATTACAAGGGATGTGGTACCGCTCAAAACAGCCATAAAACCACCTTATTTTGTATGTCACAATCTCAGTACATGACCTGATGTGGATGCGTCATCATGGGACATGGGCTGGGTGAGTGTGCTGCTGCCCACTCTGTCAGGTGCTGCAGGATCTGAAATCACTGCTGGTATGATTCTTTGGACTCTTGCACAAGGGTGGCCAGAGGGTGCTAAATACAGGTGGTCCAGCCGTGGTTTTACCTCCCACAATCACCCAGCTAAATTCTACTATTGCAGCCAGATGGGGGGTACACATGCCATGGCAATTTTATCACGGCATTGCCTGTATTTAAAGCGGTAATAAACCCAAAAGCAAACATTTATTATATTGCAGCTTACCAATTCTTAGACGTGATGGCCGCATTCGTTTTCTTTTTTAGACTTTCTTTCTTCTATTTTCATTTTGTGATCTGGCCAGTAAGCCTGCTATTCTTCAAAAGAACAAGCTCTCTTCCAGATGTATCAGTTACAGAGATAAGACAAACCATTTAACACTGGCAGTGGTGCTTACTATGATCAGCTTTTAGATATTTATGTATAATGTTTATCCCAAAAGGAACAGAACTGTTTGCTGTAACTGATTATAAAGTATTAGCTGACGTTTGAGCATGAAACTGCCGCTCACCGTAACTGATCCTAGTGTGGATTTATTCATGGGAAAATCTCAGACAATGCCGCTCCTGTGGGCCATGCCCCCAGACAAGTTTCGCCCCACTCACAGGGGCTTAATCATAAGGGGTTACCCCAGTGGGTGGGGCGTAACATGTTGGGGAATGGCCCAAGGAACAGCTTTGACTGAATACATCCACACTAGGATTGGTTACGGCAAGCGGTGGTTTCATGCTTATATGTTCATTGCTCACTGGATGAGTTTTTCTTATGTTGGCATCTCTACTATCCTGAGTGCCAACGGGGCCTTACAACTCAGCCTGGAGCGGCACCACCTTATTATTAGAAGAGAACAAGAAGACCTGGACAGCCACACACCAGAATGGATAAATCCGTCTTTTTATTCAAAACACAGGATCATAGGGTACACACGACTGTGGGGTGGTACAAGAATAGTTGACGCGTTTCGCACTTACAAGTGCTTACTCATAGCTACCTTATTATTAGCTGAAGTTTAGCTTCAATTTAATAGTGTATTTAAATCTGCTAGTTCATCTAACACTCCCCTCCCCCCCAGACTGACAATGCAGCTGTCCAAAGGTGCCCATTCATCCAGAGTGGAGGCACTGTAATACAGCAGGTGTGTTACTGGTCAGGTCAACAGGTGGAAAAAAAGCCTAAAAAAAAAAAGAAAACTAATGCAGCCACTATCTAATGATTGGTAAGCTGCAATATATAATATTTTTGGTTTTGGGTTTAATACTGCTTTAAGTTTACTGTAAGTGCGTCGCAACTGCTAGACAAACGTTTGGCTCGCGGTTGTGGTGCTGTATTTTAATGCCAAATCCTTCCTGAATGCAGATATTCTGGAAGCAGCAGGATCACCTCCTAAGTGCTCGGTAACTACTGCTCTACAACCCTCTGAAAAGCAATAAACTGCAGGTAACTTTTCAGAGGGTGGTAGACACTGCCCCCCCCCCCCATGTGAAAGAGCCATTACAGTGGAGATGAGAGCATGAAAACCTGTGGGCAGTCCTCATTTCAGAGTATTCCACCTGGGTAGAGTCATTGCTTATACAGCAATGTCCCGGGTGCTGAAGGCCCCCAGCCTGAGCTGTGTGTTAGATTGGAATCTTTACTGCTGAGAAATACACAACACATCCCCTGATAATGGCGGCTTTTATTTATTGCAAGGCATTTATATAGTGCTGCTGTCATTTCATGCAGCGGTTTACATATTGTACATTCACACCAGTCCCTGTCTTCAGGGAGCTTACAATTTAAAGTCCCTATCTCACATATATACATACACATTCTAGGGCCAGTTAAAGTGGAGGGCCACCCTGAAAAAAAAAAAAATCACCAAAAATCCTAAAATAAATAAAAAAAAAAAAGTGAAAAAAAATAAAAAATTAAACTTACCTAAACCCTTGTTGCTAGGCAGTCTTCCTAATCTGCCTCTTCCTATTCCGCGGTGAGTTCTTCTCCTCGGTGAGCGGCCCCGTTGTCTTCTGGGAACTGTGTGTGTTCCCAGAACACCACGGGGCCATTCACAGAACGGAGCGCCGCTCGCCCATGCGCAGTAGGAAACTGGCAGTGAAGCCGCAAGGCTCCACTGTCTGTTTCCCTTTCCTACGGTGGCGGTGCCGGTGTCTTGCCGAGAAAGTTCCCTCGGCGGATAAGGAACCCCCCTGTACTGCGCAGGCGCAGCGCCTGCGCAGTACGAACTACTGTCAGCTGCCGGAGATAGCCGAAGCTCAAACTTTTCAATCAGCTGTACACGGCGCCTGCGCCCTAGGTCCAGGTTCCTTCTCCACCATCCAAGTGGACCTAGAGGGGGAATCAAAAAGAGCCGAGCGAAGCGAGGCCGTGCCCGAAGAGTGGCGAGCGAAACGAGCCCGTGAGGGGCCCTCTTACAGGCGCCGTGTACAGCTGATTTTCAGCTATTCACCTTCGGCTATTTACGCTGGATCCTACTGCGCAGGCGCAGCGCCTGCGCAGTAGAGGGAGGTCCTTGTCCGCCGAGCGGAACTTTCTCGGCAGAACACCGAGAGCTGAGGGACGGGTCGGCCTCGGGCGGCCGACATCGCGGGCACCCAGGACAGGTAAGTACTTATTTAAAGTCAGCAGCTACAGTGTTAGTAGCTGCTGACTTTAAATTTTTTTTTTTTTTTTGGACGGAATCCCGCTTTAACCTACCAGCATGTCTTCAGAGTGTGGGAGGAAAATCACACAGGGAGAACATGCAAACTCCATGAGAAAGCAGATGGGGTCCTTGGTGGGATTTAAACTGAGGACTCCGGTACAGCAAAGCGTAAAAATGCTAACCACCAGCTTTACAAATAAATAACAATAAAATCATTGTTTTCACTCCTTTTCCTCCTTTGTTGCATCTTAGTGCTGCTAATCTACAGCTAATCTTTTGTAGCCACTTCCTGTCTCTGTGCACTCCAGTGATAGCTGCATTGCATTTCTTAGGTCCGGTTTCCTGACGGTGACAACAGCGGACGATGCCTGTGTCATGTGTGTTGAAGCAGCCAGTAGTGTATTTAGGTTTTGTGCTGCCATAGGCCTGGGCCTTGTTGGCCTAGGCCAGGATACAGCTTTGGAAGCAGACACTTGGGGGTTGATTTACTAAAGGCAACTAGACTGTGCACTTTGCAAAGTGCAGTTGCACTCTGCAGGTGCAATTGCTCCAGAGCTTAGTAAATGAGGTAAAGCTTCACTTTGCAAAGAACACCCAATCACATGCAAAGGAAAATAAAAAAACAGCATATTTGCTTGCATGTGATTGGATGATGGAAGTCAGCAGAGCTTCTGCTCTTTTACTAAGCTCTGGAGCAACTGCTCTTCTAGAGTGCAACTGCACTTTGCAAAGTGCACAGTCAATTTGCCTTTAGTAAATCAACCCCTTGTTGTCTCCATCAGAAGCTCATATAACTGGGTGACAACACAGGAGCACAACTGGGAGGCAGGGACAGAGCGTTGTCACCCTATAACAGGAAGTGGTTCCCGCTGCTGTCAATCAAATGCTGTGAGGAGGGAGCAGGGGACGAGGCCAAGTCGCCCGGTCTGTGTCAATAGACTCAAACTGGGCGGCTTGGGAGCGAGCATGCATGGGTGCCCCCCAGGGTAAGTGGCTTTACCTAGGGGGCAATCGCCAAAGAAGGCTGACAGGGGACCCCAGAAAAGGAGGATCAGGGCTGCTCTGTGCAAAACCATTATACAGAGCAGGTTAAGTATAACGTGTTCTTTATTTTGGTTTAAAAAAAACTGAAAGGTTTAAAATCACTTTAGCACTGGCAGGGAGGATTAAAATGATCAGCTTTTGTTTATTCATGGAAAACCTTCATCCCAAATGGAAAAAAAAAAAAACAGTTTGCTGTAACTGATTATAAAGTGTGAGCTGGAGCTTGGTTTCAATTTGTTAGTGCATTTAAATCTGCTAATACATTTAACACTCCCCTTCCCCAAGACTGACAAAGCGGCTGTCTGCTGTGCCTCCTGTGCTCATCCCTCCAGAGTTGTCTCACTAATACAGGAGGTTTGTTACTGGCCAGATCACCAGGTGAAATACAGAGGGGAAAAGCCATAGGAAAGAAAACTAATGCAGCCACCACATCTAATGATTGGTAAGCTGCAATATATTACATTTTTGGTTTTGAGATTAATACCGCTTTAATACTGCTTCAAGGTTCCCTTCCCTTGTCTTCCCAGGTACCATCATCTCCATCCCCCTGCAAGAATAGCGGTGCACACTCCAGGGGTGGGGGGAGGGATTTGGTGTCTCTGGGGTCACCCTGTACAATCCTATTCAGCCTCTCATTCAGAAAGTGATTTGCTGAGCTGCAGACGGGTGATTGAAGTGTGTGTGTCTGTCCTCGGAGGGAGCGTAATTCTCTGTGTCTGGAGAGGTGACACACTCATCTTTTCACTGCAGAGATTTATCGCTCCTGCCGCCTGCCCGCCATTTACCTGGCGGGATGGAGTGTGATTGTCTGGCTGGCTGTAGGGGCTCGTTGCTGCGGGCAGCTCTCCAGACTGTCAGTCCTGTAGGTGTTTGGCTGCGGAGCTCCCCTGTCCACACTCCCTGATGTTCTGCTCAGTCATTGTCAGGGGGGAATCGGAGCAATCAGAGAGCTGGGAGCAGATTGATGGGACGGCAGAGAATTGGGACATTTCTAGAGAGATGGTAATTTCTCTGCCAGGGCATTATTTACGAATGTGTCACTTACTCGGGCTCAGGCCTGCGCCGCAGGGTGGATGCTTAAAGTGACTGTAAAGTTTTTTTTTTTAATGTAAAATAAACATGTTATACTTACCTGCTCTGTGCAAGGGTTTTGCACAGAGCGGCCCCGATCCTCCTTTTCTGGGGTGTCCCTGCGGCATTCCTGGCTCCTCCTCTTTATCGGGCACTCCCATGGAGAGACGCTTTCCATGGGGGGGGGCCACACGTGCGGGCGCGCTCCCGAGTCTTGCTGCTGCGTCCATTGACAGAAACAGCAGGACTCGGCCCCGCCCCTAACTCTGTGTCAGTGGATTTGATTGACAGCGGTGGGTGCCAATGGCTCCTGCTGCTATCAATCTACCCAATGAGGACCCGAGACAGTGGCTCAAGCTGCTGGGCTCGCTTTCGTCGCTGGAACGTTCAGGTTCAGGTAAGAAAAAAGGGGGGCTCTGGGGGGGCTGCTGCAAACACAGAAGGTTCTTCACCTTAAAGTGGTGTTCCGGCCGAAATTATACTTTTTAAATAAAAATACCCCTATAATACACAAGCTTAATGTATTCTAGTAAAGTTAGTCTGTAAACTACGGTCTGTTTTGTTAGTTTATAGCAGTAGTTTGTTATTTTATAAACTTACAGCAGGCCGTGGCCATCTTAAGTGTGGGCATCTGAAGCCAGACTGTATTTCTTCCTGGATCTCATCCTTGCAGATCTCGCACATGCTCAGTGCAGCACAAGCAGTGTAATAGGTTTCAGGTCAGGTTTCCATAGCAACGGCAGTTTCAAAGGAAGTTGCCGCCCCTTCCCAGAAGGCATTGCAAACAGGAAATGTTGTGATGGGCCGCGGCCAGGGAGGAGGAAGTGAAAAATGAATACAGCAGATATACAGTAGGTGCTGAGAAAAAAAAATAAAAAAATACCCAATTTGTTTACAATGCACAGTTTAGTGAGGGATGGTGAAGAGTTGTAAAAGTGGGTGGAACTCCACTTTAATGCATAGAATGCGTTAAAGGAGTTGTAAAGTCTCAAGGTTTTTCACCTTAACGCATTCTATGCTTTAAGGTGAAAAACCTTCTGTGGTGCAGCAGCCCCCCCAGAGCCCCCGTTTTACTTACCTGAACCCGATCTTTCCAGCGACGAGCACAAGCCCAGCAGCTCCAGCCGCTGTCTCAGGTCCGTATTGGATAGATTGATAGCAGCAGGGGCCATTGGCCTGTTTGTCCTGTTATTGCCAAGAGCAAACGTGAAATAGATTCCCAACAATTGGGTTGTCACCAGAACAGGAATAGGGGGGAAATGTTTCAATGTGGACAGCAAAAATATGTTAGGAGATTATAACAGTCCCTTACTCAATCCAAACTTTAAAAAAAAAAAAAGTTTTGGCTTTAGTTCTACTTTAAAGTAAATCTGTCACATATGAAGTAAAATCCCAGCATTGTAGAGAAGACTGAAAACAAAGTAAAAAATCAATTTTACATTTGGATTTCATGCTGCCGCTTCAATTAAAGTCTCCGACTGCAATACAGCGCACAGATCTTCTTATACTCATTCGGCTCAAGGTTATTTCTCACAGTTCCAGAATTCCGCTGTACAACCGTAGCCAGACCTATATCACATAGGGGGCCAGTTTTAAAGCAGTGGATGTGACTTTCACTAAAAATTCTCTGTCAATAACTGTCATTTAGAAGACATGGACCTGGAAGATGATCTTGCAGGAAAAAAATTGTTGTGGGGTTTTCTTTAAAAGCAGTCACAGCCTGAATAAAAAATCCCTGTGCCAGCATGCTGCAGGACCCTTTGCTACTGTGTGGAAGCAGTGATCTCTCTGCAGAGGTTTGAGGTGCCTCCTGCTGAGTCAGAGCTATCCAATAAGCAAAGCTCATGCTTCCTACTGATAGGTGTGCTATAGGACTGACTCAGCAGAGTGCGTGTTATTGATAGCTAATCAACTTCTAACTTCGGCTTAATTGGGCTTTTGCAATAAAACCTTGAAGCTGAATGGTTTCTATGCAGAGCTGCGCCAGATTTTGCACTCTCCAATTCTAGTGTGTCAACCCCATTGTATTCTACTGAGTCAGACCTTTAGCTCCCTGCTGATTGGAAAGATCTGGCTCTGACTCAAGCAAGAAGGGGGGACCTCTGCAGAGAGACCACTGCTTCCACAAAAACAGTAAGTTAGGATTGCTGGCGAGACATAGATTTTCCTGACTGTGGCTGTTTTCTAAAGAAAATTAACTTACTTAGACTTTGCATAGCTTTTGTTTAATTCACCTGAAACATATTTAGTTGATTTAAACTAAAAGTTCAATAGGGCTAATAAAAAAGGTTAAAAAAGAAAAAAAAAAAACTCAAATGAGGCATAATGCCCTACTTGTTGAGTCTAAGGAGAGATGAAGAGGCAGTATCACTGCTCCAGCTTATTCCCACACTCCCTGTAGCATCAGTCAATGGGCATCTCTTATGCCGCGTACACACGAGCGGACTTTACGGCGGACTTTGCCCGGCGGACTGGATTTCGTCGGACAATTCGATGTGTGTGGGCTCCAGCGGACTTTGTTTTCTCAAAAGTTGGACGGAATTAGATTTGAAACTTGTTTAAAATTTATCCGTTGAAATTGAGTCCGGTCGAAAAGTCCGCCGTCTGTATGCTAGTTTGACGGACAAAAAGCCACGCTAGGGCAGCTATTGGCTACTGGCTATGAACTTCCTTGTTTTAGTCCGGTCGTACGTCATCACGTACGAATTCGACGGACTTTGGTGGATTGTGTGTAGGCAAGTCCGTTCGTTCACAAAGTCCGTCGGAAAGTACGTCGAAAAGTCCGCCGGGCAAAGTCCGCCGTAAAGTCCGCTCGTGTGTACGCGGCATTAGGCTCATCGCCTGGAAGGCAGGATATTTAATTCTGCATTGCATGTGATAGTGATGAGTGTGCTACTGTGACCCTGAGCATCTTAGAGAGAGCCAGTGCTGGACTGGTCACCCTGTTGGAGTGCAGAATAAGATAAATATTTCTCCTTATTCATGCATCCCTAGTGAGAACAGTGTGGGGGGACCCGCCACTGCAAGGGTATTTTCTTTTTCTGTTGTGGGGCTTTAATAGACCATTTGGCATTTTTTTGCTATGACCCTTACATTTCTATGTTTGACTTAAAGTGTAACTAAAGGGCAAAACCTTATTTTTTTCATTTTGAAAAGAGTAAGGGAGGGTTATAACCCGTCAGATTTTTTTTTTTTGCCATCCGTGTCCCATTAGGGAGATTTTCCTTTACTTCCTGTTCTATAGCCAAAACAGGAAGTGAGAGGAAATCTCTCCAAAGGGAGGGAATCCTGGTGTGTCACCATGGTCACCAGAACTAGCGTCCCCATTGGAAGATTTCCCTTCATGCAGCCAGGGAGCCTGGCTGCATGATTGGTGCATCAAGCCTATATGCTATGCGAGATACCCCTGTAGGGGTTACTGGAGCTGCGCTGCATACCTTCGCTTTACTGGCTTTTGGAGGTTTTCCTTTTCTTTTCTGGATTTCTCTGCTGGACAAGAGCTCCACATACTGTGATTGAGGACCGCTCAAGCATTATGGGACGTTTGCAACATCCCTGTGGGGATACATGCGCCTTTGACCTTCTGTGGCAAAGAGGTCCACCATCTCTGGTAAGCGTATCTGGGCTTATTTGGTGAAGGATATTGTCACTTTACATGAGAAGGACTTTTACATTTTTCTTCACGAGGGATCCTGTTATTCCTTTTGTCCAGTGATTGGAGTCTCCATCTGGATTGGACTATTTCTTTTTTCTCTTTTATTTAGTTTTATGCGCTGCACTTACCTTTGTTTGTAGTGCTGTTAGATGAGCTACAGAACATGGACACAGGCTGCCTCACCTCAGGCAGGTTCTGGTTCAGGTGGACAGCTCACACTCAGCTCTTCAGGCGTGCTCCCTTCCTTCCCTCAGGCTCTGAGCCCGCTGCCTGGAGAAGATTGAGGAGGTCTGGTGGAGCCAAAATTGACCAGCCATGAAGGAGGAAGAAGTTCCTCCTCCTCTCTGAATGCTGGGGCCTCGCCTCAGCCTCATGACATGACGTCATGATGGTAGAGGGCAGCAGAGAGGCTAGCGGATGGTGCAATAAGAGAGTCTAGGGAGTCACCTCTGCTGCTGAATGTAACAGTAAGTGACTGCCAGAGCTTCGGCGCTCCCTCCTTTGCGGCAGCTTGCAGCGCCTGGGCTCGGTGCACCCTGGGCACTCGCCTAGGATAGGCTCTGAGTGTAGGTGTGTGGGCACCTTGCTCCGGGGGGGGGCACTTCTGGCTAGGGGCTGAGACCTCTCTGACCCCTGGTTGATACCTCCTATCTCCTGACTCTTGTCTGGGGCCCCTTTGACCCTGAGTGAGACTTCCTGTCTCCAATATGGGAGCAGTCTCCAAATTGGGAGCTCTGAGCTATCCTCAGGCTTGAGTTTGTAACAACCCTGCACCCCTGTGTACTTACACAGGGGACAGGCACGCAGTAAAATCCAGACACA
The DNA here is from genome assembly GCA_037952925.1 of Lithobates clamitans. Classification (NCBI taxonomy): domain Eukaryota; kingdom Metazoa; phylum Chordata; class Amphibia; order Anura; family Ranidae; genus Lithobates; species Lithobates clamitans. The sequence continues at coordinate 3,614,367 of JBBGZY010000020.1, read as the reverse complement.
GGATTGAAGGTTCGGTCCCACCCAATGCACTTTGGAATCTTCAAGCTCCAGGCCCCAATCCAGGACTACAGAATGTGGAAAAATTCAAAAACACAGCTCAGAAATGATAGTCTGGAACTTTGCATTGAGCCTTAATGCGAACCCTGTGTCATTTTCTCCTACACTTGCACAGTGTAGGGGCCTTGCACTGTCACTATATATATATATATATATATATACTGTATATAATATATTTATACAATAATGAGTGTACTATAGAAATGCTTAATGGGAGATCCAAGGACCCAGGCCATACACACACGGTAAAATGTTGTTTTTGGCCTCCTCCAAACACTTTTGCACTCCGTCACCCCAACAAGTGACCCCGGATGATTTGTGCTCGGGCTGCAGCAGGCAGTAAGTGGCGGCGTCCACACACACCGTAATTGCTTCTGCTGTAATCGCCTCCATTTACATTGTAATGTGGCTCCGGTTGACTCCTTGTAGCGGTATTCAGATGTCACCTTATTGAATGCAATCAGTCACCTCTGTGCTGTACATTCCTACCTCCGCCATCATCACACCACCGCCGACTGCTCCCTTCCGCGGCCTCCTGGAATTGAACAGATTAGCGGCAGTAACAATGTCCTAATGGAGTCTTAGCCACCACTTGTGGCGGGTCAGGACCCCATGGCCCTCCTCTCTCTTCACGTTTATTTCCCACCTGAATTGCTTATAAATAGCAGACACAGAATGAATTTTCCAGCATCATTATTATCCCCCTGACATCCATTAGAGTGAGCACAGTACCACACAACCTAATGACAAGAATTTATGTCATTAGCCATCCGAGAGGGAGGAGGAATAAACACAGGACGCGGGAAAGGCACGCAGGCCGTATAGGGTGGGGGGAAGCGTTCGGCAGGGGGAGGAATGATATGACCCAGTTCACTGCTGCAGACGAGATTTTCACTTTGATTTCACTTTTCAATTTACCTATTTGTCACCCATAATTACTCTGCGATGTACACACTCCATCCAGGCGCAGAGCACCGCCGCCGCACAGCTTGTTAGCGACGCTATGAAGTGGCAGCTCTGCCAGACGGCGTCTATTTTATTTTCTTATTTCTTGTTTTGTTTTTTTCCTATGCTCGTGTAACCTTCTGTTTTTCATTTCTGTCTCTCTATGCTCCAACACATCTCCGCACCTCTCCCCGCTCGCCGGATGATCTGAGGTGCACACATCTATTCTGAAGAGAGATGACGCCTTGTCACGGCTTGATGGGAGCATTATGCAGGTTAATAAACAATAATTACACTCAGCAAATATTTCAACTTCTGCCCTCGTATTCTGCCGCAGCAGCTGTCTTCTTCTCCCTGCAGTGTTACACCGTGAACGGTGGATGGCTTAGGGAAGGCTGCGCGGCGTAGGACGCGGGGACTGTGGCGGGAAGGGCGTTTATGTCTGTATCCCACCGTACAATCTGCTAAATTTATAACCACCACGGAAATTAAAAACAGCGTACAGTATAGGGAAATAATTATTATATGTGACGGCAGGAAATGCCTATAATGGAAGGGCGTGCTGAACGTATTAGATATCCTATAGCCAAATGTGACGTTCTGTCACCACCTTGCATCTCTTTATGAGTCAGCTGATGGCAGGAAATAAAAAAAAACTTGCATTAAAATTGTTGTATATACGGATGCCCTGCGTTTTTCCTGTGCAGAATGGTTCAGCGATGCCAAACCAAAGAAAATCTGAAACCCGGGTATGATCAACCAATATATGCAGGAGAGGGGCATGTGGGAGGGGCTTCCCATTATAAACACATAGCGACCTCCTCCAAGGCACTTAAAGGAACCTGCCTACTGCCAGTCACTAACATTATAATAAAATGGAGGACTCAGCTCCATATAATTGCATGTAGATTGCACACACTGGGGTTGATTTACTAAAGGCAAAAAAAATGTGCACTGTGTAAAGTGCAGTTGCACTCTGCAAGTGTGGTTGCTCCAGAGTTTAGTAAATGAGCAGAAGTGACTGAGTGTTGTCATCTTTTACAGGAAAAGCCAGGGTATAATTTTTAATGAATATCCTAAAAATGACATTAACATAAAACTTAAACGTTTATATGACATTTTACTGATTGGGTTTGCCCTTACTTTAAAAAGCAATTGGTCAATATAAAAGCTGTCATCCATTTTTTTTTGCTATATACAAATGTTGGTAGTCACATCAGAGCAGAGGCGGCATTGCACTGACACAGTGGGGTTGATTTGTTAAAGCAAAAAAGACTGTGCAGTTTGCAAAGTGCTGTTGCACTCTGCAAGGGCAGTTGCTCCAGAGTTTAGTAAATGAGGCGAAGCTTCAGTTTGCAAAGAATACCCAATCACGTGCAAGGAAAATAAAAGGATAAAAAAACTGCTTTTTTGCTTGCACATGATTGAATGATAGAAGTCAGCAGAGCTTCTGCTCATTTACTAAGCTCTGGAGCAACTGCACTTTGCAAAGTGCACAGTCTATTTGCCTTTAGTAAATCAACCCCACTGCCTCCTCTCCCAATTGTGCTCTTGCCTTGTCACCTCGCACACATGGGCTTTTGATGGAGACCACACATGACACTGTTGTTGCCACCAAAAAAAACCCACCCTGGGAAATGCAATGCAGCCATCGCTGAAGTGCATGTAAACAGGAAGTGGCTGTAAACAGCTTGTTGGAGATCAACAGCAGTCAGGAGAAACAAAGGGTGAAAAAAAAATAATAATTTGATTTAAAAAATGAAACACAGTTCCCATTTTAGGATTTATATCTACTTGAAAGGTACAGTGAAATATACAAGATTCAGGTTTGCACGGGAACCTGAAGACCTCAGACACACCAAAGACAAGTGCAGCTATTGAATTTATAACTAATAAAAGTCATTGTTGTATGAATGCCCAAGCATTGCTAATTCCACAGAGTAGGACAGTCAGGTACTGTATGTGGATTCCAAATACTATATATCTGAAATATCTGCAGTGGAAACCTCTGCTTTTATTACAATGCTGGAATCAGGTTCCAGAGGGTTCCCTTCAACAGAGGGAATGTTGGGGGTCATTCTATTCTCAGTCAGTGGTACTAGGATCTGGGCAAAGATGAGGGTTAGGGGACATTTTATTCCTTCTCATTGGTACTAAGATCTGGCAGAGCTGAGTGTCGGGTGTCATTTGTTCATTATCAGTGGTACTAGGATCTGGGCAAAGATGAGGGTTAGGGGACATTTTATTCCTTCTCATTGGTACTAAGATCTGGCAGAGCTGAGTGTCGGGTGTTATTTGTTCATTATCAGTGGTACTAGGATCTGGGCAAAGATGAGGGTTAGGGGACATTTTATTCCTTCTCATTGGTACTAAGATCTGGCAGAGCTGAGTGTCGGGTGTCATTTGTTCATTATCAGTGGTACTAGGATCTGGGCAGAGCTGGGTATTGAGGGTCATTCTATTCCCTGTCAGTGGTACTAGGATCTGGACAAACCTGAGTGTTGGGGGTCATTTTATTATCTGTCAGTGGTACTAGGATCTAGGCAATGCTGAAGGTTGGGGATCATTTTATTCCCTGTCAGTGGTACTAGGATCTGGGCAGAGCTGAATGTTGGGGGTAATTGTATTCCTTGTCAGTGGTGCTAGGATCTGGGCAGAGCTGAATGTTGGGGGTCATTTTAGTCCCTGTCAGTGGTACTAGGATCTGGGCAGAGCTGAATGTTGGGGGTAATTGTATTCCTTGTCAGTGGTACTAGGATCTGGGCAGAGCAAAGTGTTGGGGGTTATTTTATTCTGGGCATAGTTGATTATTGGGGATCATTTTTTTACTGTCAGTGGTACTAGGATCTGGGCAGAGCTGATTATTGGGGGTCATTTTAGTCCCTGTCAGTGGTACTAGGATCTGGGCAGAGCTCAGTGTTGGGGGCCATTTTATTCCCTGTCAGTGGTACTAGGATGTCGGCAGAGCTGAGTGTTGGGGTTCATTGTATTCCCTGTCAGTGGTACTAGGATCTGGGCAGAGCTGAATGTTGGGGGTCATTTTAGTCCCTGTCAGGGGTACTAGGATCTGGGCAGAGCTAAGTGCTGGGGGTGATTTTATTCCGTCAGTGGTACTAGGATCTGGGCAGAGCTGAATGTTGGGGGTCATTTTAGTCCCTGTCAGTGGTACTAGGATCTGGGCAGAGCTAAGTGTTGGGGGTTATTTTATTCCTTCAGTGGTACTAGGATCTGGGCAGAGCTGAATGTTGGGGGTCATTTTAGTCCCTGTCAGTGGTACTAGGATCTGGGCAGAGCTAAGTGCTGGGGGTTAATTTTTTCCGTCAGTGGTACTAGGATCTGGACATAGTTGATTATTGGGGATCATTTTTTTACTGTCAGTGGTACTAGGATCTGGGCAGAGCTGAGTGTTGGGGGTCATTTTAGTTCCCGACAGTGGTACTAGGATCTGGGCAGAGCTGATTATTGGGGGTCATTTTAGTCCCTGTCAGTGGTATTAGGATCTGGGCAGAGCTGATAATTTGGGGTCATTTTAGTCCCTGTCAGTGGTACTAAGATCTGGGCAGAGCTAAGTGCTGGGGGTTATTTTTTTCCGTCAGTGGTACTAGGATCTGGACATAGTTGATTATTGGGGATCATTTTTTTACTGTCAGTGGTACTAGGATCTGGGCAGAGCTGAGTGTTGGGGGTCATTTTAGTTCCCGACAGTGGTACTAGGATCTGGGCAGAGCTGATTATTGGGGGTCATTTTAGTCCCTGTCAGTGGTATTAGGATCTGGGCAGAGCTGATAATTTGGGGTTCATTGTATTCCCTGTCAGTGGTACTAGGATCTGGGCAGAGCTGAATGTTGGGGGTCATTTTAGTCCCTGTCAGTGGTACTAGGATCTGGGCAGAGCTAAGTGCTGGGGGTGATTTTATTCCGTCAGTGGTACTAGGATCTGGGTAAAGCTCAGCATTGGGGGTCATTTTGTTCCCTGTCAGTGGTACTCAGATCTGGGCATAGTTGATTATTGGGGATCATTTTTTTACTGTCAGTGGTACTAGGATTTGGGCAGAGCTGAGTGTTGGGGGTCATTTTAGTCCCTGTCAGTGGTACTAGGATCTGGGCAGAGCTGATTATTGGGGGTCATTTTAGTCCCTGTCAGTGGTATTAGGATCTGGGCAGAGCTGATAATTTGGGGTCATTTTATTCCCTGTCAGTGGTACTAGGATGTCGGCAGAGCTGAGTGTTGGGGTTCATTGTATTCCCTGTCAGTGGTACTAGGTTCTGGGCAGAGCTGAGTGTTGGGGGTTATTTTATTCCTTCAGTGGTACTAGGATCTGGGCAGAGCTGAATGTTGGGGGTCATTTTAGTCCCTGTCAGTGGTACTAGGATCTGGGCAGAGCTAAGTGCTGGGGGTTAATTTTTTCCGTCAGTGGTACTAGGATCTGGACATAGTTGATTATTGGGGATCATTTTTTTACTGTCAGTGGTACTAGGATCTGGGCAGAGCTGAGTGTTGGGGGTCATTTTAGTTCCCGACAGTGGTACTAGGATCTGGGCAGAGCTGATTATTGGGGGTCATTTTAGTCCCTGTCAGTGGTATTAGGATCTGGGCAGAGCTGATAATTTGGGGTCATTTTAGTCCCTGTCAGTGGTACTAAGATCTGGGCAGAGCTAAGTGCTGGGGGTTATTTTTTTCCGTCAGTGGTACTAGGATCTGGACATAGTTGATTATTGGGGATCATTTTTTTACTGTCAGTGGTACTAGGATCTGGGCAGAGCTGAGTGTTGGGGGTCATTTTAGTTCCCGACAGTGGTACTAGGATCTGGGCAGAGCTGATTATTGGGGGTCATTTTAGTCCCTGTCAGTGGTATTAGGATCTGGGCAGAGCTGATAATTTGGGGTTCATTGTATTCCCTGTCAGTGGTACTAGGATCTGGGCAGAGCTGAATGTTGGGGGTCATTTTAGTCCCTGTCAGTGGTACTAGGATCTGGGCAGAGCTAAGTGCTGGGGGTGATTTTATTCCGTCAGTGGTACTAGGATCTGGGTAAAGCTCAGCATTGGGGGTCATTTTGTTCCCTGTCAGTGGTACTCAGATCTGGGCATAGTTGATTATTGGGGATCATTTTTTTACTGTCAGTGGTACTAGGATTTGGGCAGAGCTGAGTGTTGGGGGTCATTTTAGTCCCTGTCAGTGGTACTAGGATCTGGGCAGAGCTGATTATTGGGGGTCATTTTAGTCCCTGTCAGTGGTATTAGGATCTGGGCAGAGCTGATAATTTGGGGTCATTTTATTCCCTGTCAGTGGTACTAGGATGTCGGCAGAGCTGAGTGTTGGGGTTCATTGTATTCCCTGTCAGTGGTACTAGGTTCTGGGCAGAGCTGAGTGTTGGGGGGTCATTTTAGTCCCTGTGAGTGGTACTAGAATCTGGGCAGAGCTCAGCATGTGGGGTCATTTTATTCCCTGTCAGTGGTACTAGGATCTGGGCAGAGCTCAGTGTTGGGGGTTATTTTATTTCCTGCCAGTGGTACTAGGATCTTGGCAGAGCTGAGTATTGGGGGTTATTTTATTTCCTGCCATTGGTGCTAGGATCTTGACAGAGCGTAGAATTGGACCTTAGATAATTTCCTGACAGTGGTACTAGAATCTGGGCAGAGTGGTAGTGATCATGGGGAATGGAATAGAACATTCCCATGATAAATTAGTGTCTCTGACACATCCACGGGTGATTGCCGCAGCGCCTTCCTAGCTTTTTCCTTTTCCCATCTCCAGACGCTCTGGAATATGTAAAGAGCCGTATGTGATAGACGGGGGAATGATTACATCCACATCTGTAATAATATATGGCGGCCCAGCCAGAGTGTATGCATCTATACAGAGAAAATCCACTGCACACATCCAGCAAGTTTATTTTATGTTATCCGCCCGCAATGAAATGACTCTCCGCCGCCAACCGAAATCACCGCCATTTCTATGCAAATTCTGCAGATTGTTTGCTGCATGGTGGAAGAGAGTCCAACTGCCATGCAGATTATACTGAGGATTAAATCCCGCATACAGGACAAGAGAAGTGGTACTGTGCAGAGTCCATACATACAGAATGATAACAGGTAATGAGAATTACACCCAGCATACAGAACAACAGAAGTGCACCAGTTTTAGAAAAGCACTGAAACCGGATCGCAGGGTTGTTTTGTTTGGTGCAGGCAAACGCACTACATTTGTGACATGTCATTAACATTGCACTGACACTCACTACAGATTTCAAGGGCAGTACAAATTGAACGTGATGCAGGAAATGTGCACAGATCGGGGGTATCCAGCACCCCATTTAAGTGTAAACTGGGGCTCAGAGGCATTTGACTGCTGTGTGCCTCTCTGAATGTAGAGGACATTAGGTGGCCCCCTCAGGTAATGCTTGTTCTTTCTAGTGGTATTGGTGCTTTGTTGAGGCAGTGGGAGACGTTGGCTCCTGCTGCTGTCAGTCAAATACTGTTACAAAGCAGCGGAGGGCAGGGTTGAGCTGTGCTGTCTGTGTCTATAGATGCAGGCAGCGTGGCTCAGGATCGAGCCAGCAGGTGTATCACAATAGGAAGCGGTTTCCTGTGGTGGCACACAGAGAAGAGGAGGAGCCACAAGTGCCGGTTGGGGACCCAAGAAGAGGAGCATCAGGGCCGTTCTGTGCAATTCAATGCCACAGAGCAGGTAAGTATTCGTTATTTTACAAAAAAAGAAAAGAAAAAATAATAAATAAACTTTACAATTGCCTAAGGGCAGATGGATTCCAAGAAGTAAATGCTACATGAATGTTCTGCCCTTACAGAAGATGGCCACAGCCAGAAACGCTAGGGGGTATTTTTCGAAGTGACTTCTCAACAAAATAAAGCATGGAGACATGGATGAATGGTTGAGTTTGCGTTGAATAATAAAGTGGTTGTAAACCCTGTATTACCACTTTACCAACAGGTAAGCCTATAATAAGTAAATAACTCCTAAACTTGCACCATTTAGGAGATATTCATTGAATCTGCATGTGCCGACGTCATTGGCACATGTGCACTAAAGAAACAGCTCACTCGTGCGTTTCTTCAGTAGCTGTGCCGTGACGAGCAGCTCCCGGGCGCACCCGCAGGAGTGATGTCACCACGGCACGGTCCGACCAATCACAGCTCCGGCCAAACCCTGAAATAACTCTGGGAGAAGTCGCCGGTCAGAGCGGTGTATGAGGACCGCTGCAATCCATCTAAGGTAAGTATTTCATAATGTAGCTAGTATGTGATGCATACTAGCTCATTATGCCTTTGTCTTGCAGGTTGTTTTTTTTTTTTTTTTTTTTTTTTTTTTTACAACCACTTTAAAAATGAATTAAATTGTGTTTTCAGGTTGTGGTGCTCAGATACAGTTTAGTTCTGCTGTAACGTCTGTTACTTTTTCCAGCTAGGCTGAGTTTTGTTTACATTTTCTGCTCTCCATAGGTCTCTCCTGAGATCAGGACATTGATTGTTTATGCCTGAGGTTGATGAGGCATTTCCAGTAAAGTGGGCGGTGCCAAATGTCTGAGTTATGAATAATGATCATCCCCAGCCAATCACTGAGGGGTTTATTTAGTGGTGGGTCTGAGGGAAGGTAATAAATAATTGGAGCTACCTTCCAGAGAGTTCTTTCTCTCCTGGGCTTAGGATGGAGAAGATGTGGAGGAGTGTTCTCTGCTGAGGAAGAAGGTCCAGGTGCTGGATATGACAAGAAGAACTCTCTGCTCACCATTTCAGGTACCTGTGACTGCTATCAGAGGGCCAAATATTACTCAGGGGCCCCTTCACACCAGGTACAGCCTACCACAGCCCCAAGACAAGGCGGGAAGCCCTTTTCCCTCTCATTCCAGTTCAGGCCTACAATGCCTTTTGCCTTTCATGCCAGTACATCATGCACAGCGTGAGGTGATACAGTCCAATGCCTCGCACAACGCTGCCGCCATTAGAACTTTATAAAATGTCACTTTTGATTAAAGCAGAACTTCAGTCCGCCTCACAGGTGGCTCCTCCCCCCCGACAACGTTGTTACTGCGCATGCAGAGATGTGCCAACCAGCTCTGTCTGTCCTTTGGGTCCTGTCAGAGCCCATCGGCACATCTGTGCATGTGCAGGTGATTTTCTACCAAGACGGGGAAGAGTTTGGACTTCCCCAAAAGCCATCTTTGCACATGTGCGAGAATCCCCGCGCATGCGCGGATGGTAGGGGAAACGGCGCATTTATACCATACGATGCGGTGTGGGCAAACGCGTTTTTGACCTGTATTTGGGATGTTGTTAAAGTGGTTGTAGCCCTAAAAAAAAAAAAAGAAAACAAAGATCCTGTTCGTTTAAGGTTAGATCTACAACACAGTGCTTGTGCTGTGTAATTTGTCCCTTCCTACCTTGTAATATTCCTGGTTGATCCCGCCAGTTCCTGTGTCCCCTTGTCAGTGCTGACCACGGTAATCATGGCTGCTCAGCCATAATCAGCATGATCGGGTTACGTGCCTCCGTCATCCCGCTGTGAGTCTCTCCCCTCTGCCCCTCCATCCCTGCCTGTCAGCGCGAGAGCGGCTCTCCTCCCTGCCCCTCCCTAATCAGCTGCAATATGCAGCACATATACATGTATCCCCTCTGGATTATGCTGCAGTTAACTACTATGTATTTTTTTTTTTTTTTTTTTTTAATGAAAAGGCTAAATATCTTTACCCACAGCGCCGATGTGTGGTCACATGATCCTCCTCTGCTGGCCAGCTGACATCACAGGGAATCTCGGGCCCTCCCACTTCTCTTCATAGATCGGGGAAGAAGAGTGGAGGGGATCACGTGACTGCACAGCTGTGGTGTGGAGAAAAGGTATTAAAATCGAAGTGTGGTTTTTTTTTGCATATTCATACTTACCTAGGTGAATGCAGCATCAGCGTCTCTTCACTGAGAACCGAGCCACAGAACCTCACCTATGCTCGGTTCTCTCACCTCCCCTAGCGGAGAGCTGCTGTCAGTCAGCATCTCTCCTGCTCTGCTCCTCCAGGCTCATTGGAGCGCTGAGCTGTGGAAGGGCAGGGAGCGGCCGTCTCAGCGGCTCACTGAGAGGCTGAGACTGCCATCAGTCCAGGCAGCTGGCGGATCCAGACTTCCTAAGTCGGGATGACTCGGTGCCTTGACTGATTGCAGTGGAGAGATGTCGCCGGCCGGTGGGGGAGACGAGGGCGGCTGCGGGGGCTTAGTTCTCGGGTAAGTAATTCATAATGTGTAAGTAATTCATAATGAGCTAGTATGCTATGCATACTAGCTCATTATGCCTTTGTCTTGCAGGGATTTTTTTTTTTTTTTTACCAGGGTTTACAACCACTTTAAGCCTTTTCATTTAACCTCCCTGACAGTATTCCTGAGTGTGGCTCGGAGTTAAATTTCAGTACCATTAGCGGTAACCCGGAGCCACACTCGGGATTACATCTCAGGATCCTGGTGCAATGTTACTTACCTTGTCCCCAGGATCCTGCGATGTCCCCCCCACTGTGTCTGCGGGCTCCGTCCTCTGCCCGAAGCCTCTCTGTGCTGGGCTCCGTTCCCTGGGAGCGCCGAGACGCATGGGGGCGGAGCCTGGCGGCAAATTAAAAAAATGTAAACATCATAACACATACAGTACTGTAATCTTACAGATTACAGTACTGTATGAAATCATTTCACATCCCTTTTGTCCCCAATGCTTTGGCCCATGCCCTGCATGCAGTTTTATATTATATATACTGTTCTTTCTGCCTGGAAACTGGAGATTGTCCATAGCAACCAAAAAGTGTCCCTTTACCTCAAAAGTGGCTTTAGACCAGCTAGAAAACAGCGATAGTAAATTAGAACACTTGCAGAATTGAGCGATAGTGAATCGTGGTGAAATTTATTTTATTATTATTATATTATTATTATTTTTTAAAATTATTTATTTTTATTTATTATATTATAATTTATGATTTTGTGTTTCAAACTTTATCATACCCGGGATATCTACTATACTCTTGGTGGACAGATCTAAGTGTGTTATTGCTAAGAATGACAGGCCTAAAATATAAAACGCCAAATTTCTATGCAAAATAATTGTACCGCTTTGAGATGCAAAAATCTGAAATAATCATACCGCCAGGGAGGTTAAAAAAAAAACATACATAGTAATTAATGGCAGCATAATCCGGAGGGGATAAATGTAAAGCCACTATGTGACTTTACAAACACTTAAACGTTGCACTGACAATGCTGCAGATCGCAAGGGTGGTGCGATTCGAGTGCGGTTCAGAAAATGGTCATGGAATGCGGGTTTCCCGCATTTCATTCTAGTGTGAACAGGCCCCAAATGTATATCAACATTTCACATGGGCGACAGTCTCTACTTCCCTCTGAAAAGTGATTTACTTTGGAGGGGAAGAGCAGGGGCTTCCAGGTTGTTCAGGAGGCGGATCCTGCCACCTCCATCAATGCATATTTTTTGGCTTTTTTCTTTGAAGCTATTTGTTCCCCTGTAGTCTGTTAAATATACCCTTAAAAGTGTTTTGTGATATCTTTTTGATAAGATGCTCTTCACCCATGCTTTTTTCAGTTTAATTGCTCTAGCTTACCTCTGAGGACTACAAAACCACACTTGTGAAACATCAACAGGACAGAAAGTAAGGGGAAATCGCTCCATCAGACCCCTGAATAAGGATCCTTCAACACAGGCAATTAGATCGGTCCACCTGTCAGTTTTTCAGGATTGGAAGGTCCATGCATTCCTGTGGACTGGTCTGTTACACCTACCTACTTCAGGGTCCGATCAGGCCCGCTAAAAAAAAGTTGAGGGCGACTTTGTCCTCTTCCGTTTGGGTGGACCGGAACGAAGGCAGCCAGATGTAAACAGAGTCCATTTACTCCTGGCTGCCCACAGCGCAGAGCAAGGTCTGTCCGTGCAAAAACTGAGTGGACACAGGCCTGTTAGCTGACCGCTCTGCTCTGATCAGCAGAAGACCAGCTTACAGATCTCTTGCTGATTGGAACAGAATGCGTCTGTGTGAACGGGCGCTAAGTGCGAAAATAGCAGCAAATTTGTGAAAACTAAAGTGACTGGGGGCCGTCTTTACGTTTACCCACCATAAATCAAGGATTCCACCCCGAGATGGAAATGTTAGCCTTCCATAGTACTTTGGAGGGTCACCCTTCACCACCCCAAGAGGATGAGTGTCATGTTCTCTTTTTGGGCTCATTTACACTTGCTTCACCAAAGCCTCATCGAAGCCCCACCAAAGCCTCATCGAAGCACCAAGCAAAAGCAAGGTGTAAACAGGACTTTAAGCTAACCATTTTATTTAGTGACAGGAGCTTTGACCGGTGTTTAGAGAGCTTTAAAAAAGCGTGTCTGAAGCAGTGTTTTGAAGGAAGTGTAAACTAGCCCTAATAGTCAGTAAAAATCCAAAATGTTTAATCAGTTATATTATCAGACTGATATCTGTGCAATTTGATTGTTCATGGTTTCTGAGATAATTCTGGATGATAATTAATTTCTCTTTTTCTTTATAAAATGACATTATATGAAAGAGCTAAAAATTCCCGAACCTTTCCATCAATTCCTCATATTCACAGAAGCACCAAAATCACAATACAAAACCCCAAAGGGAAAACGTACAATGAACTATTCAGTAATAAAATGAGCTGAAACCAGGTTAATGAGGAATTAACAAGACTCTTTCATGATAAAGGAATGTATAAAACATGGAACCCGGGAAATATATATGCGAGAAATAGAGGATGACTCTCTACAGAGAACACTGAGCTCCTCACATCCGTCTCTGCGGCTGAAGAGCTTATAATCTAATGTCCCACCACAGACACACACTATTATTATTATTATAAATTTTTATAGCTCTGACATATTCCCACGGTGATGTGCAGAGAACATGTAATGTACTCAGTATCTTGAGGTATAGTCGAGATCAGAGGTACTCCTGGATCTGTGAGTGGCCCTAAACCTGGGGCACAGTGTTTGGGTGATGAAATCTGTGTGTATGTTATAAAATTTGGTTGATTGCAGCAGATGGAGTGCCCTCTCTGATGGGACGGATTGCTTGCAGATGGAGGGTCTGTGCTGGTGGGAGATTGCCTGCAAATCGAGGGTCTGCCTTGGTGGATTGGAATGTGTACAGATGGAGGTCTGCACTAGTGCGATGGATTGCCCACAGATGGAGGTCCGCACTGGTGGGACAGATTCCCTACAGATGGAGGGCCTGCACTGGTGGGATGGATTGCCTACAGATGGAGTTCTGCACTGGTGGGCCAGATGGCCTGCAGATGGAGGGTCTGCACTGGTGGGATGGATTCTTACAGATGGAGGGTCTGCACTGGTGGGACGGATGGCCTGCAGATGGAGGGTCTTCACTGGTGGAATGGATTTCCTACAGTTGGAGGATCTGCACTGTTGGGACAGATTCCTACGGTTGGAGGGGTTGCACTGATGAGATGGATTCCTTCAGATGGAAGGTCTTCACTGGTGGGATGGATGGCCTACAGATAGGGGTCTGCACTAGTGGGACGGATTCCCTACAGTTGAAGGGCCTGCACTGGTGTGATAGATTCACTAGAGCTGGAGGGTCTGTACTGGTGGGACGGATTCCTACAGTTGGAGGGCCTGCACTGGTGTGATGAATTCCCTACAGTTGGAGGGTCTGCATTGGTGGGACGGATTCCTACAGTTGGAGGGTCTGCACTGGTGGGAACGGATTCCCTACAGATGGAGGGTCTGCACTGGTGGGATGAATTCCCTACAGATGGAGGGTCTGTACTAGTGGGACGGATTCCTACAGTTGGAGGGTCTGCACTGGTGGGACGGATTCCTATAGTTGGAGGGTCTGCACTGGTGGGACGGATTCCCTACAGATGGAGGGTCTGTACTGGTGGAATGGATTCCTACAGATGGAGGGGCTGCACTGGTGGGACGGATTCCCTACAGATAGAGGGTCTGCACTGGTGGGACGGATTTCCTACAGATGGAGGGTCTGCACTGGTGGGATAAATGGCCTACAGATGGAGGGTCTGCACTAGTGGGATAAATGGCCTACAGATGGAGGTCTGCACTGGTGGAACGGATTTCCTACAGATTGAGGTCTGCACTGGTGGGACAGATTTCCTACAGATTGAGGTCTGCACTGGTGGGACAGATTTTCTACAGATGGAGGGTCTGCACTGGCGGGATAAATGGCCTACAGATGGAGGGTCTGCACTAGTGGGATAAATGGCCTACAGATGGAAGTCTGCACTGGTGGGACAGATTTCCTACAGATGGAGGGTCTGCACTGGTGTGACGGATTCCTACAGTTGGAGGGTCTGTACTGGTGGGACGGATTCCCTACAGATGGAGGGTCTGCACTGGTGTGACGGATTCCTACAGTTGGAGGGTCTGTACTGGTGGGACGGATTCCCTACAGATGGAGGGGCTTTACCGGTGAGACAGATTCCCTGCAGATGGAGGGGCTTCACCGGTGAGAAAGATTCCCTACAGATTGTGAGTGGCTAAAATCACCAAGAGATGCAGCATGATAGGAAAATGCGTCTACATGAGACAGACTCCCCAACATCTACCCACCTGATTGTTATATGATTATTGCTGGAGGTTAAAGAATTTATAAAAAATTCTCTTGTCATTTTCTAGTTTGGCCCTACAATTCTCCTCTCTGCCAATCAGACACACAAACCCAGCCTCTGGTACTTGTGCACTTCTTGGCTCAGTTTACAAATGCTTGACACAAATCGGCTCCTTCTGCAACCTTTCAGTTTGTGACTTTCTACACAGTAATGTGGCAGTCTGATCACTGGAGGGGGGCTGGGAAAGAGGTTGTGTTTGAAAACTCTGCTAAGCATTGTACTATCTCTGACATGCACAGTTGGATGGAGATTTTCTTGTGTATGTCTATTAAGAATGGGCATTTGGTTTTCTCCTGTCTTTAATTGATACATCAAATGACTCCAATTCCTCGTAACATTTCCATACATAGTTACATAGTAGGTGAGGTTGTAAAAAGACACAAGTCCATCAAGTCCAACCTATGTGTGTGATTATATGTCAGTATTACATTGTATATCCCTGTATGTTGCGGTCGTTCAGATGCTTATCTAATAGTTTTTTTAAAACTATTGATGCCCCCCGCTGAAACTACCACCTGTGGAAGGGAATTCCACATCCTTGCCACTCTAATGCTCTGTACACACGGTCGGATTATCTGATGGAAAATGTTCGATGGGAGCTTGTTGTCGGAAATTCCGACCGTGTGTAGGCTCCATCAGACATTTTCCATTGGAATTTCCGTCACACAAAATTTGAGATCTGGATCTCAAATTTTCCGACAACAAAATCCGTTGTCGTAAATTCCGATCGTGTGTACACAATTCCAACGCACAAAGTTTCACGCATGCTCGGAATCAAGCAGAAGAGCTGCACTGGCTATTGAACTTCATTTTTCTCGGCTCGTCGTATGTGTTGTATGTCACCGCGTTCTTGACATTCGGAATTTCCGTCAAGATTTGTGTGACCGTGTGTATGCAAGACAAATTTGAGCCAACATCCGTCGAAAAAAATCTATGAA
Source organism: Lithobates clamitans (assembly GCA_037952925.1). NCBI lineage: Eukaryota > Metazoa > Chordata > Amphibia > Anura > Ranidae > Lithobates > Lithobates clamitans. Next base: position 3,598,773 of record JBBGZY010000020.1, on the reverse strand, counting down.
TTTTGTTGTCGGAATGTCCGATCGTGTGTACGGGGCGTTACAGTAAAGAAATCTTTACACAGTTTAAGGGTAAACCTCTTTTCTTCTAATTTTAGTGAGTGGCCACGTGTCTTAATAAACTCCCTTCTGCACTAAAGTTTTATCCCTATCGTGGGGTCACCAGTACGGTATTTGTAAATGGAAATCATGTTCCCTCTCAAGCGTCTCTTCTCCAGAGCGAATAAGTTCAGTGCTCGCAACCTTTCCTCTTAACTAATATCCTCCAGACCCTTTATTAGCTTTGTTGCCCTTCTTTGTACTCGCTCCATTTCCAGTACATCCTTCCTGAGGACTGATGCCCAGAACTGGACAGCATACTCCAGGTGCGGCCGGACCAGAGTCTTGTAGAGTGGGAGAATTATCGCTTTATCCCTGGAGTTAATCACCCTTTTAATGCATGCCAATATTCTGTTTGCTTTGTTAGCAGCAGCATTGCATGCCACTGCCGAGCCTATCATCTACTGTGACCCCCAGGTCCTTTTCCATCCTAGATTCTCCCAGAGGTTCTGCCCTAGTGAGTAGATTGCATTCATATTTTTGCCACCCAAATGCATTATTTTACATTTTTCTACATTAAACCTCATTTACCATGTAGTTGCCCACCCCATTATTTGTTCAGATCTTTTTGCAAGGTTTTCACATCCTGCGGAGAAGTTATTGCCCTGCTTAGCTTAGTGTCGTCCGCAAATACAGAGTTTGAGCTGTTTACCCCATCCTCCAGGTGGTTTATGAACAAATTAAACAGGATTGGTCCCAGCACAGAACCTTGGGGGACCTCACTTCCCAACCCTGACCATTCCGAGTATTCCCCATTTATCACCACCCACTGAACTCGCCCTTGTAGCCAGTTTTCAATCCATGTACTCACCCTATGGTCCATGCCAACGGACCTTACTTTGTACAGTAAACGTTTATGGGGAACTGTGTCAAATGCTTTTGCAAAATACGGGTCTTCCTTTATCTAGATGGCAGCTCACCTCCTCATAGAAGGGTAATAGATTGGTTTGGCAAGAACGATTCTTCATGAATCCATGCCGATTACTGCTAATGATACCGTTTTCATTACTAAAATCTTGTATATAGTCTCTTATCCCCTCCAAGAGCTTGCATAGTATTGATGTTAGACTAACTGGCCTGTAATTCCCAGGGATGTATTTTGGCCCTTTTTTAAATATTGGTGCTACATTGGCTTTTCTCCAATCAGCTGGTACCGTTCCAGTCAGTAGACTGTCAGTAAAATTTAGGAACAATGGTCTGGCAATTACTTGACTGAGTTCCCTAAGTACCCTTGGGTGCAAGTCATTTGATCCCGGTGATTTATTAATGTTAAGTTTCCCAAGTCTATTTCTAATTCTGTCCTCTCGGCGGCCGGGCCTTGTCGCCGAGCGCCTGCATATTTGCGTGCAATAGCGCCGGCAGAGCTGTGCTGAGAACGTGCGCTCTGCATGCTCCCAGCACAGTTACTGGCTACTAACTGAAAGCTCCCCTTCGCGCCTTGCAATCAGGAGCTTTCCGATCATGTGACAGCTAATCAAGGTGGTCACATGACCGTAAGCCCCACCTCCCGGCATACTAAACCTCTAAAGGGCTGGCAGACACCAGCTCTAAGGGGTTAAAGACCAACTGAACCTTCATTTCAAATCAACTCAATATATTCTAAGTTCATCAAAAGAAAAGTTGTGCAAAGTCTTACTGTTTGTTTCCTTTACAAAACAACCACAAGTGGAAAAGCCTGTCCCCTGCCCACATGCTGCAGAGAAGGACCCTTGCTCTGTGTGGAAGCAGTGGTCTCTGTGCACAGGTATGACACGCCACCTGCTGAGTGCCCATGAGATCTTTCCAATCAGCAGGGAATGCTGCGAATTTCTGAGCTGTAGTTCTTACTCAGTGGGCGGGAAGGGGGTGTAAGACCTTTGCGGAGAGACCACTGCTTTCACACAGAAATAAAGGGTTCTTCTCTGCAGCATACCAGCAGGGGACTGGCTTTCCTATTCAGGTTGTGGTTGTTTTATAAAGGAAATAAATAAGTCCTTGGAATGTATCTAGCTAATGTAAAGTAAAAGTCCTCTTGCTCTTTAAGATGTATGTTCCCTCTTATCGGGTACAGAGAGCTTAAAGTGTTACTAAACCTGTCTGTTTTTTTCTTGTTCTGATGGAACCCTCATTTAAATAAAGAATGTTCAAAAACAAAAAAACTTAGTGCTACTAAACCCACAACAGTAAAGTCATTCTGTATACTGTATGCAGTAAAGCATGCTTGTTATACTTAGGAACCTAAGGGGTTAATCTTGCGCATTGTGTAAAAAAGGCTGTTTGATCCTGCTTCTCTATTCCTCCCCTTCTTTTACTGTCCCAAATCCATCTGCTGATAGTACAGAGCCTTTGGGGCACTCTGTGTATGCTCAGCTTGGTGTTTTTTGCTAGAGAGTTACCGTATTTATCGGCATATAACACGCACAGGCGTATAACACGCACCTTCATTTTAGGAGGGAAGTTTCAGGAAAAAAACTTAAATTTTAAATAAAGAACTTTGAAGCAAAATAAGAGTCAGTGCCCATCAATGTAGCCTCACCATTGCCCATCTGCAGCCTCACAATTGCCCATCAATGCAGCCTGATCATTGCCCACCTACAGTCTTATAATTGCCCATCAATGCAGCCTGATCAATGCCCATCTGCAGCCTCACAATTGCCCATCAATGCAGCCTGATCAATGCCCATCTACAGCCTCACAATTGCCCATCAATGCAGCCTGATCAATGCCCATCTGCAGCATGATCAATGCCCATCTGCAGCCTGATCAATGCCCATATGCAGCCTCACCATTGCCATGAATGCAGGAGATGGGACTTCCTTTTACAGAGGCTGCTGAGTAAAGATGAGATTCTCGCTGTATGTAATCTGACGGCGTTCGTCCCGCCCCCCTCTCCGTTCCCTCCTAGACAGCCCAAATTTCAGTATCGGCGTATAACACGCACACACTATTTGCACCCCATTTTCAGGGTGAAAAAGTGAGTGTTATACGCCAATAAATACAGTATTTTTTTTCTTGGGAGAGTGCATGTGATCAGCACAGGGCCAATCGGCCCTGTCCAGACAGAGGGTCAGGGCTCCTACAGCCTCATAGGACAGTGGGAGGAGAATGAAAACTCCTCCTACAAGCTTTAACCAGAAACTGATAGAAGTCACAAGACTGCTATAAACTGCTGATAAGAAAAGGTGTTTAGCAGTTTATTTACTAAAATAATTGCATTTCCATGTTCTGTGTACTGTGGGAGTCCAGATATAGTGAATGCAGGCTCCTGGGTTTAGTAACACTTAAATATCTAACCATAAAAATTTCCTGTACACTGGATGATCCCTTGAACCATTAGCTTGGCACTGACTGGTGTTTGCTCCTTTCATGGCTTTAGCAGTACTTTATATGATGGAATTGCTGGCAATCGCTGAGTGTAAGCACAGGTTGCATTTTCTGTCTGTCTGCAGACTCTCAGACTTCGGCACACTGCCGATGTCGTCTGGCATTTTTTAGTTTATTTAATTAAATAAACCATGCAGGCGACGCTGAGCTGCATCAGTTCAGAGCTGATAATAACGGCTGCAGATTAGTCGATAAACCCCCGCGAATTCCTGTCTTCATCTCATCGCCATGACATCACTGGATGGGGGCACCCCACAAGGAGGAATGACGGCGGCTTATCAGGATAACAGGGGGTGGCAGCTTGCTAATTTGTGCTTTATACCGGGGCCGTAGGCGGCTTTTCTTATTAAACCGTCTGCTACCGTACAACATAACTGCAATTCCATAATCAGATTGAATGCCGCACTGGTTAACCCTTTTCCTGGTGGCGGCGTGGAAGATGTGAGACCAGAGGGTGTGTACTGTCCAGAGATACGGATATTACTCTGATATGTCTCTCTCCTTCTCCCCAGGGGTAGCAGAAATTATCCAGCGCCACGGCCGGAGACGTTTCCTGTGCCGCATTTTGCGCTAGGAGTCATGTTGGTGTGAGAGACGAAGATTAGCTATCCACCGCAGTTATAATGTAGCTGCGGAAAAGTGTGAATGACTCCCGCACATTGTCGCAGCATCCGGCTGTATTTTCGCCTGAAGGTTCATTATTGTGACGTCCACATTATCCTGATTACCCAGAAAATTGGCTATGATTTGCATGCGAAAGTGCGCTCTGAAAATGCAACTTTCCTCCCAGACTGCAGAAAATGAAAGATTCCCCGTCTTCGGAATTAGAGGATATTACACTTTACGACTCATTCGCCGTCCTGACACTAATGTAAACGCCTCATATACATTAATCGCCCTTTGTAGCTGGAGGCAGAAGAGGAAATCAGACGTTTCCATCCTCATTTCAGTTTGGGGAGATGCGTGCTCCGCTGGGAACGCGCAGTGCGCCGCAGATTGTATAAACACATAAACATGCAGATAATTACAATATAAATGGAGTCTCCGCTCTCTGCAATGTACCTGTGATTTAGCTACACGCAATGTTAATATGCTGACCCCTGCACGTCAATCTGAGTGGAAAGCGCTGACATCAATGCTAATGGATTAGAGGAGACGATCCTGCAGACGATAATAGATAGAGAGCATTGTAAGAGGGCAGTACAGGGACTTCTCCTCAGTTAGTAACCCCTTCTCGATCAGTAGCCGTCTTCCCTTTTAGGACCGCAGTGGAGAGGACTATACAGTGCGAGCATCCATCCGTTCTTAGAAGATAGGCAAAAAATGGAGAAAGATTATGGCAGAACAAGGTTTAGGCAAGGCTGTTTTTTTATTTTTATTCCCAAGCTCAAAGGGCGCAACAACAAAACCCCAAAAGTGAACCAAAAATGTACGTGAACACACAAAGTGCACTTAGGGTGTCCATTGGTTCCCTCCTGAGGAGGAAGGACCCTTCCCTGACCCCTCGGTGCGCAAGGCTCCTGACGGGGGTAAGGCACACCCAGATCCAGGGACCCGGTTCCCCACAATCAGATGATACTTAAAGGCCACACATCCTGCCTGTAGACGTCAGGGTAGGCCCGAAAACCCACATCCCACCATCCAAGTGGAAAAGGAACACATACATAAATGCAGAGTGACACGCACATGGAGAGAAAAAATAATAGTGCAGAAATTAAAAGGTGCCTCTGGAGGTTCAGAGGCAGGCACTTGTAGTCTTGTTAGCTGATCATTGTAAGAAGACAGAAATCACAAGCTGGGAGGAAGTGTGTTTGACTTCTGGGCACTATGTTATGTATGTTAACTGTTGATGATATAAATGGCCTGGTCATAAGTACACCAAGCACGTAAACGTGTATGCATGTTTATACCCTCCCATGTTAGCACATTTATATCTGCTCTCATTTATATCTCTCTATATACCCTTGTGTACCCTGCCTCTATAAGCACATACTGTATGTATGCTCTTTCTATATGTACATATAACCCCTTACATACACATGTACACTGCTTCCTATATATACATGTATACCCCCATATACACATGTAAACATTTTTTTACACACGAGTTCTCTACCTCTAAATGTACCATGCGTACTGTGTGTGCTGTATACTTTTGGGTGTTTTACCACTTAACCTCCGGGCTATTTTTTGCGATACGGCACTGCAAGACTTTACCCACTTCAGCCCCGGAAGGATTTACCCCCTTAGACCCCTTTCACACTGGGGCTGTGGCCGCATTATCGCTAAATGACGCTTGTTTTAGCTGCGCTTTAGTTCTGTTTAAGTGGTGCTTTTCGGCCGCTAGCAGGGCTTGTTTAACCTCAAAAAAGGGGTTAAAAGCTCCCGTGTTGCGGTGCTTCCGAAACGCTTTTCAGACGCTTTGGAAGCGCTGCCCATTCATTTTAATGTGCAGTGCATTTTGGGAGCGCTAAATACAGCGCTCCCAAACCGCCCCAAATATGCTGCTTGCAGGACTTTTCCTCACGTCCCGCAAGCACACCACCCCAGTATGAAAAGTCACACTGAAATGAATGGGAGGTGGTTTTCAGGTGCTTTACAGGCGCTATTTCTAGTGCTAAAATGCCTGAAAACTGCCTCAGTGTGAAAGGGGTCTTAATGACCAGGTAATTTTGCGATACGGCACTATGTCGCTTCAACTGACAGTTGCGCGGACAATGGATATGCGACGCTGTACATAAACAAAATTAATGTCTTTTTTTCCCCACAAATAGAGGTTTCTTTTGGTGGTATTTGATCACCTCTGCGGGTTTTATTTTTTGCTCTATAAACAAAAAAAGACCGTAATATCCTCTAAAAGACCGACAATTTTGAAAAATAATAATAATAATTTTCTACTTTTTGCTATAATACATATCCCCCCCCCCCCCCCAAAAAAAATGTAAAAAATGTATTCATCAGTTTGGGCCAATATGTATTCTGCTACATATTTTTGGTAAAAAAAAATCCCAATAAGCGTATATTGATTGGTTTGCGCAAAAGTTATTGCATCTACAAAATAGGGGAAAGATTTAGGGACTTTTTATTTTTTATATTGTTTTTACTTGTAATGGCGGCTATCTGTGATTTTTAGCGGGACTGCGACATTGTGGCATCTGACCCTAAGTGACACCAATACAGTGATCAGTGCTATAAAAATGCACTAATCACTGTATAAATACACTGGCAGGGAAGGGGTTAAAACTAGGGGGCGATCAAGGGGTTTAGTGTTCCCTAGTGCTTTCTTACTGTGGGGGGAGTGGACTAACAGGGAGTAGAGAGAGATTGCTGTTCTGAATCACTAGGAACAGTAGATCTCTCTCTCCTCCCCTGTCAGAATGGGGATCTGCCTTGTTTACATTGGCAGAACCCCGTTCTACCTCTGTGAGGAGCAATCGTGGGTGGCCGGCGAACATCAAGTCCGCTGGACCCGCGCGCGCCCTCCCCCTGCACGCAGTGGGCTTGCGCGCCCACATGATCACATGCATGGACTGATGTACGGGTACATTGGTTCGCGCAGCCAAGCTGCCTTTCCACGGTCGGCAAGAGGTTAACTGACAATTGCATGATCATGGAACGCTGTACCCAAATAAAATTTATATAATTTTTTCCTCCCATATAGAGCTTTCTTTTGGTGGTATTTGATCACCACTGCGTTTTTTATTTTTTGCACTTTAAACAAAAAAAGACAATTTTGATAAAACAATATTTTTTACTTTCTGCTATAAAACGTATCCAATGAAAAACTTGAAAAAATCTAATTTCTTCATAAATTTAGGCTAATACGCGTTTCGCTACATATATTGGTAAAAAAAATAAATGTATATTGATTGGTTTGCGCAAAAAATATAGCAGCTGCAACCTATGGTATGGTATATATTCTGGAATTTTTATTTAATTTTTTTATACTAGTAATGGGGGAGATCAGTGACTTATAGCGGGACTGCAATACTACGGTGGACAGTCGGACATCTAACTGACACTTTGTGGGAACCAGTGACACTAATACAGCGATGATCAGTGCTAAATATATACACTGTCGCTTTACTAATGACACTGGCTGGGAAGGAGTTAAACATCTAGGACACTCAGAGAATTAAATGTGTGCCTAGCCAATGTTTCACTACTGTGTGTGGTGCTTTTACTCAGGGAAGTGATGGATTTTATTCCCGGACACAATCCATCCATCCCTCCCATCAGAACGGAGATCTGCCTTGTTTACATAGACAGAGCTCTGTTTTGAGTCTCTGCCTGACAATCGGCGAGTGCCGGTGTTTTGTCAAATTAGCCCACTCGTCAGAAACTCCAACCATCTCACTTCTGGTTTCTTTAAACCATCAGTAATTGGAGATTTTGACGAATTGCTGTTTGAACACAACACGATTGTTACTCACTCCGATACTAACCAACAAAATTGCAGCCTCTGAGACAACGACAACTTTGTCCTTGTTAAGCGATGTGGTGTCAAAAGTCAAAATCTTCCTGTACCGAACTGTATTCGGTTGCCGGTGTTGTGTCCAAACAGCAATTTGTTGAAATCTCCAATTACTGATGGTTTAAAGAAACTGGAAGTAAGGTGGTTGGCGTTTCTGACCAGTTGACTAATTTGACAGAACGCCGGCGGACATCCAATGCCTAGCACCCGCAGATCAGCTTCTGCTGTGATTAATCACAACAGAAGCAGCACTCGCGCACACCCCCGAGATAGAAGTGTAGAATCATGCATATATACGCGATTCTGCGCAGATGGGCCGCCCTGTAGCAATAAATCTGGAGCCCCTCCTTACATCAGTGTCCCCAGCAGTGGAGCCCCTCCTTACATCAGTGTCCCTAGCAGTTGAGCCCTCCTTACATCTGGTGTCCCCGGCAGCGGAGTCCCTCCTTACATCAGTGTCCCCAGCAGCGGAGCCCTCCTTGCAGTGGAGTCCCTCCTTACATCTGGTGTCCCCGGCAGCGGAGCCGGCCTCATTACATCTGGTGTCCCCAGCAGCGGAGCCCCTCCTTACATCTGGTGTCCCCAGCAGCGGAGCCCCTCCTTACATCTGGTGTTCTTAGCAGCAAAGCCCCTCCTTACATCTGGTGTCCCCAGCAGCAAAGCCCCTCCTTACATCTGGTGTCCCAGCAGCGAAGCCCCTCCTTATATCTGGTGTCCCAGCAGCGAAGCCCCTCCTTACATCTGGTGTCCCCAGTAGCGGAGCCAGCCTCCTTACATCTGGTGTCCCCAGCAGCGGAGCCGGCCTCCTTACATCAGCATTCCCAGCTGCGCAGCGAAGCCCTCCCTCATGTGTCTGTCCCCAGCAGTGGCAGCTACAGTTCCCGGCTTTCTGCAGTGGAGAGGGGAGGGGCCTCCAATTGATCTGTGCAGCCAATAGGCTTCAATGTACAAGAAAATTGTCAACTTGTACACTGAAGAGAGAAGCCGATTGGCTGCCCCTGCCCTCTCCACTGAACACACAGGGAAATAGACCTCGCGGCGGCCACCATCTTTTTGTAGCCCGCCAGCCGTTTTTGCCTTAAACATTCCCGATTTCCCGGGACATAGGCAAAATCCCGGGCAATTTAATCGGGACGAGCTCCGATCGGGACGAGGGTCCCAAAATCGGGATTGTCCCAGGAAAATCAGGACTGTTGGCAAGTATGCCATCGGACCATAGTATAAGATCTTCTCCCTCCTATCATAGGAATGTTACTGCAGTCTCTGGATATACAAAGCTACAGACAATGAAGCTACAGACAATGTTTGTGCTATAGCCATGATGTGTTCTGAGCAGGATTTATGGATCTCGTTTCACTTTGTCACCTTTTCATAAAACAAACAACATACAGAAAGTGAAGCTGGGTGACAGATCGGGTCAGTGACCTACCACAGGATGTGTGACAAATATATTTCATGGTAGAAGGCTTCCTGGCCTGCGGCATATTTCCTAGGATTGCCTGTGACTAAATCTGAAATATCACAGGTTTATGGTAAAGATGAAGTTTGTTTTAAGAGTTGGGAAATAAACAGCTAATTTCTCCACCCACAATCCCTGAGCTCTGTCGTGACTCAGATATGGTGGTCTGCACTTATAGCTACACAACACTCACACCATATCTTTTTGTCACAGATCCAGATACAGGAGATGACGTGGCTGTGTACGCATTTCTTTCAGTTACTCATGTATATAGATTGGCAGTGTAAGCAATATACTCTATATCAAGGGTAGTGAAAATTCAAGGAGGTCTGGTCACTAAAATAATTTTTTGGCCGAGGTCCGAATCACAAGTCTGTGCCATGAAAGATTGTACGCATCTTCTTTTCTTTTTTTGTCGCAAGCCACGGACTCTGGCACTTTTCTTACTGTTTCCTCCATGGGCTATGATAATACTCTGTAAATGTAAATGTCCCCAGTAGTGTTCCCCCTTACATCAGGTGCCCCTACCAGAGTAATTCATTAAATTGGGTACACCCATAAATCAGTTGCCACTGTCAGGGCACCCTCTTATATTAGGTGTCCCCATCAGAGTGCCCCCCTTACATCAGGTTTCTACATCCGTAGGCCCCCTTACCTCATTTGTCCCCATTAGGGTGCCCCCTTACATTAGGTGCCTTCATCAGGTGTCCCCATCACATCAGGTGTGCCCATCAGGTGTCCCCATCACATTAGGTGTGCCTGTCAGAGTGCCCCCTTACATCAGGAGTCCCCATTACAGTGCCATCATACATTAGGTGTTCCCATCACAGTGCCATCATACATCAGGTGTCCCTGTTAGCCTGCCCCCTTACATCAGGTGTCCCATTCAGAGTGCACCTTTACATCAGGTGTCCCCATCAGAGTGCCCCTTTACATCAGCTGTCTTCCTTCACAGTGCCGCCTTACATCAGGTATTCCTGCCCCCTTACATCAGGCGTCCCCATCTCAACAGGTGTGCCCATCAGAGTGCTCCTTTACATCAGGCATTCCTGTCAGAGCGCCCCTTAACATAATATGTGCCCATCAGCGTGCCCCCACTAGCATAAAATGTGCCCATCAGCATGCCCCTTATTTTATGTTAAGGTTCACTCTGATGGGCACATATTATGCTAGTGGTGGCCCGCTGATGGGCACTTATTATGTTAAGGGGCACTCTGATGGGCACAACAAAATGTGCCCATCAGTGTGAACGTTAACATACAATTATGCCCATCAGAATGCCCCTTATTTTATGTTAGGGGTACATTGATTGGTATATTTTTTGTTGTGCTCATCAGAGCAACCCTAACATAATATGTGCCCATCAGCATGCCACCACTAGCATAATATGTGCCCATCAGCATTCCCCCTAAGAGAAAAGGTGCCCATCATTGTACCCCTGTATATATTAGATCCCACATACCTTCAGGACAGGCGGGTAGTGGAAGCCAGCAGAGGTAGAAAGTTACAGGGCCCGAGAGCTGTGCCAGGTGTCTTGCTGAAGGGGGCGGGGTGTGCATCATAACCCGCGGCCGGCAAGGAGTGAGTCGGGAGCCAAGAGAAAAGAGCAGCAGGGGGCAGGTACACACGTGATGTCACGCCTTACCTCGTCGGGAGCCGTGAGATAGGCAGCAGCAGGGGGCGGGGTGCACATGCAATGTCATTATCTGTAGGGACACCCGCTGTCCCTGCGGCGGAGGCACTTTACACTGGCAGCCTGACGGTCCGAACAGAAGCATCGCTCGGTCCGTGTTAGGACTGCGGGCTGCCATTTGATGACAGCTGCTCTATATCATGGATAGAATTAATCAAGAAGGAATCTGAGGCTACAATGAGCTGGGATTGTGTCAGGGCCCACACAGTCTCATAAAGATAATAGTAAAGAGTTAGTTCACCTCATCAAAAACTGCCTATGCAGGTAAGGGGTGACTGTAAATAAAAACAAACTGTGCAGTTTTGACCAAAGTTAAAAAAAAAAGCCCTTGCTACAGGTGTAGACCATTAACGTATCTCCTGAAGTCTTGCTGAAAAATTCCAAGAGATGGCATCATCCCATCCTACCTTATTTCCAGGACGTTGCTATGACACTCCTAGCTGTTACTGCTCACTCATCCCTTTATCACAGGAGTGAGCTCTCAAACCTCTACACGTGTGGTCCACTATCTCCTCTATCACAGCATTGCTGAGCTCAGAGCTACTGCAAACAGGGTAGAGTGCATGCGAGGTGGTTTGAATTGGCTGGGAGTGTCTAAGCAACTTCGTAGCAACAAGGCAGGATGGGATGCTGCCATCTCTGGGACTTTTTCTTGCCAGGTTTTGTGAGGTATGTAAATGGCCTGCACCATTAGCAAAGACATTATTTAACGTTGGTCAAAATTGCACAGTTCGTTTTAATCTACAGACGCCCCTTTTCAGTATAGGCAGTTTTTTGGTAAAAGTTGAACTAATCCCTTTTCAACTCTGAGGACAGGCAGGATAAAGCACACACAGGCCTGTTTGTTACTGTTACCTGCAGTCTTAATATCTGCACTAAGGGCTGCTGTGTACTGTAAGGCTCTGTTCACACTAGTGCAACTTTACAATACAGTACAGTGCAACTACACAGCAAAAATGTACTTTTACAATAAAAGCATAATACCGCAACCAAGAGGTCACAAGAACCTTTGCATAATACCTTTCAATCAGCATTAAGCCCTAGTAGTTAACTGAACATTTTTAAGTGATTTGTCCCTCTGTTGCTTAGCGATTGGGATTCAAGAGCACTTAGGCTTGCTGGCAAAAATCGCAAGCGACAATCGCTCTTAATCCTTTTCTATGAAATGTTGCAGCATTTGTAACGCTGGCTATAGATGGCTAAAGGAGAGCAATTTGTAGCAGAGCACAACCCAATTCTGTAGCAAATCATCAGCATCTCTAGCAAAAGAATATCACTAGCTACAAATCAAAGAAAATTGCTGTCAATGGTGATTTGTAGCAGCAATTACTCTTTTATAAAAGATCTCCTTTGTGTCATTAGCCTAAAACCTCGTACACATGATTGGATTTTTTGTCCGAAGGGCGTTGGCCCCAAACTTGTCTTGCATACAAACGGCACACAATTGTCGGCCAACAAACACGAACGTAGTGACGTACTACGTGGTTTTTCAGCTCTTTAGCACCACCCTTTGGGCTCCTTCTGCTAATTTCGTGTTAGTAGAAGTTTGAGTGATTCGCGCTTTTCATTTCACGGCTTTTAAGTTAGTTTCTGAACGACCGTTCGTCAACCAGCCATGTTGTGTAATTGGAGGAGATAATGTGTTATTTATTATTGGCCTTGGAGTTATTGCTTTGACCCAAGTCCAGTCCAGGAACAGAAGGAAGGAGAATTTCTTGGACGAAAAATTGGTTGCTTTATTAATCGTGTCCAATTTTGTCATATGCCTTTGCTGCGGGAGCTCCAGGAGAATAATCCGGATGATTTTCGGAATTATCTCCGGATGACGAACCCCTGCTTTCACCAACTCTTGGCATTGTTAACCCCCTATATTAAGAAGCAGGACACATGCATGAGGCTTTTATTTTATTTTTTGGTTGAATAATGATTTGATTTGGTATATTTTTTATATTTTTGGATGCATAGAATGCACTTTTTGGTTAAGTTCTATTGGCAGATAGCATGTCTAATATTATTTGTTTTCTTTTTTCAGGCTGCTTTCACACTGGGGCGTCGGCGATAAAGCGCCACTATTTTTACCGAACACTGCATATTGTTTGGTGTTCTGCAGAACATCTGAACAACCAAAGTTTGGCCCGAACTTATGCTCGGGCCGAACCGTTCGCCCCATTCCTAGTCTTAATGCACAATAAAAAAATTGTGTTTAACCCCTTCCCGCCGAGCGTACGCAGATGTGCGTACTCGGCTTTCCGGGGTTATACCGGGATGATGCCCGCAGCTGCAGGCATCATCCCGGTACCGTTGTTTAGAGCAGGCGATCGGCTATCCGAGTATAACAACCGATGCGGCTAAAAGGCGCTCGGCTATTATACCGGAGGAGCGGGAGGGGACGTCCCCCCCTCCCGCCTCTCTTACCGGGCCTCCCGTTTCATCGGGAGGCCCGATGACCAATCGTGAGGGCTGGGGGCGGCTGGAACGAAGCCGTGAGCGGCTTCATTCCAGCCTCCTAATCGTAAACACGGAAGCAACGTCATGACGTCACTTCCCGTTTACTTGGCTGCCAATGGCGCCGGTTTAAAAAAAATACACAGAATTCAGAATCGCCGTTTTCGGCGATCTGAATACTTTGAAGTGCAAAGGAGGGATTGGGAGTCTTTTAGACCCCCGATCCCTCCATAAAGAGTACCTGTCACCACCTATTACTGTCACAAGGGATGTTTACATTCCTTGTGACAGCAATAAAAGTCATCAAATTTTTTTTTTTTAAACACAATTTGTAAATATAAAAATAAATAAAAAAAATAAATAAATTTTAAAGCGCCCCCGTCCCCGCGAGCTCACCCAGCAAAGAAAACACATACGGAAGTCACGCCCGCATATGTAAACGGTGTTTAAATCACACATGTGAGGTATCTCCGCGATCGTCAGAGCGAGAGCAATAATTCTAGCACTAGACCTCCTCTGTAACTCTAACCTGGTAACCATAAAAAAAATTTAAAGTGGAAATTCTTAGGTACCGTAGTTTGTCGCCATTCCACGAGTGCGTGCAATCATAAAGCGTGACATGTGTGGTATCTATTTACTCGGCGTAACATTATCTTTCACATTATACAAAAAAATTGGGGTACCGCTGCACAAATACCGTGTGATATAAAATACTGCTAAAAAATATATATAATGTTTGGGGGTTCTAAGTAATTTTCTAGCAAAAAATACGGATTTTAACTTGTAAACACCAAATTTCAAAAATAGGCTTAGTCATGAAAGGGATAATAATACCTGGCTATGTGTTTTACTTCAAATGACAGTTTGGGAGTAGGGACACCAACATAGTTGTATCTTTGATCTTAAAAACTATGGGATAATGGTGTGGTGGTACCTTGCACCAAAAAAAATAAAAATAACAAGCATAATAATATTATTCTTGATATCACTAGAAACAAAAAGCCTTTGAAAATGTGTTTGCAATAACTCCATCAGTATCACCAGCAAAGCAGCTTCATTATTATCCCATTAAAGAAGAGAATGTGCTCTGCATGTCGAGATTTCACAATTTGCCGCGTCACAAATGTTCATTCTCCATTACGAACGCTAATTTACAAGACTGACCGCTTCTGGCTCGTCCATGCTTCTGAGTATGCGTGTTTGTACTTTGGACTTTTGTCCGACGGACTTGTGTACACACAATCAGAAAATCTGACAACAAACATTTGTCCGCAGAAAATTTTAAAGCCTGCCATCCAACGTTTGTCTGCGGAAAGTCCAACAACAATTGTGCGATGGAGCGTACAAACGGTCGGATTTTCTACCAACAGCCTGTCATCACACAATTCCTGCCGGAAAATCCGATCGTGTGTACGAGGCTTTAGAGGGGATTTCCCTCACTTCCTGTTGTATCTTTAGTACAGGAAATAAAGTTAAGACCTTCAGAATCTAGGGACTCTAAACATTACCAGCTCTGAGGCCCCTTTCACACGGGCGCCTTCACAAAGCGGATTCCGCTTGCTCAGCAGGGAATCTCTCCGCTGATCCCCGCTGAGCAGGCGGACCTGATCGGACAGCCCGTGTGAAAGGGCCCTTAAAAAAAAACAAAAAAACTCTTTTATAAAATGGAATGATTTGTGTCTGCCAACCAGAGATACGATTTAAAATATCGATGGTCAAAAACTATTTGAATTATCAACCTCCAGGAGGGAGGAGCGTGGCCTGACTAATGACCAGTCATTACAAGCAAAGCCTAATTTTGGCCAGGGGTGGTCATCCTAATTCTTGGCCTGCTTAAGCCATAGACGGTTTGAATCATGTATGGGCAGGCTGAATGTACCAAGTTGATCGATCGACAACCAGGAAAGAAATTCGCTCCATGTATGGCCTGTTTAAACATTTTCCAACACATGATCCTTTACACAGACGATCAACTGGTTGATCACATGACATCTAGTGTAAAGAAGCAGAAAACTTTGGGGGCCGAGAGTGCAGTGTGCCCTTTTTCCGCCACGGTCATTACCAATAGGGGAATTGTACTTCTGCATTGTGAATTGTAGACATTCTCCATCAGGAAGTAGACAAGGAATTGCCTTTTCATTGTCCTGGTTTGTTCTTTTTTTCTTTGGCGCTCAGTTTGTTGGAATCTGCCACCCCTTGGCTGAGAGATGGGAACATACGGCTCAGCTCAGACCGCTAACCAGGCCAGACTCCGCCGCAGCATCCAAGGCTGTACATCCGTCTTTGTGGATTTGGGTCTACATTGTCTTAATACCCAATTCCTTGTCATTGCAACGCTACCTTATTATCTTAAAGTGGACCAGTCACTCATGCAGTGCACAGGCAGACATTTTGTTCACTCAGCCGATATTTCCCCAGTGAGGAGCCTCCCTGATGGATGGCGTGATGAATTGAAGGGAGGAAAATGAATTCTCCACGCAGCAATCCTCCGCTAGATGTGTATTTGTTTCTGCGCAGATTCATCATTTGTAATCACAGTACAATCTCGTCTGTGTACTGCTCTACGTATGACGGAGACATCTGCGGCGATAACGTTCAGGAAGACATTAATGAATAGTACTTATCTGGTCAGAGGCGTGCTAAATTGTCAGCATGTAAAATTAATTTCATAGATCAGCTGCAGACTCTCGCACTTCCAGACAGAACGGGGGAGACGTGCCCACCGTATATTGAATTATGCAACAGTTACCGCCTTCATTAGGAGTGGTGGTGGAGGCTTTCCAATTAATAAGCGATGCCTCAGTGATTCCGCTAATGGCATCCTGGAACTGACCCCCACGCACCAACTGAGCGCACGCAGCTCCAGAAATCGCACACAGTTCAGGGATAATTAAAGAGGAGCTTTTCTGTTGTGTGCCACAATACTGCCCGGCCTGGAACTCTGGGACCCGTTAATGATGATGACCATGATTATTAATTATTATTAATCAGGTGTGAAGAAATGATCGCAGTGCTCAGGAGCCTGGGAGTCTGGTATGGCGGCCAGCAGTCGGGAAATATACGCGTCAATAGTCAACAGAAAAGGCTCATAAAATGGCACAAAAAATAAATGATTCTATGGGCCATTTACACCACAAAGGCGTGCACTGCAAATCATGCATTTTTTGTGTGCTGTATTAGGCAGCTCGTTTTATTATAGTGATCTGTCACTGTACCTTAACATTACAACTAAACTCGTCCTAGGTGATTTTCAAGGCGCAGCGCCCAACAACATTATGTGCACACTGTGATGGTTGGGGTGGAACTGACAATAAATAGTAACACACCACACATGTACAGTGCATTGCTATGTGTCACTGTAACATATATAAGGGCCCAGTCACACTGCCTGCACAATAAATTGGAGCGGTCTTGTGTGCGGGAAGCTGCAATGAGCCACAGTGAGGCGCGTTTTACCAATATCACACAGTTTGTTTATTTTTTTTTTTAATCAACTTTATTTGAAGTCTACAAAGTGATGATAAATCTTATTTTTTTTTTGTATTAAAATAATAAACATGTCATACCTGCTCTGTGCAAACGTATTGCACAGAGCAGCCCCGAGGACCCCTGCCAGTGCTCTTGGCTCCATCTCTTGAGCAAGTGCCAGCATAGAAACCCACTTTTCTTGAGGGCACTCGTGCAGGCTCTCTCCTGAGCTGCCCTGCCCGCTTCTATTGACACAAACAGGACGGCTCAGCCCAGCCCCCCACTCACTCGTCACAGAAAATGGGTGTGATTTTGGTGCGTCTACCTGGAAAGTGGACAGATGAAATGCAGAATGTGGGCGGGGCCTGAACTGGTCATCTGCATTTGTCCAGCCTTTTTATCATTGCTCTGGTTATTAGAATTACCATCTAGCTAAAATCAGTAAACACTGCCCCTGTGGTAAAGTAATTCTGCTCATTTTACAGCCTGATTTCGTTCTCACATTTCCTTGGGGTGGGGCTGTTTCCTGTCACATGATCCTGTGCTGTGTGCGCTCCCTCTGTCTTTGATTGGGCTCAGATGGGCGGAGCTGGAACCAGGGAACACACTGGCTGTATTTCATAGCCTTGGACTTGGGGTCATTCAGAGGATGAGAATGGTTGCACTTTCGTGTCCGCTGAGTCTGCTTGGCCTTGGTCTCCTTTTTCTTATCTCTTATGATATCCAGTGTTGTCTTGCTGCTTGTACCCAACGTATGTTCATTTACTATCTTCTTTTCCTTCTGCTGGTGTGTTGGGGGGGGGGTGATGGAATGAATCCCATTCTGGATAATTCAGGCCGCAGTGATAGGATGAAATCTTCAATCCTCATCTAGCGTGTCAGTTTCAGCCGTGGCGGTATAAATGTCGGATTAAAATGCCGCAATTAATTGCCGCTTTTGCAGCTGACCCTTCCTGGGCACGGCGTGGATCACCTGATACGTTGGATAGAAGTTCTCAGAGTGAGCTTGTATGAGAATGAGTTTAATGAGGCCCCCGGAGCCTCTGCCAGGGTGAAAGGTTCACGGCATAATACCCATTTGAAAGGGAAGGATGCTCATTTCTGGTTTCTGAGAATCCAGCACGGTGGTCTGTCAGAAATTTCTGTGCTCGGAGGCTGTGGAGGAGGAATATAAAGGGAGCTTGCATGTCTCCGAATTCACATCAGTGGTGTCAGCTCTCATGCATCGTTTGTTTTAGTAACGTCTCCGTACAAACATTTCTCGGGATCACGCCGTTGTTTGCAGCTTGTCTACAGAAATTGCCAGTTGGATGTCTGATTTCAGAAATGTACTTGCGACGTGTGTAGTTAGGTTGAGTGGTGCCTCTTCCAGATCAATTGATCTCATGTCTATGAATCTGCCACTCCGACCCTCTTGGGAGGAACATTTAGAAAAGCTACCCAATCACTGCAGTTACTTCCAGAGGGAGGCAACGCTGGCTTTGTGTGAATCGGTGACCCCCCCACCCTGCTCAACTGAACATTATGGAAATCTGTGCAGAGGTCAGCTTCCTTTGTGGTTGTATAATGGTCTATAATAAAATATGTGTTTATAGTTCAGGATTCTGCACTGAAGGTAATCAATATTACTGCAGTAGAGGGAGATGCAGCATTGCATTGGTGATTATTTACAGTGGAACTACAAAAGAGAATCATTTTTAATAGTATTCAAGAGTACCTGTTATGTCAATGGAAGCCACATTCAACTCGCTGGAAGAGGCGTCACATGAGGCCTGCTTAGCCAGAGCTGAATAGATGGCCTTGGCTGGATGTTTATTGTAAGAATTGAGTGTCTGTTTATTGCATGAGATAAGAATCCTTCACAGCAGATGGAGCCGGTGCGGGAGATATATGCTGTATAGAGTGGTGTGTGGGGGTCAGTCTAAAACATTGAATTCATTTACATATTGTACATCTCGTAAGCTAGCAATAGACGGTTAGAATTTTGGCTGGTTCAGCATGAACGGGGCAAGATTTGAATCATGTATCGGCAAGCTGAATGTACCGGAGTTGCTCTTTTTTCTAGCAGCTTTTATAGCTGCTAGCAATAATCACTGTGTTCTCCACGCCGGGACTGCTTCCCTGCCAGGAGAATACAATGGCTCAGTGGGAAGGATTCTCCCATCAACAGGGACTGACTTGTGGTTGCAGGAAAGAAAACCGCTCTGTCGATGCTCAGCCTTAAAGTGTTTTTTTTTTTTTTAAATAAAAATAACAAACATGCCTATACTTACCTGCTCTGTGCAGTGGTTTTGCCCTGAACAACCCAAATTCTCCTCTTCTGGGGTCCCCCGCCGGCGCTCCAGGACCCTCTTCATCGGGTGCCCCTGCGGAAAACAGCTTTCCCTGGGCCCGCCCCCTGCACCCATGTCACAGGATTTGATTGACAGCAGTGGGAGTCGTTGGCTTCTGCTGCTATCAGTCTGTCCAATGAGGAAAGAGACAGCAGCTGGAGCCGATGTGATTGTGCTGAATCGGATAGGCTCAGAAGAAAATGGGCGGGGGGGGGGGTTGGGGGAGCTGCAGCAAAGAAGAGTTTTCTCCTTAATGCATAGAATGAAAAGTGAAAAACCTAAGGCTTTACAACCACTGTAAGCCCTGTACACACGGGCCAAACATCAAGTGGTATCAGCCGGTTTAATAGAGACCAGTCAACATTCGGCCTGTGTATACGGCATCTGGTCAAACGGGCTGGCCAAACATCTGGCTTCTGTGGAAGGGGCATGACCAGAAAATGTCTGCTGGTCAGCTCTTCCAGCCAATGGGAGATGTGCTGACTGGTGTGTAATGGCGGGGGGGAATAGTTAGTATAGCGGCACCTCTCAACCTCCTCCAGTTTTTTTTTTTTTTAGTGCAGCCCGCTGGGTGGAACGAAAAAAAAAAAAAACTGCTAGTGTGTACTAGGCTTTACTTTACGTTTTTAACAATGAGTATCATTGCAGTGCTGCTGCAGCATTGCAGTTAACAGCCTACATACAAATATGAGGATTTTCAAAAGAATGGGACCCATTTATGTAGCGGCATCTCCGACCTCCAAAGGCCTAACGATGACCTTCAGAGTCAGGGAGAACTAACATCCTTCCTTGTAGTGTGGGTTACTAGGCATGGTGGGTGTATTGCACGTTGGAAACATGGGCGCCAGTCACTTTTTGGAATGCAAGAAAAGAGATTTATTGTCTCTTAAACATAACTGGGGGAGAGAGGGTTAGGGCCAGGACACCCTTAGGCAGATGCAATAGTAATTGGCAGACTCCGAGACAAAATAATAGGCAAACAGCTATACAGGTAGAGGGCCTTTAAGCAACTGTATTTGTAGAACTGCTGTCTCCTATGGCAACTGAACTTTGAACAGTCAATAGAGATCTATACACGTAACTCACAGTAACCTGTTATAGATCTTCTCTCACATCTCGCAGTATCCTACTGTAGATGTTCACTCACTGAGCTCCCCGTCTCTCAGTAGACTTCAAGATCCCAGATGTCACTGGATCCCCTGAGCTCTTTACACAGCTAACCCGCTGTATACTCCTCAAGCTTCAGCCACACTAACCCGCTGGGTCCCTGGCTTGGCACTCTGCTAAAGCTTTCCCACTTGTTCACCGCCCCCGGCTGGTGAAAAGGCTGCTCTGGTACTCCTTCAGACTTCCATATACAGGCCTCTAAAAACAGGAATGGTTGTCCCTTGCTGGCAACTATTCCTCCCTTTACCTCTGGCCTTGATCCTCACTTGACCCTGGCGACAGGAGTGGTTGTCCCTTGTGGAAACTGCTTCTCCCTCACCGCTGGCAATGATCCAGTTTCCAAACGGCAGAACCTCTGAAACCTGATTGGGCTTCCAGCCTGAAGCCCCAACCCAGCGCTGCTTCTCTCAAACCTGAATAGGCCTCAGACAGCCTAGCAGCCAGGTGATCCCGGGATAGGCCTCAGGCTTCTGACCTAGCAGCCCGGAGCCTTGTGACACACGTCCACCCAGACAGCCGTCCAGGTGGTACAGAACCCGATCACCTGACTCCTCCTGAATAAATAGGAGCTCCCAGCAGGCCAAGGGACCAAAGAGACCCCTGCCAATTGGCTGAGTCAACCTATTCACTCCAATCTGGATTCCCTATGCCTTTATCACGCTATTGCCACAGGCAACAGTGACAGAAGGGAGAGGTGCATCAAATCCAGAGTTAGGGAAAAAGCCAGTAAACCCCCCATCAATCAGCCAGGCTAGTTACCACCTAGCAAGTTAAATTTGTTAGAAACCCTGCCTACTTATCAGGGTGCTACATTTCTAATACTAAATTCTATGTCATCATTTTATTTGAGAAATATTGATTCAGTCTGTCTTGTACATGTATGTATGTAATGTATGCATGTATAGAGTCTCTTCTTTAATCCGTAAAAAATTCATACGTTTCCACACTACACCCAACCTTGAATTTGCAAGTGTCTGTAATAGTGAGCTCACCAGTTCTTTCCAATCCTTCTGCCAGGTATTAAGGTGGCTGTATGATGGAGGGGGGGGGGGGGTCCAACCTGCCCCAGGATAACATGAAAACCTTCCATCTGAGCAATCCTCCTGCTGTGACCCCAAGTACTGGGTGGGGGAGGGGCCTCTTGTCCTCATTGGATAGACTCAGCAATGAAAGTAAATACAACTGTAGAATTGTTCCTGGATTGTATTCATTGCTGCGCTCTCATTCCAAATAACTGCCTTTCCGGAGAAAGTTTATTACTAGAGAGAGTCTGTAATTCATGTGATATAAACACAAATGTTCACAGGCTGCACGGCGTCTCATATTTCCCAATGTTCCGAAATATTCTTACAAATTGATTTCATAAATCTTTATAGCCGCCAACAATCAGCAAATTTTGGATGAAAGGCGTATATGAATTCTGAACGCCTACACAATAGCATAACCTGCATTTAGTTCAGTAGGGAGGTGAATAATGCCCATTCATAGGCCAATGAGCAGTCTGGAGGCGGGGCGGTCACCCAGGAAGTTGCGGGGCTGTGAGCTGTGGAGGGTGGTGTCACCCTGTAGCTGAATATGGTATAAATTACAAGACTGGCTGCACAGGATCACAGATATCGTTGGCAGGTAGAGCCGCTGGTGTACATGTGTTTCAGCCGTGTATTTAGCTCTGATGAAAACGTGACCCAACCGTGATTTTCCTGGCGGTCAGCCCTGCCGTCCTCCTAGTGAAGAGAGATCATCTGTCAGGAAAGGCAGCATGGAACGATCTGATCATTTATTACCCACTCTGTCCTTATCTGGCAGGAGAGCGAATGTGGCAGAGGGATATAGATGTACAGTATGCTGGAAGATGGAGATCCATATCACCCCGTAAGGTGAGCTTTGTATGCTGAAAAGCGATTTCCAGGAATGACCGCCAGGACTCAAAAACACTGAGCGCCCCCTATTGTCTCCTATAGCTGTAATTTAGGCTGAACTCCAGCTTCCTCCTCAGTCTTGCACAGTTGTATAGGCTCCTCTGCTATATTGAAATTATTTGCTCTGATGTCACTGTACACTGTGAGCTTCTGTAAGTGTGCATTAGAAGCTGCAGCAAGACAGCTAGAGCCCGCCTAATTTCTTGGCTGGAACACCTCCAGCATCATCTAGCATTTCCCTCCTCAGCCTGACTGTACCTGGTCCGGCCCATTCATTGATTGGATTTTAGTTATTTCAGTGATGGAGGTTCAGCATCAGATTTGGGTGTTACCTAGGGTGGTCTACATGTTAAAGGCGTTGTAAAGGCAGAAGTTTTTTTTAATCCTAATGCATTCTTCTGTGTGTGTAGCAGCTTCCCCAGCACCCCTAATACTTACCTGAACCCCATCTCTCTCCAGCGATGTACACGAATGTCTAAGCTGTCCGGGACACACCTCCTGATTGGCTGAGACACAGCAGCAGCGCCATTGGCTCCCGTGGCTGTCAATCAGTCAGTCAGCCAATCAGGAAAGAGAGAGGGTGGGAGCGGGGCCGGGGCTCCGTGTCTGAATGGACACACAGAGCTGTGACTCAGCTCCAGTGCCCCCATAGAAAGCTGCTGACTGGGGGCACTTGATAGGAGGGAGGGGCTAGGAGCAGCAAAGAGGGACCCGAGAAGAGGAGGATCCGGGCTGCTCTGCAAAACGAACTGCACAGAGGAGGCAAGTATAACATGTTTGTTGTTTTTTTTTTTTTTTTTTTTTAAACGAGCCTTTACAATCACTTTAATAAAGCCTGTCCAGGAATGCCCACTACTCCAGATTGTCATCCACCCATCAAATAATTTTAATATTTGCACAACTCCTCCCAAGAGCCAGCCCACTGCTTGCAATGGGATGTAGGGCTATTGAGAGGAGTACTGAGGCCGGGTGCTGGGATGGCTTTAGGAAGCTATGTACAGCACGGGAGGAGCCAGGGATTTCAAAATTGAATATCAAAGTGGATATTGACAGTGATGTCCACGGTTTCCCTATTTACATATAAAGGGCAAATATAAGCAGATTTGACTTCTGCATTAAGGCCAGCCAAGGGTTGCAGGAAAGAAATTTGCTTGATTCCCCCATCAACGCAGACAGTATTGATGCAGGAATCCCTCCTGCTAGGCCATTGTCTTCTCTCGGTGGGGAAGGGCAGGCGGGGATGGGCAGGGGAAGCCATCCCCACCAGGAGAAGATCGTGATTATCGCTAGAGGCTATAGCAGCTGTTGCGATAATCGCAAGTAAATCCAGCTGGCTGGTTTTACCCAAGCCGATCAATTAACTTGGTATGTATAGCTTGCCCATTAATGGTTAGAATCTCAACCGGTTCAGCAGCAACCGCCCGAGATTTGAACCGTGTATGGCCGGCCTAAGCTAGCATTCACAACAGCGTTCATATTGGTGCGACTCCGACTTGCACCGATTTTGAAAAGGTTGCTATTTTTGCCGATTTCATGTGCATTGTCATCTGTGTATGAAGCCGCACAGATGTCGGAAAGCCGCACATGAAATCGCACTGACCGACGGCTTTGAAATCACGCTGAATCGGGGCTAAAGCATAGGAAAACATTTTCTTCCTAGTTTTGGATGGAATGGAGAAAGATGGAACCTCTGTTGGGAACTTGCTGCTATCCGAGGGTCTATTGGAGAGATTTTTCCTCACATCATGTCCCAATGAAAATGGTTTCTCCAGGCAGGAAATAAGAAAAATCTACAGCAGCGACAGAAATGGAAATAAAAATCTGATGGATTCTAGCCTTTCCCTACTCTGCTGAAGAAAATCATTGCTATATCTATCGGTGATGCTATTGGAGAGTTCCCCTCACTTCCTGTCTGATTAAATGTTATCAGCAGAACAGGAAAGGTTGGGAAATCTGTCAGAATCCTGTATAGCAGTAAAAACCAGGCAGGAGGTTATAATCCTTCACTGCATACAAAACAAAAGTTTTAGCTGAATTCACTATTTAATTCATATAATATTTATAAATATTATATAATATATAAATGTCATCAATTTAACCACTTGAGCTCTGCGAGGCATTACCCCCTTCATGACCAGGCCATTTTTTGCTATTTAGCACTGCACTACACTGTACCCAAACAAAATTTATATAACTTTTTTTACACAGAGCTTTCTTTTGGTAATATTTGATTACCACTGTGTTTTTTATATTTTGCAATATGAACAAAACAGAAAATTTTGAAAAATAAACCCCAATATTTTTATTTTCTGCTATAAAACATATCTAATAAAACATTTTTAAAAATTGAATTTCTTCATAAATGCATTCTGTTACATGACTTTGATTGAAAAAGAATCCCAATAAGTATATATTGATTGGTTTGTGTGAAATTTATAGCGTCTATAAACTATGGTATATATATATATTGAGCATTTTTTATACTAGTAATGGCAGCGATCAGCGACTTAAAATGGGCCTGCTATAGTGCAGTGGGCAATCTGGCACTAATTAACGCTGGGGGGGGGGGGGACTGACTAACTGCCACTGACATCACCAGTAACACTAATACAAAGATCAGTGTTAAAGAGGAAGTAAACCCTGATGGCTTTTACTTCCTCTTTATTCCCCTGCATCGCATACTAGCCCATTATGTGGCACTTACCTGCAAAGGAAGCCCGCGTTGTCCCCGCTAGTGGAAGCATCCATCTTCGCCCGTCTTCCTTCCGGGGCCGCAGACTCTGGCTCTGTGACTGGCCGGAGCCGTGTGACGTCATTCCTGCGCATGCGCGCTGGAGCCGCCAGTCACTGCACACGCTGGAGAAGAAACGCCGTGGAGGGCTGTTTCTTCAGTGCGCATGCACCGATGACATCATCGGCGCAGTGTACATGAAATATCTCCTAAACGGCGCACGATTTGGAGATATTTTCAGTACATATAGGTAAGTCTTATTATAGGCTTACCTATATGTAAACATAAGTCTGAGCTCTTTACATTCTCCTTTCAGGGATGACTTTTGATGGTTTATATTTATTATTATGTTTTTTTTGTCATTTCTTTCGCTGCAGATAGGAGACTGTTGCCTCATGTTTGAATTTGCATTTGACGGCAGAGTGAATAAGTGAAGGTCATCACTCAGAGATTTCCTCTCTATTCTGTTTTTATAATGCAGGTCCTCTTTATCAATCATGCCATGTAAAGAGGGGCTGTTAACCTTGCACTCTGTATCGTCTGCAGGGAGCGTAGCGGCGTACAATGCAGATAACCGCAATGCAAATGGCTTTATTCATGCCGCGCGCCACTGTCCCTTTCACCTCATTTTCATTAATAAAGACTGTTTTATCAGCCTGGCTCTTCATGAATAGGGATGAATCGGAGGGAATTTAGGAAGTTTAAAGAGAATCATTAGAAAATATGCGCTTTTCAGAGAACGCTTCGCTCTCCGGCGGAGCTGAGCCGCGCAACAATTACTACATTTCCTGTAATTCCTAGCCTGGTATAAGCTAATCACGCCGGCATCAAGGACCTCAATTTACATGGCGGTCCATAGAGGCGAGGAGCTGTTAAAGCAGGACGTGGCGGGTGCGTCCCTGTAGAGACCGCGCCAAGTCATTACCCGACCGTTACTTGGCTAAATGGGATCTTGGCATGTAATCAACCATTGACTGGAGTCCTTCATTCAGGCTGCACTGTGTCTTCCTTCAGTGCCTCTTAAAAACCCAATTTTCATCCGATCTCACAAACACATTTCGGCTCTCGTATTATCAGTAATGCGCATTACCGCAAAGGATGCCATCAATGAAATGGGGGCTGTCA